>CM076583.1:836115222-836553490 GCA_034641835.2 Pinus albicaulis | reverse complement strand
GCTGCTTCTTTTCTTCCTTTTCTTTCTTATTTTCTTTCTTTATTGGTTTTTTGCTAAGCCATATTTTCTCTTGCTGCTTTTGTCGATGTTGGCTTGAGTAATGGGGAAAAAAACAATCTCTTTCCATATGGCCAAAGTTATTACATGTGTAGAACTCCACATGTCCAATATATGAAGAAAGAGGATCAAATATTGTAATTCTCATGCTAGATCTAAACCTTACTTATAATGTGCTTCTCCTCCATTGGTTAGATCTACAATCAAATTCCTTATGTCAAAAAGGTGACATGAGTAACAATAACCATAAAAAATCACAATTATACTTGTAGGCCAATTTCCTTGGTTGTTGATACTACTGATTGGATTTATATATTTTACTCTTGTAGTTTGTTGCAACATGTCCATACCTGTGAAAAATGTAGCATTGTATCGCGTGAATCAAATGAATAAAAGGACTTCGTTTCCTTTGAAATATAATGGAGTTGCCACTATCATCTCTAGGAGTAAAATATATTTTGAATGTAGCTGCTCCTTGAGATTTTCTTCTATGTTGCTATTTCTTTTGTTTTCTACTTGCCTGCGAGATCTGCTTCTTGTTTCCATGGTCCTCAATTTTTATACTGATATTATTTGCTACTAGTTTATTGGGTTCTTCTTTGGTATTTTTTCCTCAATGCAAACTAGATTCACCCTTTTGAAATCCAAGACCAGATTTATCCAATGGCTATCTTTGGATATCAAGAAAATTATCCAAGGCTATGGTACTCTTCTCCATATTCCACTGCTTTCTCAAGGAAACCACTTCAACAGCGAATCTCTCAACCTCTCCTACCTTCACTTGATATTTCTTCCTCATACCTTCCTCAAATTTTTATGATTCTTCCAACTTATTCTTTAAGCTAACAATATATTCCTTGAGCTTGGCCTCCTTATCATCACAAATATGCAATAATTTCTCTTGATCCTTACATGCAATTTTTAGTATATAAATATCATCTGTAATACCCTTAATAAAATTCTCATCTTCATTATGTGCTTTAGCATGATCTAAATTTGAATCATCAAAATTATAACTCAAAATAAAATCACTAATGTTTATACCTTTGAACTCATGATTTTCTCATTTATTCTCATCGTCTGATGAATCATGTGCACTAGAAGAATGACACTCTCGTGGTTGAGCTTCTTGTTTTTGAAGGCCTTATTCTTTTTCTTCTTATTTTTATTATTTTTGTTGTTATTCTTCTCATTTTCCTTATTTTTGTTAGTACCATCACCAAATATGGATTCTATCTTGTCCCACATTTGGTTGGTATGTTTCAAACCTACTAGCCTCTTCAAATCATCATCATGAATATTCTTGTAGATTATGCATTCAACTTGTGAATCCTGCTGCAAAACCTCATCTACAATTGGATCCTTTCCATAACCTTCACATACTACTCTCCAAATTTTATATCCACGAGACGAAAAATGAGATTTAACATTTTTGTGCCATAGCTTGTAATTTGCAATAGTGAGCACAACCATTCCAAAAAAAAATCAGATTTTGCCAACAAACCCCATATCTACTCTCCAACAATCAAGCTACAACCAAAGACACCGCTCTGATATCAATTTTCCGAAAAATTTGAGCACGATTGAGAGGGAGGGGGTGAATCGGTAGTGTGTCTTAATACCAAATTTTTCCTTTTATTTACTTTACTGAATCACACACGCTTAATTAGGAGCAACTCATGAAACAATTGCAAATCTATGCATAAATCATAAGAAACAAATAAACCATATGAGCAGCATAACCATGAAAAAGAACACAAGAAAGAATCAACACATGGGACACAATATATATAGTGGAAAACCTTTCACCAGGAAAAAAACCACCCTTGTTGTTGTTGTGCTGCTCTAAATCTTATATTAAGGAAAATGTGTCTTTTACATAGATTTTCTGACTCCCATTATCTAGGTGACTCGACCTCATATACTACTGGCCAACACCCATTAGCCTAGAGACTTGATTCTATTGATCAACTTGGAAGACTATGTTCTCACACAGATATATGTACTACTATCTACTGAAAGCCACCTTTATCAATCGATCCTCACCTAAATCTGATTGGACTATCCAACTACCATTGGATTGAAAAATTGTTCCTTTCCCTGAAACTTCGCAATCACTGCTCCACATCCATGAATTCAATGCTCCTCTACTCTATGTGGACCTCCTTTCATCTATTTTCAAACTGAATCCAAATAATTTATTCTAAAACCGATTCAGCTCTGCAATACAAACTATAGTAGAAACAAATCATCATATTGATCAAAATAATACCAAAAATATGTGCTCTCAACCCTAGAAAAATAGTGGCCATACCAAATATGAATACTATCAACCCATCACATCAATATAATGTTGCATGATACAATTAACATCATAATACAATATGTCTATGTTCCAAATGCATTAGCATTTCCTACAAAAACAATTGTGAGAATCACCAACAAAAAATATCCAGCAGCATACAAAACTCTCCAACACAATCTTGACTACAAAAACTTCAAATATGACCTATTCTGCAACATGCTTAAGTTATGCTCCATTCTCTTCCATTAAAACTCATTCACTAAAGTATATATGCTCTCCAATAGGTCTAAAGAATAATCACTCTTTTTTTGTAGAAATTCTTTCGGTAGTAATCACATGCAAAAGAGCGAGGTCGACGCGTTTCGAACCAACCAGTGTGGTTCATCATCAGGACTATGTGAGAGATCAGATCCAGTCATTAAGTATAAATAGATGTAGAAATGACTCAACTAGCCGTTAGGATAACCGCTAGTTTGACTTTGAAAAAGTAAATATTCCATTATTTATTTATTTATTTAATTTTATTTATTTTATTTATTATTATTATTTAAATATTTATAAATCTTTAATATATTATATAATGGTAAATATTATAAATCATGGTGTGTATATGTAATTATTTATTTATTTATTTATTTATTATTATTATTATTTATTTTTTTTAATAGTAAATAAATAAATTAAAATAACTAAATAAATAAATAAATAAAAATAATAATAAAACTAATCAAGAATATAAGGCAGGAATCCAGCATCTGCTGATATTCCAACCGTCGTCTCTATTGAGATTAACGGGCCTTTTTTCAATTTCAATAGCCTCTCTCAACTTACGATGATGGAAATGGTCGATTCTAGCAAGGACCTTAGCATCTTCTATGCAAACATGATGGTTAGTCTTTTCTGCATGCTCATCCGCCTTAGCTGAGCATGCAAAAAAGACTAACCATCATGTTTGCATAGAAGATGCTAAGGTCCTTGCTAGAATCGACCATTTCCATCATCGTAAGTTGAGAGAGGCTATTGAAATTGAAAAAAGGCCCGTTAATCTCAATAGAGACGACGGTTGGAATATCAGCAGATGCTGGATTCCTGCCTTATATTCTTGATTAGTTTTATTATTATTTTTATTTATTTATTTGATTATTAAAATAATAATAATAATAATAATAATAAAATTTAAAAAAATAAAAATAAATAAACAAATAAAATAAAATAAATAAATAAATAAATAATAATAATAATAAATTAATTAATTAATTAATTAATTAAATTAAATTAAAATAAATAAAAATAGAAATAATAATAATATTAATTATTTAATTAATAAAATATTTTTATTATTTATTAATTTATATTTTTGTTTTTATTTATTTATTTTTTGTTATTTTTATTTATTTATTTAATTATTTTATTTATTTATTTATTTTGACTCTTTGTTTGACTATTTGATGATGGTGTGTTATAATAATAATTAATTATTATATAATTTAATCAAAATTTACAAAAATTTACATATATACACCACGATTTGTTAAATTACTTACCATTATATTAATATATTAAAGGTTTTATAAATAAATAAAATAATAATAATAAATAAAATTAATAAAATTAAATAAATAAATTAATAATGGAATATTTAATTTTTCAAAGTCAAACTAGCCGTTATCCTAACGGCTAGTTGAGTCATTTCTACATCTATTTATACTTAATGACTGGATCTGATCTCTCACATAGTCCTGATGATGAACCACACTGGTTGGTTCGAAACGCGTCGACCTCGCTCTTTTGCATGTGATTACTACCGAAAGAATTTCTACAAATTTATATTATGGATCACAGAAGCTTAGATTCCAAAAATAATCACTCTTTTCAGCCCTCTCTTACACATATAGACTGAACATCCATCAAATACACAATTCCCAAGTGATGAATATAAAACTTGTAGGGAGAAATTGAGCTTGGGGCTAGGATCAAGGGTGCACAAATTGGACCAAATAAATCCACTAAAACAACTGCTTGTGCACTAAATGAGTTCACATAATTTAATGACATTTTCAAACTAATTCTGACCTTTACAACTTTTTCTGGAAGCCTCCAGGAATTTCCTTGCTAATTTTCTTTCATTTTACGTGAGGAATGCAGACAAAATCTCATGAAAAACCTCAGTCACAAGCATAATACTGGAAAAAATCAACTAAAATATTTAGTTGCATGAATAATATTTTCTGCCAGCATCCAATGGCCTTTAGCCATATGCACATGTTTGGTTGCATGCGACTAGGGAAAAGGATGAAGAAAAACAACAATCCTTCAGCTTAGATATCTACCACTTGTTGGGTCACCTTCTCCAACATAGTATACAAGCCTTCAAAACTCTGACATAGCCTCTCACACATCTGCATGTGGATCAAACATGTATCCCAAGTGTCATTTCCATGTTGAACTAAAAGGGGCCAACAAAGAAGGTTGGAAAGAGTGCCAACAAGTCCTCCACTCTCCAACAATCATCTCATGAGTTTCAATACATATAAACATACCTGCAACACCTTTGTACCATCATCATTATCATCATGAGGAAAAAAAACCCTTACTACAATTCATCTCCATGAGGGTAAGCATGAATACTTAGTATGTCATTAATCAAGTGTGTCATCATCTCGATCACATGAATATACGCATCATCCACCTATAGCAACATCATAGACCAAAAAAATCCCATCATATGAGAATCATGTTCGTGACATCATATATTTGACATCAATGCCAAAATCGTCATCCCAATTTCAACACAACCAACTAAAACCATGATACAATGAACGGCGTCCAAAAATCAACTAGTTACAAGGGTTGACATCGTATGGTTGACATCAATGCCAAAATGAGCTAGCTTTCATCATGAACCTATTCCAACATCTATCTGGAACCATGGAAACCATAATTCCAACATTATTTACCATGTAGATATGTATTATAATCATTCCCAATGTTTTATGCATTGTTTTATTAATGGCATCACTGACGTCACAAAGTGTATCTTAAGTGTCACAATTGGGGGAAAGTCTTGTTTTGTCATCGCATCAAAGAGATTATGTTGATTCTAAGTGTTGAGTGTTTAACGTTGTGTCATCAATTTTTTTTAGTGTGTGACCATGTTTCCTCTCTGTCTCATTGATCTCCCACTTAGCCAATTTCTAGAAATTTTCATGCCCTACCAACCTCGAATCACTTTGTCCCTCTAACTGTGTATTGTGCAATTGCAAGCCTCACCACTGAATCCTTGCCTCTTGGAACTCTGAAATTCACATTCATTGCCTCTAAGGACTATGCATTGCACAGTCACAATTCCCAATATCATTCTCCTAACCTCAAGAACTACCCAATTCTACCTCCAAGCCAATCTCTTTCTACGCATTACACAATCCCAGTCTATAATATGTCTCCATGGCTCCTTGAAATGCACATCTGCACAATCCAGTTTCCCAGTCTCCTTACAGAACTATGGATTGAAAATTTTCAAGGCTCAGTCCCTCACTCTTGTCCTCTAGAACTACACACTGCCCAATCCCTGAGCCTCCCTCTCAATCGAGTACTCAGTTCCAAGTCAATTAATGATCATCATGAAGAAAGTTAGACTAGGATGTTTTTGGACTAATATCGTCTTTTCATGAATGAATTTAATTTGAAAGTACCATATCTTGACATGACATGATGATGCTTGAAGAGGAGAAGGATATTGTGCTAGAACACACTAGGGAAGTTGTAAAGACAAGATGATCATTGAACAAGAAGATGAAAGGACACTAGATTGTGATAGAAGCTAGAAGATCAAGATCATAGTGATGAATCCCTCTCTTCAAGCCTTTTGGAGGGGGAAGATGAATACCGTGCAACAAATTTCATGAAGACACCAGGATAGAAGCAAGAAGAGAAGCTTGACATTGAAACATCATTATCAAGTCAATTTCATCAGTGTGAAGTCATGTAATAGTACTCATGTTTTGTCAAAATGTCATCTCAAGATTCATACAAGTCATCATGAGCCACATGATTTGTAGATGTAATTATGTAATTTTCAATAAATGGTAAATTTAAAGTAAGTGGAAGTACAAAGGTCACCTATATAATGTGAAAGGTCATCTAGAATTCAAAGGGCCTCATGAGAATTCAAAAATTCATATGGAAGTTAAATATTCTTGAGGGGAGCTCAAGAGCCATAGGGGAGGTGGAAAGTCACTTAATTTGTTATATATATACACTCATAAATCAAGAAAATTACTTTTCACCTTGTCTCCTCCAACTAGACATTAGAGATGAAGATAGTTCTTTTGGAGAGAAAGTGGTGGCTTAACGCTCCACTATTGGAGCTAGTGGTGTTAAATGTATTGATATATCTTGGAGATTTTTCTTAATACTTGAAGCTCCTTGAGACAACACACTTTCATGCTTATATTTTAAATGTTGTAATACTATTCTTTGAATTTTTTCGATATATGTTTTTCTCATTTGTACTAAAGAAATTGAACTATTTCAGTGGCTTTGGTGCTCATGTTATTGAATGTGTGTTGAAATTATTTTAATGATTTTTACTTCTATGTGAACTATTTCGCTAGTTGATTAATGATTATTTCATATGTATATTCTTGTGTGTATTATTAGAATAATATTATTACTTTTCTCTTAAGGACTAAGTTTTGTTTCCTTCTAGTGAAAGAAACTTGATACGTTTTACGATTGAACATTTCACAAGGCATACTCACTTGTTAATTCAAAATTACATGTATATTTCTCTTGTGTTTTATGCTAGTTCCCTATAATACTAGTGTAACCCATTATTTTTATTGTTATTATAACACCCTTATTGTTATTGTTGTACCCATGTAGTCCCCATATTATTATTATTGTGCCCCAAAGAAGCCCACTATTTTTATTGTTGTGCCCTTACATTGTTATTTTTGTGTCAGCTAGGATTATATGGTGACCTATTGGACTCCTATATAGAGAGAGGTTTTGTCATTTGTATCATCCAAGAATTATTCATATATGTAATGTAAAGGAGGTTTTCCCCTTGAAGAGGCTGATTTATATGTCGTTGATCTCTCTTTTATTCTATTTTTTGAGTTGGTTTCATAACATTTCATATCAGAGGCTTGAATTCTAGGGTTTTGCTGCTGCAAACATGTCATCTTGGAATTTTCTCTATAACATTTTTTCTATGAAGATTCATAAGCTAAAAAAATCCCATTTGAGCCAAAATCCTGAAAAACATCATGTAACAATTTAAGGCCTTGTTTCACAATATATTCGGAGATATGATCTATGGAATTTAGGGTTTTTGCGGGTTCCATAATTTCACCTCAAACAGGTGACCAAGGGAAAATCATCATAACATTCGTTTTAGGCATTGGATTGGAATTTTGTAAAAATTTCCTGAAATTTCACGGACTTTAGTTTAGTGTGTATTGATTTCAGAGGTGAAGGTCGAAACAGTGACACATGGAACGTCGTACAAGTTTTCTTTACTAAACCAACACATAATTAGGTCATTGTGGGAGATCGGGCATAATTTTGTCTTGTAGAATCCAAATTCGGTCTGAACTATGGCATTGGAAAGAAGAAGAAGAAGAGGGCTATGATAGGACTGAAGTTTAGATATTTTAGATCTATAAATATAGAGATACATCAGTTTAAATATCGAGCTCCTCAAAAGCAAGAGAAAGGTGTGTATTTTTTTTTTAAATTTCATAAGCCTTGTTTGAAAAATCAATTTGAAGTGATTCGAAGGGAATATTGAAGCATATATATTAGTATTGGGTTATAAAATTCCCCCAAAAAATAATTCTACACCCATTAAGCCCTCAAAAGGCTCTACTATTACTCATGAAGAGGAATAAGTGCAACATGATATATCAAAATTAGGAGACCAAGTGCAACAAATTTCGCTCTCGCAAAGAGTAACAAAAAATGAAATGGAAGCTAAGATGGATGGTTTGAAGAAAGACATGAAAGGCATGGAATCTAAGATGGATGTTTTAAAAATAGCATGGATTGTTTGAAGAATGGCATGGAAGCTAAGATCGATGGTATAGAATAAAAACTAAAAGCAGACATGGAAGGTTTAAAGGAAAGTTTGACAAAGTTGGTTCAAGAAATGATTCCTAATGACAAAAAGGTAGTAGAGGAAACTCATGATGAGAAAAAAATAAACGTTAATCATGATTTCATAAACTATAACATTGGATTGAATACCCACCACATTCCAAATATCGATGTGAGGAATTTTTATGGCAAGGATCCTGTAACATGGATACTAACAATGGAGCAATATTTTGATCTCCATAATGTGCAAAACACACAAAAAGTACGTATTGAAACTTTATATTTAGAACAAAATACATTTGTATGGTATCGATGGCTTTTATCTCATAAAAAAATTGTCACTGGGTCAATTTTTATGGAGGAAATGATACCACATTATGAGGATACAAAGAGCAACACCTTATTTAGCCAATTGATAAATCTCAAACAAAAGGGTTCAATGGTGGAGCACATTTAGGACTTCCAAAAATTGAATATAAGGGTAAAGGGTATTCCAGAGGAGCACAGGATTGATGTCTTCATAGGGATTTTAAAGCATAACATCCAACATGAGGTTCACCTTTGGGAACATGATTCAATGGAGAAGGAATGCAGGTTGGAAAGAAGAATTGAAAACAAAATTATGGTGACAAGGAAGGCTACCACTCACATCTATAAAGATGGAAGTGTTGCTACTCCTATACTTCCACAACCTACAAGGTTGACACCGCAACAATCGGAAGAAAAAAGAGAAAAATGGATTTGTTATAGTTGTGATAGAAAATACACTAAAGGTCATAAGTGTGCTAAGAAGAAATTATTTTACATGGATTGTGAAGAGGAGGAAGAAAAGTAACAAGAAACTTTAAAAGAAGAGGATATACACCAAGAACCAACACTAGAGGAAGAAAAAATGAATTCGACCATATCCTGTAATGCATTGGTAGGAATTACCACTCCTCAAACTCTCAAGCTAGAAGGACATATCAAGAAGAAAAATTTAATAGTGTTGATTGATTCGGGTAGTACCCATAATTTTATTCATTGTAAGGTAGCCCGAGAATTTAATTTATTCCCATACCTAACACCAGAATGTCAAGTGATGGTTGCAAATGGAGGAACTATAAATTTCTCTAGAAAGTGCCATAATATCAAGCTAACCACGAAGGAATATGTATTGAATAGTCCAATGCTCTGCATTCCAATAGGTGGTTTTGATGTTGTACTAGGAGTACAATGGTTACAATATTTGGGAATGGCAGGTTTTAATTTTGAAGAAATTTTCTTGAATTTGTTTTCGGAAGGAAAGGAAGTTGAATTACTGGGTATCGCAGGGAAGTCAGGAAAGATAATTAGCTTTAATTTCATGAAAAATCTTCTAAAGAAAGAAGAACAAGGCATAATTTCACATTTATGCTCACTAGAGGTTCAAACATCAAAATCATCTATTTCTCCATATCTCCAAAAATTATTGGACAATCATTCCAAGGTGTTTGAGACTCCCAAAGGACTCCCACCTATTTGTGACCATGATCATGCTATTCATTTGATTCTAGGAAGTGTTCCTCCAAACATCAAGCTATATAGGTATCCTTATGCTCAAAAGAGTGAGATTGAACGTACGGTTGCAGAAATTCTAGAGGATGGTATAATTCAACCTAGTCAAATTTATTTTTTTCTCTAGTAGTATTGGTGCAAAATAAGGATGGATCATGGTGTATGTGTGCGGATTATAGGGAGCTCAAAAAAATCGCTATTAAAGATAAATTTCACATCCCCGTTGTTAATGAATTATTGGATGAATTACATGGAGAAATTTACTTCACCAAGTTGGATCTTCATTTTGGATATCATCAAATTAGAATGAAGACTGAAGACATTTCTTAAAAAAAAATCAGGACTCATGAGGGTCATTATGAATTTTGGGCCATGGCTTTTGGCCTTACTAATGCACCTTCCACATTTCAAGTTTTGATGAATTCCATTTTCAAACGCTTCCTTAGAAAAATTTTGTTAGTATTTTTTGATGATATACTAATCTATGTTAGGGTCCCGTGATTTGGCCGATTGGCTAGCCAAATGATGATGTAACATCAAACCAAGCTTTGGAGCCCAAGGACCTAGCCTTCCTGGACTCAGAGAGGGCTCTCTCTATATATGTAAAAGATGTCGGTGTGTTTACTTGCGGTGTTTTGATATTAGGCTAGTTATGAAGTATGTTTATAGTTTGGTTTTTAAAGTTTGTGAGGAAATGAAACCGGAGATCAAATACATAAACTGATAATAAGATGTAGATAAATTGGGCTATGGGTCAAAATGTAGCAGAGAATCTATGAGGATGATAAGTCATTGTGAGGGTTTACTACATTCACGGTAGAAGGGATCTCTGGGCAAAATGGATTGAATGGACAACAAGTTGGTGAAAGACAAGGGATTTCAAGTGTAACTAGTTAATAGCAGACATAAACATGTAATAGCAAGCCATTAATCATTCTAAGTGTAACTATGAGCTAATTAATACACAGAAATCAAACATTCCAGCCATACATAGAGGTATAAGACCCTCTAACTTCGGGAAATGACTATCAGACTTTGGGGAAAACATATAAGACAAGCTAACAACTCATAAACTACGCCAGAACGCCTAAACATAGTCTCTAAGTCATTGGGCACTTTGACAAACAAGCTTTCATAGTTTTAGGCAAAGGGCTAGATCGGAACTAGGCCTCCTTGGTTCAAACAAAATGATAATCTAATCAGTCAAAGAGATAGTTTCATGGATGGGACTATGGACAGTCATAGGTAAGCAGGGCACACCATACATCCTACTCAACATGCATAGAACTATGAATAAAACTAGCAACAATATCCTCAAGTTGTTAAAGAGCAGTTAAGAATTCTTTAATGCAACTAAGGAAGAAGAAAACATGAAGGCTATGAAGATTCAGAAAATTTGAGGTGCCTCCATGGGCATATCTCAAATCATCATACCGATCATGTTATGAAGACATATGTAATATGAATGAGAACTAGGAGACAAAACACATTAAGAAGCACTATACCATTCTACCAAGTCATGGAATCCATCGACAATCCTTCATCATTCATCCAAGAACATCCAAGAGGCAATCCAAAAGCATAACACAAGTATTTTCTTCCAAAGCTCATATGATCATATATTGCTTCTCTTCTCAAGTTCAGCCTTCTATTACAATGAATCCTCTTGGAATATATAGGCCAAAGAGGATGAAAACCAACCAAGGCAACTAGCTAGCCATTGGTTCAAAATAAATATCTAAACTTGTCCTTGAGGCTTCGCAAAGCCCAAGGCACAAAATATCTAATAAATATCTAAACTTGTCCTTGAGGCTTTGCAAAGCCTAAGGCACAAAATATCTCATAAAATATCTAGAAAATGCTAAAAAAAGAAAAATAATTGACTTTGCATCATTTTCCATGTGCAAAAATAGCTAAATGCACATTTGGAAAACGCAATTTTTAAAGGTTCAAATTTTACAAAAATATTCAAAATTTACATCAGCAAAAGGTCCCCTGACTTGCCGGCAACATTTGGCAGCCTTCCCGAAGTCAAAACGAGGCTCATGATAGCTCTTTGGAAATATCTGAGTGTCTATGTTCTGGAAAAATTGAAATTTTCCCAATTTGATGCCAAGAAGTCTTCCAAAAGTAGGACTGTGTGTAAAAAACCAGAAAATAAACCTTGCTGATAGACGGGGCAGCATGTTGAAAAAGTGAGTGTTTTTTGTATCTTTGGGGGACCAAAACAAATTCAAATGATTTGAAAATTCTTGAGTAGATGCTCCTGAATTTAATACATCCAATGGTACCACTCTAAAGAGTTTAGGATGCTCCAAACTGAAATGGCAGCGCCCATGATTTTATGCAATTCGGCCCAAAAATGCTGAAAAACAAAAACATGTCAAAATTTGCTCAATTTTGGTGAGCAAGTCCCTCAAGGATTTTTAGAAACATGTCTAGAAGCTCAGGCCAAAATTCCAAGTCCTGATGTGTCTTTCTTCACTTTCAGTGCCAGGCGCCCTTTTTGGGCAGTTTTGAGCTTTTCTTGGTTTTCCTCCTTTGTGGCTTGGCATTCTAGCTTTGGTGAAGAAGTCATGGCCCCTTGCCTTCTGCTTGTAGATGAAGGAGGCACTTTCAAAACCCTATGCTTATATATGAAAGAGGTTTCTTTGGTCTTCAAACCCTCTGCTTATAGATGAAGGAGGTTTCTTTGGTCTTCAAACCCTCTACTTATAAATGAAGGAGGTTTTTAGTCATGTCATATCAACAGCCTCTTGACAGTGTTGTTTTTCTTTCATTGTTCTTTCAGGCTTCGAATGTGGTCCAAAGAGCTTGATGAAAAACTCTTTGCACTGTAGTTGCATCCCAGGCTCAAGATCACATTGAGAAGCAGCTGTCTTCTCATGTGGTGCCAAAAACACTTCGAGATGTGCCGTAAAGCGTTTCGTCTCTTGAAGATCCATCAAAGAATCAGAAAAACACCAAATAAATGAGATTATATCTATGAGCTCGGCAGACTTAAGGGCAAAAATCATCGCTGGCACGACTTAGGGCTGTGACCAAATTTATTAGCAGAGTGGGAGGTCTGTTATGACTGGTCTATAGTAGATGGAGGTTTTTTGGCTCTTGGATAGTTTTCCAAGGGTGAGATGTCTTAAAGCGCCACTTCCTAACTTAGGGGAGGTTGTTTGAACATATTTGGATTGTTTCTTTAAACTGATGGTCAGACTAGCATGGTTGAGGTTAAGTAGGATTTGATAATGAGGTTTCGTCTCGTCATGGGCGGACTGAAAAGGTAGGAAGGCAAAAAGTTTATGGGGGTTTTCTAGATGACAAATTGACATATGGATATCAGCTTCTAGAAAACTCAGCTAGAATTTAGTCATCAGCAACAGGTGAAAAATACTGATGGCTAACAGTGGCTCCATTTGGGGAGGGCAGCTCCTTTTTTGGAGGTGTCCAGAATCTCAGATCTTTGGCTTATGAAGACCAATGCCTTACTCATTTGGGGCAAATTTCAGCCTTCTTTGATACTGCTTCTGAAAAGTGACAGCATGATTAGCATCAATGATATTTCTACCTACCCCACTATCTTTCCTAACATTTTTTCTTCCTTTTGGCGCATTTGAACTAGCAGCCTTTTGAATATATATTTTTCTTTTTGCAAAATGAACCTATCTAATCTACACTTATATCTGCCAGGAGTTCAGATTAAACTGATGAACTCCTTCATTACTCTACCTGTGCTAGATCAACTGTCAAGATTAAGCTCTTTGACAAGATTTTATTCTCTAATCTAAAACACAAAATTTAAAAGATGATCAAATCAGGATTAGACAGTCTGATTTGTCATGCATTTGCGGCATAAAAAACAAGCTACACACAAATATTATTTTGCAGAAATGGAAACTAGGAAAAACAGGGTTAAGATGCACAATTTGTTTTTCATCCCTGCTTCCCTCTTTGGTTCTGTTTTGGGCGTGTGGAACTAGTATCTTCTCCTAATATACTCTCTTTGATAAGTCAAGCTTACACAATGTTGACCATCTTTTTCACTCACTAACTTATCAGCAATTAAATTTAAACATGTTCAGCTATGATTAGGCTAGATAACTGAACAAGACATTTGAGTACTAGTAGCGGCATTTAGACTTGCTCGCTTTCAGCATGACTATTTTTGGGTACGGGGCTTTACCATTGCTTTTTAGAAACTACCCTCTTTTCTACTTTTTACTGTTTTTTGTATTTTTTTCTTTTTCACTTTTTCTTCAAACAATCTAAAACTGGAAATTTAAAAGATGATCAAATCAGGATTAGACAATCTGATTTGTCATGTATTTGCGGCATAAAAGACAAGCTGCACACAAATATTATTTTGCAAAAAGGAAATTTAGAAAAGCGGGGCTAAGATGTACAATGTGTTTTTCATCCCTCGCTTCTCTCTTTGGTTCTGTTTTAGGCATGTGGAACCAGAATCTCTCCCTAATCTACTCTCTGTGATAAGTCAATCTTACACAATGTTGACCATCTTTTTCACTCACTAACTTATCAGCAAATAAATTTAAACATGTTCAGCTATGATTAGGCTAGATAGTTGAACAAGACATTGAAGTACTAGTAGCGGCATTTAGACTTGCTCGCTTTCCGAAGGACTATTTTTTGGAACATGGGGCTTTACCATTGCTTTTTAGAAACTGCCCTCTTTTTCTATTTTTTACTATTTTTTGTATTTTCTGCTTTTTCACTTTTTCTTCAAACCATCTAAAACTGGAAAGATGTTCACAAGGCTTAGCTTTAACTATTTACCTATCCTAGCCTAAACTATACACAACATACATATTTGGTGAACTCTTCTTTCCAATGTAACCAGTCAAGTAGATGATTACATGGGTGATTTTGGTTTAGTTTTTTGATGATGCAGAAATAATGAAAAGGCCACTCCCATTTGGTTTGTTTCTGGACAGTAGTGCTTAAGTTTTTTCTTATTCTTGGCAACAACTTGTTCATGATAGAAACCACTACTCTTTCAGACTTCTCAAGGAAAATAACAAATGGATCTTGGAATAATACCTGATCTAGAGGTTTTGAGATATAGGATTTATTCAAGACTACTCTTTCAGACTTCTCAAGGAAAACAGCAAATGGATCTTGGAACAATACCTGATCTAGAGGATTTGAGATATAGGATTCATTCAAGACTACTCTTTCTTCCACTTGGATATATTTGGGACCCCCCTGGTAAAGCAACTCTTCTTCATGATCACTCGAACTGTCAGACTCATCATGTATTGCAGTGTAGTTTTCTTTCCAAGCTGATGTGTTCTGATTAAGTGGACTGAAAACTGTGTGAAGGTCATCAGGTTGATGAACAAGGATACACTTTGACAATAAATTATCTTGAAAGGACAGTGTGACAACTCCCATGTGTTTATTAGCCTCTACTTCTTCATCTGCAATTTGTAACTTAATGGAACTTGGTGGCTGCAAATCTGGAGTTAAGGAAGATTCCATGTCCAAAATGATTTCTTCAACTATTTCAGGAAAAGGCTTCTCATTTACAACCTGCTCGAGGATTTCATCATCCTCCTCAACCTTATCATCAAAGCTGAAAAACTGTTGATTTCCAATTATGTGAATGTTATCTCTGATGGACTGGAGTGAAGTAGAGCAAAGAGTCCGAGACTCTTCACTTACTTCTAAACTTTCAAGGCTCTCCTCATCAGTGTCATAGATGACCTGTAATGGCTGCTCACTTTTCTCAAGTTTATGAAATTGAGCTTCCTCCCAAAAATCAAAAGTTGAGTGTTCTGCAAAGTTAGTGTCTGTTTGGAAATCACAATCATCAACATATTGATCAAACCTTGGAGAATCATTAACATAAGAAATGTCATCAACCATGCACATTGGACTATCAGATAGATTTTCTTCAAATTGATCTACACATCTATTTTCTGATTTATGACATGCAAGATTAACAGGAGAAAGATCAGAAAACTTGTGGTTATGTGAAGATTTAGAGGCTGTCTGTATGTTTATAAGTTGATCTATTTCCTCTTCAGTTAAAAAGGGAGGCATTTTCCTCTCTCCACAACAATACTCTTTCTCTTGGGAAATCTGATTTAAAGGATGAATGTCTTTTTGGGCTTCACCTATGAGAGATGATGAATCATCACTCATGTCCTTAGAGAGATCCTATGGGTTCTCTTTCATTTCTTGCTTGTTTTCATCTTCAACCAATTCTTTGTGATGTTGAGGATAGTTATCATGTAATTCATGAGTTTTTTCTGATAGATGTTCAGGGGGCCAATTTTCTTTTATGAACTCAAATGACTCCCAGCATAAAGGTAGAGATCCTACAGGTTTTGCTTTATCTTCTATCTTAGATTTGAATTCCTCTTCAATCAGCTCTTCTTGATTTAGGTGAGAGTTAACTTGAGCAGGGTTTTCCTGAATAATTGCTGAGAGATCTTTAGGATGCAAATTTTCTTTCAAAGTCTGGAATGATTTAAAGCATAAGGGTAGAGAACCTAAAGGTTTTGATTCTTCTTCCATTTCAGGATCTGTGATTTCAAAATGGTTGATAGTTACTTTAGAGCATTCCTCTATGTTTTTATTTGCAACTTTCCCATTAGGCACATTTTGTTTATAACTCTTGTCTTGTAATAGTCGAGTGTGTTCATCCTGAGGAAGAAGTGTAGGTTGGTTTGAATAAGCAGTGTTAACCTTAACTTTGTGTTTTTCTCTTTTCCTGTCAAGTAGATGCTCTAGTTTGCCGAACATACATACCAATTTTTCCAACTTTTCCTCTGAAGATATTAGTCTCTCTTGATTTGCTTTGTCTTTCTCTATTATTCTTAGCTGTGCCTCCCTATTTAGTATGTTGAATTCTACATCAACTGCTATCCTTTGCATTTCTTCTAGGGTCAAAGGATCTTTGTTTCTTATCTGGAAAACCAACTCTGGGTCAAAAGAATCTGGGTAGTGCAAGAGAGAACATCCGAGGGGTGGCTTTAGGTTAGCAGGCATTGCATGGTATACTTTATTGAACCTGGCTGAAAAATTTTGTATTGTTTCCCCTGGTTGTCTTTTTAACTGATTGTACTCCTTTATGATGAGAACTTTATTACCCATGACCACCCACCTATCTAGGAATATTTGAGTGAACTGATGAAAATTTGTAATGCTTGCAGCGGGAAGGTCTTTAAACCAATTCTTAATTTTTCCTTGTAATGATAAGGCAAACATTCTAATACGCACATTATCTTCTTCTATGTCATAAAGGTCAAGTAAATCCTCAAGATTTCGGGCGTGCTCTTCAGCAGTGACTTTGGAGCTTTCTCCATCAAATCTGGGTAATTTATTTCGAAGATTTGCAGGAAGGGCTTGAAAGATG
Organism: Pinus albicaulis; assembly: GCA_034641835.2. Classification (NCBI taxonomy): domain Eukaryota; kingdom Viridiplantae; phylum Streptophyta; class Pinopsida; order Pinales; family Pinaceae; genus Pinus; species Pinus albicaulis. Next base: position 836,536,118 of record CM076583.1, on the reverse strand, counting down.
GGAGGTAAAACCAGAGGCTTGTATCTTTCTGGGACCTTTGTGGATATAGGTAGTCTAAAAAGAGGTTCGTGACTATTTGAGGTTTCAGCCAGAGTGGGAAAGGTAGCATGAGGCTCATGTTTTGCTAGGTTTTCCATAGGTGAATCTGGGGTAAGCACAGGTGTACAAGCCTGCTCATGGTCTGGAATTTGAGGCTTAGCTTTTTGAGGTTTGAGATCTTTCCAATGATCAATGTAGATTTCATCGGTGTATTCCTGATCAGAATCAAAGTAGGATAGAACATAGTTATAGATAAAGACAATAATTTCTTGAATCCAACTAAGGCCTGAGTGCTTTTTCTTTCTAGGATGACCGGTCATGTTTTAGGTTCTTCCTCCAGTGGAGTCTTTAGGTCTATTGGGAGTTGTGGAGTCGCCAGGTGGAACTTGGTTGTTTTTGTAGAGATGTAGCTATGGTCCACCACCAGTAACTAATCTGGAAATGTTTTTAAGGTTTTTCTGAGTTTTATATGCAGCCTATGGTTTGTTAAAGTATCCTAGACTTATTTCAACACTTTGCTAGGGTGATGAGAACAAAAAGAGTTTACTCTAAATGGGTATACGGGCTGCTTGCTTGTTTAAGTATCTAAAGGACTAAAGAGTATATAAGAGTTTGCTAGACTGTCATGTACTCAATGTCCCACCATCTCCCGCTATGTTAGTGAGAGATGGGATAGGTTGATCGGGTAGTAACCTAGAGTTCGATAAAATAGTAAGGCCTACTGGAGGCTAGTGGAGTCGCCAGGTGGAACTTGTTTGTTTTGAGATATGTGTGTATGGTCCACCACCAATACTTACAAAAACCAATCTAAGGGAGTTGTTTTGGGGTTTTTTTGAGTTCTTTATGTAGTCCAAGGTTTTAAAGTGTCCCTAAGAGCAGTGCATTTTATAGATGGTGGAACAACTAGATTCTACTCTTCGTTTAGTACAGGATTTTCATAGCATACAAGGATAGGATGGATGACTCAAAATTCTGGTAATTGTATTATATTTCGGGGTCCGTGATTTGCAGCAGTTAGCTGGCAAATGGCAATCTGCTGCTCAAACAAACTTTGAGCTAAGGACTATTTCTGATTCAGAGAGAGGGCTCTCTCTATATCTATAAAAAATCAACCAGGTGTGTTGCTGCCGGTGTTTTGATATTAGGCACAATTATGAAGTATGTTTTTAGTTTTTTGGTTTTTAAGTTTTGTGAAGATAAATAGTCTCAAATACATATTTGGACCAACAGGAATGCTCTTAGTAAAATTGAGCTAGTGATTCCAGCAGTCTAAGGAAGTAGTTGATGAGGGAAGATGGTGTAAAGCTGCTGTAGGGCCGATTTGATTCACGGTAGAAGGGATCTCTGGGCAAAATGGATTCAATGGACAACAAGTTGGTGAAAGACAAGGGATTTCAAGTGTAACTAGTTAATAGCAGACAATAAACATGTAATAGCAAGCCATTAATCATGCTAAGTATAACTATAAGCTAATTAATACATAGAAATCAAACATTCCAGCCATACATAGAGGTATAAGACCCTCTAACTTCGATATAAAATAGATAACAAGATGATATATTAACTGGGCTATGGGGTCAAAAGGTCAAGAAAGCTATTAGATGACGATACAAGGCTGTTGAAGGGCCGATTTGATTCAAGGTAAAAAAGGATCTTTGGGCAAAATGGAGTAAATGGACATCAAGTTTGTGAACGACGAAGGATTTCAAGCATAACTAGTTTAATAGCAGACATAAACATGGTAGGGAAAACCATTAATCATGCAAAATGTAACTATAAGCTAATCAATACATAGAAATAAACATTCAAGCCATGCATAGAAGTGTAAGACCCTCTAACTTTGGGAAATGGCTATCAGACTTTGGGGAAAACACACAAGACAGACTAACAACTCAAAACACTATGCCGGATTGCCTAAACACAGTACTTCAAGTTATTGGGCACTTTGAACAACAAGATTCACATAGTTTTAGGCAAAGGGCTAGATCGAATCTAGGCCTCCCTGGTTCAACAAGATGATAATCTAATCAGTCAAAGAGATAGTTTCATGGATGAGACTATGGATAGCCATAGGTAAGCAGGGCATACCGTACCTCCTACTTAGCATGCATAGAAACTATGAATGAAACTAGCAACAATGTCCTCAAGCTATTAAAGAGCAGTTAAGAATTCTTTAATGTAACTAAGGAAGAAGAAAACATGAAAGCTATGAAGAAACAGGAAATTTGAAGTGTCTCCAAGGGCATGTCTCAATTTTTTTCTCTTCTGATCTATAGCAAGAAATAAACATGTATTTATGAATGAAAACTAGAAGACAAAACACAGAAATAAACACTATACCATTCTACCAAGTCATGGAATCCATCAACAATCCTTCATCATTCATCCAAGAACATCGAAGAGGCAATCCGAAAGCATAACACAACTATTTCTTCCAAATCTCATATGACCAATATATTGCTTCTCTTCTCAATTTCAGCCTTGTTTTACAATGAAAGCCTTTGGAATATATAGGCTCAAGTGAGGAAAACCTCATGCTTCAACTTGCTCTCCTATCGTCTAATCAAAATATCTAAATTTGTCCTCGAGGCTTTGCAAAGCCCAAGGCACAAAATATCTCATAAAATATCTAGAAAATTCTAAAAAAGGAAAAATAATTGACTTTGCATCATTTTCCATGTGCAAAAATAGCTAAACGCACATTTGGAAAAAGCAATTTTTAAAGGTTCAAGTTTTACAAAAATATTCAAAATTTACATCAGCAAAAGGTCCCCTGACTTGCCGGCAACATTTGGCAGCCTTCTCGAAGTCGAAACGAGGCTCATGATAGCTCGTTGGAAAGCTATGAGTGTCTACTTTCTGGAAAAACTGAAATTTTCCAAATTTGATGCCTAGAAGTCCTCCAAAAATAGGACTGTGTGTAAAAAACCAGAAAATAAACCTTGTTGATAGACGGGGCAGCATGTTGAAAAAGTGAGTATTTTTTGTATCTTTGGGGGACCAAAACAACTTCAAATGCTCTGAAAATTTCTGAGTAGATGCTCCTGAATTTAATACATCCAATGGTACCACTCTCAATAGTTGAGGATGCTCCAAACTGAAATGGAGACGCCCATGATTTTATGCAATTAGGCCCAAAAATGTCGAAAAACAAAAACATGTCAAAATTTGCTCAATTTTGGTGAGCAAGTCCCTCAAGGATTTTTAGAAAAATTTCTAGAGTATCGGGCCAAAATTCCAAGTCCTGATGTGTCTTTCTTCACTTTCGGTGCTGGGCGCCCTTTTTGGGTAGTTTTGAGTTTTTCTTGGTTTTCCTCCTTTGTTGCTTGACATTCTAGCTTTGGTGAAGAAGTCATGGGCCCTTGCCCTCTACTTGTAGATGAAGGAGGCGCTTTCAAAACCCTCTACTTATAGATGAAGGAGGTTTCTTTGTTCTTCAAACCCTCTGCTTATAGATGAAGGAGGTTTCTTTGGTCTTCAAACCCTCTGCTTATAAATGAAGGAGGTTCTTAGTCATGTCATATTAACAGCCTCTTGACAGTGTTGCTTTTCTTTCACTGTTCTTTCAGGCTTCGAATGTGGTTGCAAGAGCTTGATGAAAAACTCTTTGCATTGTAGCTGCATCCCAAGCTCAAGATCACATTGAGAAGCAGCTGTCTTCTCATGTGGCACCAAAAATTGTCTTCTGAGATGCTGGTATGTTTCTTGTCCTTGAAAGATCCATCAAATACTATAAAACACCTAAAATGAGCTTGAGATTATGGTCTATGTATTGTTGAGACTTAAGGGTGTATCAGTGGCGCGACTTAGGGCTGTGACCAACTTTATTAGCAGAGTGGGAGGTCTGTTATGACTGGTCTATAGCAGATGGAGGTTTTTTGGCTCTTGGATAGTTTGCCAAGGGTGAAATGTCTTAAAGCGCCACTTCCTAACTTAGGGGAGGTTGTTTGAACAAATTTGAATTGTTTCTTTAGAACTGATGGTCAGACTAGTATGGTTAAGGTTAAGTAGGATTTGATAATGAGGTTTCATCTCGTCATGGGCGGACTGAAAAGGTAGAAAGGCAAAAAAGTTTATGTGGGTTTTCTAGATGATAAACTGACATATGGAGATCATCTTCTAGAAAACTCAGCTATAATTTAGTCATCAACAACAGGTGAAAAATACTGATGACTAACAAGCGCTGGCTCTTTGGGGAGGGCGCTCCTTTTCAGAGGTGTCCAGAATCTCGATCTTTGGCTTATGAAGACTGCCTTACCCATTGGGGCAAATTTCATCCTTCTTTGATGCCGCTTCTGAAGCTTTCCGAAAAGTGACAACATGATTAACATCAATGATATTTCTACCTACCCCACTATCTTTCCTAACATTTTTTCTTCCTCGGGTGCATTTGAACTAGCAAATTTCTTTGAATATATATTTTTCATTTTGCAAAATGAACCTATCTAATTCTACACTTATATCTGCCGGGAGTTCAGATTAAACTGATGAACTCCTTCATTACTCTACCTATGCTAGATCAACTGTTAAAATTAAGCTGTTTGACAGGATTTTGTTCTCTAATCTAAAACATGAAATTTAAAAGATGATCAAATCAGGATTAGACAGTCTGATTTGTCATGCATTTGCGGCATAAAAGACAAGCTGCACACAAATATTATTTTGCAGAAATGGAAACTAGGAAAAACAAGGCTAAGATGTACAATTTGTTTTTCATCCCTGCTTCCCTCTTTGGTTCTGTTTTGGGCGTGTGGAACCAGTATCTTCTCCTAATCTACTCTCTTTGATAAGTCAAGCTTACACAATGTTGACCATCTTTTTCACTCACTAACTTATCAGCAATTAAATTTAAACATGTTCAGCTATGATTAGGCTAGATAACTGAACAAGACATTTGAGTACTAGTAGCGGCATTTAGACTTGCTCGCTTTCAGCATGACTATTTTTGGGTACGGGGCTTTACCATTGCTTTTTTAGAAACTGCCCTCTTTTTCTACTTTTCACTATTTTTTGTATTTTCTGCTTTTTCACCTTTTCTTCAAACAATCTAAAATTGGAAAGATGCTCACAAGGCTGAGCTTTAACTATCTACCTATCCTAGCCTAAACTATACACATCATACACATTTGGTGAATTCTTCTTTCTAATGTAACCAGTCAAGTAGATGATTGCATGGGTGATTCTGGTTTAGTTCTTTCATGATGCAGAAATAATGAAAGGGCCACTCCCATTTGGTTTGTTTCTGGATAGTAGTGCTTAAGTTTTTTCTCATTCTTGGCAGCAACTTGTTCATGATAGAACCCACTACCCCTACAGACTTCTCAAGGAAAACAACAAATGGATCTTGGAACAATACCTGATCTAGAGGATTTGATATATGGGCTTCATTCAGGACTACTCTTTCAGACTTCTTAAGGAAAACAACAAATGGATCTTGGAATAATACATGATCTAGAGGATTTGAGATATAGGCTTCATTCAAGACTACTCTTTCAGAATTCTTAAGGAAAACAACAAATGGATCTTGGAATAATACCTGATCTAGAGGATTTGAGATATAGGCTTCATTCAGGACTACTCTTTCTTCCACTTGACTATATTTGGGACTCTCTCGGTAAAGCAACTCTTCCCCTTGCTCATGATCACTTGAACTATCAGACTCATCATATATTGCAATGTAGTTCTCTTGCCAAGCTGATTTGTTTTGATAAGGCGGGCTGAAAACTGTGTGAAGGTCATCAGGTTGATGAGCAGGGATACACTTTGACAATAAATTATCTTGAAAGGATAGTGTGACAACTCTCATTTGTTTATCAACCTCTATTTCTTCATCTGCAATTTGTAATTCAATGGAACTTTGTGGCTGCAAATCTGGAGTAAAGGAAGATTCCATGTCTAAAATGATTTCCTCAACCATTTCAGGAAAAGGCTTCTCATTTACAACATGCTCAAGAATTTCACCATCTTCCTCAACCTCATCATCAAAGCTAAAAAATTGTTGATTTATAATTATGTGTATGTTATCTCTGACGGACTGAAGTGAAGTAGAGCAAAGAGTCCGAGACCCTTCACTTACTTCTAAACTCTCAAGGCTCTCCTCATCAGTGTCATAGATGACCTGTAATGGCTGCTCACTTTTCTCAAGTTTATGAAACTGAGCTTCCTCCCGAAAATCAAAAACTGAGTCTTCTACAAAGTTAGCTTCTGTTTGGAAATCATAATCATCAAAATATTTATCAAACCTTGGAAGATCATCATTATAATTAATGTCACCAACCATGCACATTGGACTATCAGATTTCTTTTCTTCAAATTGATTTACAAATCTACTTTTTGACTTATGATACGCAATATTAATAGGAGAAAGATCATAAAAGTTATGTTTATGTGAAGTTTCAGAGGCTGTCTGTATGTTTATAAGTTGATCTATTTCCTCTTCAGTTAAAAAGGGAGGCATTTTCATTTCTCTACTGTAATCCTCTTTCTCTTGGGAAATCTAATTTGAAAGATGAATGTCTTTTTGGGCTTCACTTATGAGAGATGATGAATCATCACTTATGCCCTTAGAGAGATCCTGTGGGTTCTCTGTCATTTCTTGCTTATTTTCATCTTCAACCAATCCTTTGTGATGTTGAGGATAGTTATCATGTAATTCATGAGTTTTTTCTGATAGATTTTTAGGAGGCCAATTTGTTTTTATGAACTCAAATAACTCCCAGCATAAAGGTAGAGATCCTACAGGTTTTGCTTTATCTCTTATCTCAGATTTGAATTCCTCGTCAATCAACTCTTCTTGATTTAGGTGAGAGTTAACTTGAGCAGGGTTTTCCTGAATAACTGCTGAGAGATCTTTAGGGTGCAAATTTTCTTTCAAAGTCTGGAATGGTTTAAAGCATAAGGGTGGAGAATCTAAAGGTTTTGATTCTTCTTTCATTTCAGAATCTGTGATTTCAAAATGGCTGATAGTTTCTTCAGAGCATTCCTCTATGTTTTTATTTGCAACTTTCCCATTTGGCACGTTTTGTTTATAACTCTTGTCTTGTGATAGTCGAGTGTGTTCAACCTGAGGAAGAAGTGTAGGTTGGTTTGAATAAGCAGTGTTAACCTTGTGTTTTTCTCTTTTCCTATCAAGTAGATGCTCTAGTTTTCCTAACATACATACCAATTTTTTCAACTTTTCTTCTGAAGATACTAGTCTCTCTTGATTTTATTTGTCTTTCTCTATTATTCTTAGTTGTGCCTCCCTATTTAGTATGTTGAATTCTACATCAACTGCTATCCTTTGCATTTCTTCTAGGGTCAAAGGATCTTTGTTTCTTATCTGGAAAACCATCTCTGGGTCAAAAGAATCTGGGTAGTGCAAGAGAACACATCCGAGGGGTGGCTTTAGATTAGCAGGCATTGCATGGTATACTTTATTGAACCTGGCTAAAAAGTTTTGTATTGTTTCCCCTGGTTGTCTTTTTAACTGATTGTACTCCCTTATGATGAGAACTTTATTACCCATGACCACCCACCTATCTAGGAAGATTTGAGTGAACTGATGAAAATTGGTAATGCTTGCAGCGGGAAGGTTTTTAAACCAATTCTTAATTTTTCCTTGTAATGATAAGGCAAACATTCTAATACGCACATCATCTTCTTCTATGTCATAAAGGTCAAGTAAATCCTCAAGATTTCGGGCATGCTCTTCAGCGGTGACTTTGGAGCTTTCTCCATCAAATCTGGGTAATTTATTTTGAAGATTTGCAGGAAGGGCTTGAAAGATGGGATGTAAAACTAGAGGCTTGTATCTCTCTGGGACCTTTGTGGATATAGGTAGTGTAAAAAGAGGTTCGTGACTGTTTGAGGTTTCAACCAGAGTGGGAAAGGTAGCATGAGGCTCATGTTTTGCTAGGTTTTCCATAGGTGAATCTGGGGTAAGCACAGGTGTACAAGCCTGTTCATGGTATGAAATTTGAGGCTTAGATTTTTGAGGTTTGAGATCTTTCCAATGATCGATGTAGATCTCATCGGTGTATTCCCGATCAGGCTCAAAGTAGGATAGAACATACTTATAGATAAAGACAATAATTTCTTGAATCCAACTAAGGCCTGAGTGCTTTTTATTTCTAGGATGACAGGTCATGTTTTAGGTTCTTCCTCCAGTGGGGTCTTTAAGTCTATTGGGAGTTGTGGAGTCGCCAGGTGGAACTTGGTTGTTTTTGTAAAGATGTAGCTATGGTCCACCACCAATAACTAGGGAAAAGCCAATCTGGGAATGTTTTGAGGTTTTCTGAGCTTTTGTATAGCCTATAAGGTTTACTAAAGTATTATAAACTTGTTTCATCACTTTGCTAGGGTGGTGATAAAAAAAAGAGTTTACTCTAAATGATCTTATGGACCGCTTGCTTGTTTAAGTATCTAAAGGACTAAAGAGTCTATAAGATTTTTCTAGACTATCTTGAACTCACTGTTCCACCATCTCCCACTATGTTAGTGAGCGATGGGATAGGTCGATCGGATAGTAACCTAGAGTTCGGTAAAATAATAAGGCCCACTGGAGGCTAGTGGAGTCGCCAGGTGGAACTTGGTTGTTTTGAGGTATATGTGTATGGTCCACCACCAGTACTGAGAAAAACCAATCTAAAGGATTTTTTGGGGTTTTTAGAGTTTTTATGTAATCCTAAGGTTTGAAAGAGTGTCCTATAACTGTATCATCATTTTGCTAGGATAGTGAGACAACCAGATTCTACTCTCCTAAGTTTGACTGGGATTTTGAGAGTTCCTAAGGGATACCTAGGATTTTTTTGTCTCAATGTCCCACCGTGATCGCCATTATGTTAGTGAGCGGTGGGATAAGTCAATCAGATAGTATTCTTAAAGGTCTCTTAAGGTCTAGGAAATCTAAGTTTGTTTATTACTCAAAGTCCCACCGTGATCGCCATTATGTTAGGGTCCCGTGATTTGGTTGATTGGCAAGCCAAATGATAGTGTAACATCAAACCAAGATTTGGAGCCTAAGGACCTAGCCTTCCTAGACTCAGAGAGGGCTCTCTCTATATGTGTAAGGGATGTCTGTGTGTTTGCTTATTATGTTCTATTTTTAGGCTAGTTATGAAGTAATTTTTTTGGTTTTGGTTTTTTGGGTTGTGAGGGATGAAACTGATCAAAGATATAAGATAGGTAAAAATAGGTCAGATCAACTGGGCTATGGGGTCAAAAGGTCAAGAAAGCTATTAGATGACGATACAAGGCTACAGTAGGGCCGATTTGATTCAAGGTAGAAAGGATATTTGGGAAAAATGGAGTAAATGGACACTAAGTTTATGAAAGACGAAGGATTTCAAGCATAACTAGTTTGATAGCGGACATAAACATGGTATGGCAAGACATTAATCATGCAAAATGTAACTACAAGATAAATAATACATAGAAATAAACAATCAAGCCATGCATAGAAGTATAAGACCCTCTAACTTTTGGAAATGGCTATCAGAATTTGGGGAAAAACACATAAGACAGACTAACAACTCAAAATACTATGCCGGAACGCTTAAACACGTACTTCACATACAATTTGAACAAGATTCACATAGTTGTGCAAAGGGCTGGGACGAAACTAGCCTCGTGTTCAACAAGATGATAATCTAATCGCCAAAGAGATAGTTTCATGGATGAGACTATGGACAACCATAGGTAAGTAGGGCATACCGCACATCCTACTTAGCATGCATAGAAACTACGAATGAAACTAGCAACAATGTCCTCGTTATTAAAGAGCAAGCACATTGCTTAATGTTACTTAGGACGAGGAAAACAAAGAAGCTATGAAGAAACAGGAAATTTTAGGTGTCTCCATGGGCATGTCTAAAATTTGTTCTCTACTGATCTATAGAAAGCAAGAAACATGTATTCATGAATGAAAACTAGAAGACAAAAAAAGGAAAGAGACACTATACCATTCTACCAAGTCATGGAATCTAACAACAATCCTCTATTCATCATCCAAGAACATTGAAAAGGCAATCCAAAAGCATGAGACAAGTATTTCTTCAAAAGCTTATATGACCATATATTGCTTCTATCGTCAAGTTCAGCCTTGTTTTACAATGAAATCCTTTGTAATATATAGGCTCAAGTGATGAAAACCTCATGGTTCAACTTGCTCTCCCATTGGCCTAATCAAAATATCTAAACTTGTCCTTCAGGCTTTGCAAAGCCCAAGGCACAAAATATCTCATAAAATATCTAGAAAATGCTAAAAAGGGGAATTAAATTGACTTTTCACAACTTCTCATGTGCAAAAATAGCTAAACGCACATGAGGAAATATTAGTTTTTTAAGGTTCAAAAGTTACAAAAATATTCAAAATTTTCATCAGCAAAAGGTCCCCTGACTTGCCGGCAACATTTGGCAGCTTTCCCGATGTGGAAACGAGGCTCATGATAGCTCTTTGGAAATATCTAAGTGTCTAAATTCTGGAACAACTGAAATTTTCCCAATCTAATGCCTGAAAGCTCTCCAAAAATAGGACTGTGTGTAAAAAACCAGAAAATAAACCTTTGCTGATAGACGGGGCAGAATGTTGAAAAAGTGTGTGTTTTTTGTATCTTTGGGGGACCAAAACAACTTCAAATGCTCCAAAAATTACTGAGTAGATGCTAATAAATTTAATACATCCAATGGTACCACTCTCAAGAGTTGAGGATGCTCCAAACTGAAATGGCAGTGCCCGTGATTTTATGCAATTAGGGCCAAAAATGTCAAAAAACAAGAACATGTCAAAATTTGCTCAATTTTGGTGAGCAAGTCCCTCAAGGCTTTTTAGAAACATATCTAGAAGCTCGAGCAAAAATTCCAAGCCTAGAGGTGTCTTTATCCTTTTTTCTCACCGGGCACTCTCTTTGGGCAGTTTTGAGCCTTTCCTGGTTTTCTTCTTTGTTGCTTGGCATTGTAGCTTTGGTGAAGAAGTCATGGCCCCTGGCCCTCTACTTGTAGATGAATATACAATCAAAACCCTCTGCTTATAGATGAAGGAGGTTTCTTTGGTCTTCAAACCCTCTGCTTATAGATGAAGGAGGTTTCTTTGGTCTTCAAACCCTCTGCTTATAGATGAAGGAGGTTTCTTTGGTCTTCAAACCCTCTGCTTATACATGAAGGAGGTTCTTATTCATGTCATATCAACAGGCTCTTGACAGTGTTGTTTTTCTTTCACTGTTCTTTCAGGCTTTGAATGTGGTCGCAAGAGCTTGATGAAAAACTCTTTGCACTGTAGTTGCATCCCAGGCTCAAGATCACATTGAGAAGCAGCTGTATTCTCATGTGGCGCCAAAAATTGTCTTCTGAGATGCTGGTATGTTTCCTGTCCTTAAAAGATCCACCAGACACTGTAAAACACCTAAAATCAGCTTGAGATTATGGTCTATGTATTGCTGAGACTTAAGGGTGTATCAGTGGCGCGACTTAGGGCTGTGACCAACTTTATTAGCAGAGTGGGAGGTCTGTTATGACTGGTCTATAGCAGATGGAGGTTTTTTGTCTCTTGGATAGTTTGCCAAGGGTGAAATGTCAAAAAGCGCCACTTCCTAACTTAGGGGAGGTTGTTTGAACAGATTTGGATTGTTTCTTTAGAACTGATGGTCAGACTAGTATGGTTGAGGTTAAGTAGGATTTGATAATGAGGTTTCATCTCGTCATGGGCGGACTGAAAAGGTAGGAAGGAAAAAAAGTTTATGGGGGTTTTCTAGATGACAAATTGACATATGGAGATCAGCTTCTAGAAAACTCAGCTATAATTTAGTCATCAACAACAGGTGAAAAATACTGATGACTAACAGGTTCAAAATCCTAACTCCCAATAGCATACATGATCTCCCTTTCGTTTACCAAACTTTCATAAACAAATGGGAAATCAAGAAAAACCCTCTTTAGATCCTTTCGGAATATAGCAATCTCAAAAGAAACACGGGAGAAAGTGTCCATGTGCTTGCAACGCACTATCGGCAAACATGAAACCCCCATTAGGCCTAGCTTTAGCTAAATTCCTGGAGGGTTTTGACCTCAATATGGCCTATAAACTAAGAGAAAGAGAGCCCCTAACTTTAGAAGACATGAAAAAAGGAGCTATAAGTGTAGAGGCAAACTTAATTGAAAAAAGAGCTAGGCTAAGATTAGAAAATAGGGTAACATACAAAGATGACAACATGCCCTCCACCTCCTCATCTGATTCCAAGATGGACAACCTTCTTAGGACCATGGAAAGAATGATGGAGAGAATAAGCATAAACGAAAGAACACCCCCTAGGGACAACCAAAAAAATCCCCAAAACATAAACCGGAATCAAAATTTTAGAAGAGACCCGCCCCAAAACAGATCAAGGGAAAATGATCAAAAAATCAGGCCACCCTTCTAAGATAACTATGTTGACGAAGGGGAAAGAGATATTGAACAACTAGATGAGAATCATCTAAACTTAATAGGCTCTGATAGAGAGGGTGAGGTTTTTCTCATAGAAGAAGAACAAGGTTTTTTCTCCTCAAACCAAGATGAAACAAGCTATGAAGATTCCGAACACCACGAATTGGGATTAGAAAATTCCATAATGGAAGTCCATACGCAATATGATATTAGGAGTAAGAAAAACCAAGAAAATTCCAGGAAAAACAACTCAGACAATGCTGTTAAGAAAACTCCTGAAAACATTCTTAAAAGAACAACAGACAATAACAACACCATGGCTAAGAAACTGATCCCAACAAGGATAAAACTAGCCAACCAGGAGTTGACACAAGTTTTCCTAACACCTCTGCTAGTGGTCCTGAGAAAACTCCCATGACCAAAGCCCCGAACCAAAATTAGCAAATTAAAAATGTGGAGAAATTTATGGCTGATAAAGCTGATGTAAATATGTCTAAAACTCAAGTACCTTCAGTTTTGAAGGAGAGATCGCTAAAATCAAAATAACCATCCCTCTCACTGAACTGGTAGCTCAGGATATGTACCGCTCCCGAGTCTTGAAAGTCTTGAACATAGGAAATGATACCAACACTCTGAATTTGATAGATGATAAACTAGAACTGTTGTTTGGACCCGAAGTAAATGGAAAATACCGAGAAGGAGCCATTCCCCCATTTTATGTTAGCTTGAACATACACGACAAAATCCTACATAATGCCATGCTAGATTCTGGTACCTCCCACAACCTCATGCCGAAGGTAGTGATGGAAATATTGGGCCTAGAAATAACCAAGCCCTACAAAGATCTGCATTCCTTCGATTCAAGCAGAGTTAAATTCTTGGGCATGATCAAGGACTTATGTGTCAATTTGACACAAATCCCCACTAAGTGCCTGGTCATGGACATAGTCGTGACTGACATTCCCCCAAAATATGGCATGCTTTTGTCCTGATCTTGGGGAGCTAAACTTCTGGGAAACCTCCAACTTGACATGTCTTATGCTACATCCCAATTTTTAACCAAACTAGGAGACTCTACCGGGAATCTCACATGAAGTATATGGTAAGCAACCTAGACAGACCCAACAACACCCCTCTCTATTCAATTCATTCAGACTTGGACTCATTCATCTTGTATAATTAAAATGACCTTGATGAGCAAGTAAGTGAAAATTGTGAAGATCTAGGCACATGACAACAATCAGATGACTTCCTCTATGATGAGTTCGACAGTCAAAACTATCATGATCTTGAAACACCACAAGATAATAAAACCGAAATTGATTTCCTGCGAATTGAAAATGAAATGTCAGAAACAAGAATCAGTTTAGAAAAGGAAACATGTTGCTCAAAAGAAAGACAAATCACAAGAAAAAAACTTCTTCCTTTTGCTAATCCAGGAAAAAATGAAACACCCTCACAAAACACAAATCTTTGGGAATTTGGAACAAGACAGTTTGATGTTTCTACCTTACCTAGATAATTCATCATCCAAGAAATTTTCCCTTTCACAAAAATTATCAATTTTCACAAAAATTGCTACAAATCCCAAAGAAATTTTTACTGAAGCTGATATAGAGGAAGATAGCATGGGTAAAATTAAGAAGCCTGAAATAATTAAGTTGTCTGAAATTTTATCACTACACACAAAACAAGCGAATACAAGATTGTGCAAAAAATTTCAAAATGCTTATGTGTGTAGGCAGCCTAGTCTAAAAACTTGTAACACATCCATTGTTCTAAAAAGCCTTCCTTTCAAAAAGAATCAGAAAAATTTTGAGCAGTTGAGTTCACTTAGAAAGAAGACAAAGGGACATAGGCTTTGTATTGATTTTAGGTACCAGGAGCAACCCTTCCAAAAGAAAAAATACCTTTTTACCAAACAAGATCATACTTTACAAAGGGTAGGGTTTTATAAAAAAATCTCATTGCATGATAGTTTTTCAGGTTACCATTAGATGATACCACTTCAAATCAATTAGCTCAAAGATTTTTTCAAATTTCCTTAGGACAGTTGCATGCTTAAACAAATACCTCCTGGGCTAGAAAGTGTTGGAGATACTCTTCGAAATACTGTGCCTTCAATTTTAAATTTCTCTACTATGGTGTACATGGATGACTTCATCATTTGTTTTAAATATGATAAAGAGTACCTTGCCTACTTGAAGAGGATCTTTGACTCAAACAGATTTGAAGAGCAAAGGTTAAAGAAGAAGCACCAAGGGGATCATGGATTTTTTAAAAACTCTTGGAATAATCCTTATACCATGTTGTCAAATAGAGGTAACTATGTTTTCTATTTTCAAGAGTTGAATGAACAAAAGATGTTAGAATATCCTTTTGAAGACAGGATGCTCAAACACTACATTTGTCAAGATCCTTAGCTTTAAAATTTTCACTCATTGTACATACCATTGTGTGAAGAAAATGTCAAAAAGAGAGAAAACACAAGAACATAGAAAAAATAGAAAAGAGGGCAGATTCAAAACAAGGTACAACCCCATACCCAAAAAAAAGTAATACTGAAAGTGTGCAAGTCTAAATGCCACTACTAATGCAAAAAGAATGTCTTGTTCAACTATCTAGCCTAATCATGGCTGAACATGTTTTAAATTTATTGTTGATAAGTTAGTAAAAAGAATGTTGGTCAAAAAATTGAAGCTTGACTTGTCAAAGAAAATAGATTAGGAAATAAAGATACTGGTTCCATATGCTCAAAACATAACTAAGGAGAAAAACAGGAATGAATAGCAAACTATGTATCTTAGCCTTGGTTTTTCTAGTCCTACTTTGTACAAAAATAACATTTGTGTGCAGCTAGTTTTTATGCCACAAACCCATGATAAATCAGATTGTCTAATCCTGATTTAGTCATGTTTTCAATTTCATGTTTTTAGCTTAGTGAATAAATCCTGTCAAATAGTTTAACCTTGACAGTTGAGTAGAATAGGTAGAGAATCAAAGGAGTTCAATAGCCTAATCTGAACTCCCAGAAGAGATAAGTGTAGAAGTAGATAGTTTGTTTTCGATTTAAAAATAAAATGTCAATGGGTTTTCCAGTTCAAGTGCACCCAAGGAAGAAAAAAAATGTTAGGCGAGTAGGTTAGGTAGGTAAAAGTGAAGTTGAGCTAATCATGCTTTCAGATTTTCAAAATCACTACTTCAGGGAAAGCAGCAGCAAAAGAAAAGAGAAAATCCGCCCAATGGATGAGGCACTGGTCTTCATAAACCAAGAGATCTGAAATTCTGGACACCTCCTGAAAAGGAGTTGCCCTCCCCAAGTGGAGCCACTATTAGTCATCAGTAATTTTCTCCTGTTTAGATGACTAAATGCTTTGTACAATATTTCTAGAAATAGAATTCAAGAATCATGTGAGTTCTAGAAATATCCTCAAATAAAATTATTATTATTATTATTATCCGACTTCCTTGTCAAAGCATTGGCACAACAAAGGGAGGAAGAATCATCCCAAGCACAACAATTTCCTCTCACCAAACTCCTTGCCATGGAAATTGAGCATGATAGGGAATCATGGCTTGAAAGGGCCAACATGCATCTAGAGGCCAAACTAGAGAAGGCCAACAAAAACTTGAGTTTGCAAAGAAGAATGACTGAGCACTATAAACAAAGAAATCACTTTGCAAGGAAGAAGCTCAAAACTGCCAAAAATGAGGGCCCAGAACCAAATGATGAAAAAATACCAATCTAGGCTTGGAATTTTGGCCCAAGTTTCTCTACAGGTCTCCAAAGACCCATGAGGCACCTACCTACCAATTTTGAGGCAAATTGGACCACTTTTTCTTTTTTCCAAATTTTGACCCCTAGGAGCGCAACACCCTAGGTGCTACGCAAAAATTTGGTGGACCTTCAGCTCTCAAAGTTTTATCTTTTGGATTTTTCACATAACCAATAGTCTACTCACCAATTTTCAGATCATTTGGAGAATTTTTACCCCCTCAAAAGGTCAAAAAACATCAAATATTTGACCTTTCTGCCTCCTTTTCAGACCAGGTGTTATGCATATATCAGTGCTGGGATATTTTATTTTTGAGCATGTAAATGATATCCACTTAGAAAAAATCAAACATTTTTGGAAATTAGACTCATCAGGCTTTCCAACGAGCCATCACAGAGCCAAATCCGGTGTCGGGAAGACCTCCAAAAGATTGCTGCAATAGGGCCTATTTCTGCGCTACACACCTTGCATTTTTTCACTGTTTGACAGATGTGCTACGCTCCTGTGGCTGAGTGGGAAAAATGTTCGTTTGGCAAGTTTTTTTAGGCATGTCAGGCCTAAAAGTCAATTTTTATTTCCATTTATAGTTAAAAAAGATATTTATTTAGATATTTTTGTGCCTTGGGCCTTGCAAGACCTCAAGGACAAGTTAGGATATTTCTCTTTGGCCAATAGGCTTCTAGATGCTCTAGTAGGCTCTCCTCTCCTCATTTGTTATATAAGACATAAGGATTCATTGTAAACAGTTGGGACTTGATGTGTTTAAGAGCAATACATGGTTTTATGAGCTTGGACAAGATATTGGTTTTATGAAGTGAATGAATGGCTTGTGTGGCTTGATGTTGGAGAAGCTTGCTTGCAGGATTCCATAGCTTCGTGAATGGTGATGTTTTCCTAATTTTTTAATGTTTTCTTGTCCTCATTTTGTTTCAGTCTGCTTGGTTGCTATAGATCAGAAAAGTATAGGTTGAGATATGCTCATGGAAGCGCCTCAAACCTCCTGTTTGCTATAGCTTTGATGTTTAGTCATCTTAAGGAATTCTTGATTGCTCCTTAGGCCCACTAAAACATTTTTTTGTTTCATGAATGGTTAGTATGTTAGCTTATAAATATGATTCATGGTATGCCCTGCTCATTTAAAGTTTCCAAAACTCTATTTTGAAGCTTTTCTATGGAATATTGATTGATTAGGTTAAGACAAAGAGGTCTCGTTTCGATCTTGCCCTTTGCCCATGCTTACCAACTTGTTTCAGAGTTCTCGATAGTTTGATATATGCTGTTTAGGAGTTCCCTCTCTATATATTGAGTTGTTTGTTTATCTTATGTGTTTTCTCAAAAATCTGAAGGTGAATTTCTAAAGTTAGGAGTTCTAATGCTTTTATGTATCACCAGAATGTTCATCTTACATGTTTATCAGTTTGAGTATTGTTCATAGAGATTAATGGTTTGCCCTACCTCATGAGTTATTTCTTTCAGACTATATATGTTTAAGACCTTTTAGTTTTTCCCAAACTTGATGTTCATTGCACCTCATACATCACCCAAAGGATCCGTTAACCTTGCTAAATCGGCCCTGCAATACACTCTGCTCCATCATTTAGACACCCTCGAATTCATCTGACCCCATAGCCCTATTGATTTGATAATCTCTCATTCCACCTATCCTACTTAGTCATCTTACCCCAACCCAAAAAAAACAAACAAATTACACTTAACAACTAGCCTAAACTCAATCATCCGAAGCGAACAAGTTCACTTCCTTTGCATAATAGAGAGAGCCTTCTCTGGGTCCAGGAAGGCTAGGTCCTAGGACTCCAAAGACTGGGCTGATGTTACCCTATCATTTGGTTTAGCCAATCAGCCAAATCACGGGACCCTAACACTTTCTATATATAGGAATCCATGGGGTCACAACATAATCCTATTCGACCTAACAATAATAATGTAAGGGCACAACAATAACAATAGTGCCTTTTTATGGGGCACAATAATAACAATATGGGGGCTACAGGGGTACAAAAATAACAATAAGGGGCCTACACTAACAAAAATAAGGGACTACACAAGTAATATAGGGAGCTAACATGCCCCTCTACTTCAAAAAAGTGTTGTCCTCAACGCTTAAGTAGCTCTGGATGCTTCTGTATAAAATTATCGTCTTCCCATGTGGAATCTTTAGTGGGTAAGTTCTTCCAATTATGAGATACTATGAAATTGATCAATTTCGTAGCTGTCGAGTTGTTGTTTCCACGACGACTTCAGGTTCGAATATGATTTTTTCTTCCTCATCAAGTTCTGGAAATATTGTTTGAACTGGAATTTTGTCACCTATAACCTTCTTAAGCATGGAACATGGAAAACTGGGTGCACTTGAGAAGAAGCAAGAAGCTCCAATTTATATGCCATAGTACCAATATTTTGCAACACTTTGTAAGGACCATAGTACTTTGGCGATAATTTATTATCCTTCTTAGCTTGCTTGAGGGACATTTGTTTGTATGGTTGTAGTCATAAAAATACCCAGTCTTTTACATCAAAACTTCTCTCACTACGATGTTGATCTGCATGTTGTTTCATTCGATTTTGTGCCAAATTTAGGTTATCCTTTAAGAGTTGGAGAACTTGTTGTTGATGCTCGATGTGATATTCCACTGCTTGAACCTTAGAATTTTCTCTTAAAGATGATGTGATGGACGTTGGATGATATCCATAAATTGCGATAAATGGGGTCATTTTTGTTGCAGTATGGAAGGAAGTGTTATACCACCATTCAGCTAGAGGTAACCACTTGACCCATCGTGTTTGTTTATCAGATACAAAAGAACGAAGATATCCTTCCAAACACTTGTTCACTATCTCAGTTTTCCCATCGGATTTAGGATGATAATATGAGCTATGAGCTATTTGCGTACATAAACAAGAAAATAATTCCGTCCAAAAATTTCCAATAAAAATGGGATCTCTTTCACTTACAATAATCTTTGGGTTTCCGTGTAGCTTTTGAATTGTTTCCATAAATGTAGTAGCAACTGTACTTGATTTAGATGGATGAGATAATGCAAAAAAGTGTGCATACTTGGTAAGTCTATCAACTACCACCATGATGACACTCTTTCCTTTAGACTCAGGTAAACCTGTGATAAAATCCATTGAAACCTCCTTCCAACGTTGACTTGGAATGATAAAGGCTATAGAAGACTCGGGGTCTTAATTGTCTCAACTTTATTTTTCTATCAAACCAAACGTTTTGCCACAAACTTTTGAATATAAGATATAAGGCCATCCCAAAAAAATTCTTTCTTCACCATGTCGTAAGTTTTTAAAAATCCTAAGTTTCCTCCTAAGGGAGAGGTGTGCAATTCCAAAAGAATCTTTTGTTTTAGTTGGGAATTCTGACAAATATATAAGTGATCTTTGTACCATAAGGAATCATTTTTCCAACTAAATGTATATGATGTACTAGGATATTGTTGCAACTTTTGAATGAGTGTCCACTCTTCTTTGTCATTCTTCCATTCATCTCTTGCTTCGGTTATCTAATCTAGTTGGATAATAGAAATGGCACAAAGCAATGCTTCCACCTCTTCATCCTTTCTTGAGGGTGCATCTGAAACAAAATTTAGCTTCCCTTTTTTGTAGATGATTTCAAAGTCATAACCCAACATATTTTTGACCCATTTTCGTTGCTCTTCTAAAGATAGTTTTTGTTCCAAAAATTATTTAAGACTATCATAATCAATTTTTACCTTGAAGTGTCTTCCCATTAGGTAAGGTCGCCATTTTTTCAGTGCATGTAATATTGCCAACATTTCCTTCTCATAAATAGCTTTATGTAAATACTTTCGTTTGATTGGACGACTTTCAAAAGCAACGGGTCTTCCTTCTTGCATTAAAACAACACCAGTTCCATTTTCTGAGGCATCACATTCCACAATAAAGGTTTTTGTGAAGTTTGGCATAGGTAAGACCGATTCTAGGAACATTGCATCTTTAAGATGTTCAAAGGCCTTAGTTGCTTCAGGAGTCCATGAAAATTCATCTTTCTTCAATAATGTTGTTAGAGGTGCTGCTATTTTCCAATAATTCTTAACAAGCTTGCGATAATACCCTGTTAACTCGAGAAATCCTCGCAACTGCTTTATGGTTGTGGGGACTTTCCATTCCTTAATGGCTTTATTTTGTTAGGGTCTACCTTAACACCCTCTTGAGATACAATATGACCCAAATATTCCACCTCTTGTTCTCCAAAGAAACATTTGGAGGTTTTTGCGTATATTTTTTTCTCCTCCAATAGTTTGAGCACCCTATCAACATGTTGAACATGATCCTTCCAAGACCTGCTATAGATTAGTATATCATAAAAAAACACCAACACAAATTTTCTAAGGAAGGGTTTGAAAATGGAATTCATAAACCCTTGAAATGTAGAAGGTTCATTGGTAATGCCAAAAGGCATGACCAAAAATTCATAATGACCCTCATGTTTTCGAAATGTTGTTTTCATAATACCTTCAGTCTTCATTCTAATTTGATGATATCCTGAACGAAGATCCAACTTGGTAAAATAAATTTCTCCATGTAATTCATCAATCATAGGAATGGGAAATTTATATTTAATTTTGAGCTTATTGAGCTCCCTATAATCCAGACACATGTGCCATGATCCATCCTTCTTATGCACCAATACTACTAGAGCAGAGAAATAACTTTGACTAGGTTGAATTATACAAGCCTCTAACATTTCGGCAATCATACATTCAATTTCACTCTTTTGGACATAAGGATATCTATAAGGCCTGATGTTTGGAGGAACACTTCCTGGAATCAAATGAATAGCACGATCACGATCACAAATAGGTGGGATTCCTTTGGGGGTTTCAAACATCTTGGAATGATTGTCCAAGACTTTTTGGAGATCTGGAGAAATACTTGATTTTGATGTTGGAACTTCTAGTCAACATAATTGTGAAGTTACACCTCATTGTTCTTTCTTCAGAAGCTTTGTCACGACATTAGAGCTTATTATCTTTCCTGGCTTCCCTGTGATACCCCGTAATTCAACTTTGTTTCCTTTCGAAATAAATTTCAAGAAAAGTTATTAAAACTTAAAGGTTACAGTCCCAAAAGATTGTAACCATTGTACTCCTAGTACAACATCAACACCTCCCATTGGAATGGAAAGCATTGGACTATTCAATACATATTCCCCCATGGTAAGCTTGATATTATGGCATTTTCCAGAGCAATTTATAGTTCCTCCATTTGCAACCATCACTTGACACTCTAGTGTTAGGTATAGGAAGCAATTCAATTCCTTGGCTACCTTGCAATGAATTAAATTATGGGTACTACCTAAATCAATCAAAACTATTAGTATTACTTTTTTTCTTCTTTATATGTCCTTCTATCTTAAGAGTTTTAGGAGTGGTAATTACTACCAATGCATTACAGGATATGGTCGGACTCATTTATTCTTTCTGTAGGGTTGGTTCCTGGTGTATATCCTCTTCTTTTGAAGTTTCTTTTTCTTTTTCTTCCTCCTCTTCACAATCTATGTAAAATATTTTCTTCTTAGCACACTTATGACCTTTAGTGTATTTTCTATCACAACTGTAGCAAAGCCCTTTTGCTCTTTTTTCTTCCAATTGTTGTGGTGTCAGCCTTGTAGGTTTCGAAAGTCTAGGAGTAGCAACACTTCCATATTTATAGATGTGAATGGTAGGATTCCTTTACCATAATTTTACATTCAATTTTTCTTTCCAACTTGAATGCCTTCTCCAATGAATCAGGTTCCCAAAGGCGAACCTCATGTTGGATGTTATCCTTTAAAGTACCTATGAAGACATTAATCCTATGTTCCTCTGGAATATAAGCTACCCTTATATTCAATTTTTGTACGTCCTCAATGTGCTCCACCACTGAACCCTTTTGTTTGAGATTTATCAATTAGCTAAAGAAGGTGTTGCTCTTTGTATTCTCATAATGTGCTATCATTTCCTTCGTAAAAATTGACCAAGTGACAATTTTTTTACGGGAGAAAAACCATCGATACCATACAAATGTATTTTGTTCTAAATATAAAGTTGCAATGCATACCTTTTGTGTGTTTTGCACATTATTGAGATAAAAATATTGCTCCATCTGTAGTATCCATGTTAAGGGATCCTTGCCATCAAAATTCCTCATATATATCTTTGGAATATGGTGGGTCTTCAATCCAACATTAGAGCTTATGAAATCATGATTAAGATTTATTTTTTTCTCATCATGAGTTTCCTCTACTATCTTTTCGCAATTAGGAATCATTTCTTGCATCAACTTTGTCAAACCTTCCTTCAAACCTTCCATTTATGCTTTTAGATCATTCTTCATGTCTTCCATGTTGTATTTCATTTTTTCTTCGATGTCATCCATCTTAGCTTCGATACCATGCATCTTAGCTTCCACGCCTTTCTTCAAAACTTCCATTTCATCTTTTGTTGCTTTTTGCGAGAGAAAAATTTGGTGCACTTGCTCTTGTAATTGTGATATATCATGTTGCACTTCTTCCTCTTCATAAGTCATAGTAGAGTATTCTGAGGGCTTAATGGGTGTTGAATTATTTTTAGGGGGAATTTTAGAACCCAATACTAATATCTATGCTTCAATATGCCCTTGGAATATTGCAAACTAATTTTTTAAACAAGACTTATGCAATTCAAAAAAAAAAATACACACCTTTTTCTTGATTTTGAGGAGCTCAATATTGGAATTGATGTATCTCTGTAATTTTGGATCCCTGAGATTTTATCTTCACTCCTATAGTATCCCTCTAAATCGTCTTTCCAATGCCACTATTAGGTAAACTTGACTCGAGATAGAGTCAATGTTGACTAGGGTATATAGTAGTGGTTTTGGGGCACATGGTATTGTGCACCCATGGTTTTCAGCCCATGGTATTGCATGTAATGGAGCCTATAAAAGGCTAGGAATACTTCATTGTAATTTAGGCCTAGAGGTGAGTCGTGAAGGCTCACTTGGCTGGATTGGGCAGGGTTTTGGTCAATGCTTAATAAAATTTCATTGGTTGGGTTTTGCCCCAGATTTGGGGGTTTTCCTGGATAAACATCTTTGTTTATGTTTATGATTTGTTGCTAGATATTTTATGGTTTTTTGTTCCTCTAGGTAAATTTATTATTTCTCTGGTAAATTTCTAACAAATGGTATCAGAGCCATTGAATTTCGCTGCACTAGGAGAGGAAAGTCTGTCAAAATGAGAGAGGATATGTGCACGTGGATTAATTAATTGATGAACAATGTATCTGAAGATAACTCCTAGAGCACTGGCGGTTACAGAGGCCGGTGAACCATGTAATCCAGTAGATGGGTTTTTTTTTATATGGACATTTATTTCATATGTACAAAGACAATAACAATGAAACAAAAAAAAATATTATTATTATAATGGAGTTAATTTATTACATGTAAATGGGCATATTGCTGTAAGACCTAGTATGGCATGCGTACCCCTGGGTAATCATTGGTAAAGATTGGGTTAGATCTAGGTGATAGGGGGGATGTCAAGTTAGTAATTACTTGGGTAGAAAAAAAAAAAAATTGAGGGGGGAAGAGCTAGAGTGAGTAGGGTTGTATCACTTAGAAATTTTGGCTGGATTTAGTCAAGAAACCCCAAGTCAAGTTTAAGGGGGAAATTGTTAGGTAAACTTGACTCGGGATAGAGTCAATGTTGACTAGGGTAAATAGTAGTGGTTTTGGGGCACATGGTATTGTGCACCCATGGTTTTCAGCCATGGTATTGCATGTAATAGAGCCTATAAAAGGCTGGGAATACTTCATTGTAATGTAGGCCTAGTGGTGAGCGGTGAAGGCCCACTTGGCTGGATTGGCCAGGGTTTTGGCCAATGCTTAATGAAATTTCATTGGTTGAGTTTTGCTCCAGATTTGGGGGTTTTCCCGGATAAACATCTTTTTTTATGTTTATGATTTGTTGCTAGCTATTTTATAGTTTTTTTTTCCTCTCAGTAAATTTATTATTTCTCCAGTAAATTTCTAACAAATGGATAACATTTGTTAGAAATTTACTGGAGAAATAATAAATTTACCGAGAGGAACAAAAAACCATAAAATAGCTAGCAACAAATCATAAACATAAACAAAGATGTTTATCCGGGAAAATCCTCAAATCTAGGGCAAAACCCAACCAATGAAATTTCATTAAGCATTGGCCAAAAAACCCTGGCCAATCCGGCCTTCACTGCCCACCTCCATGCCTACATTACAATGAAGTATTCCTAGTATTTTATAGGCTCCATTACATGCAATACCATGGGCTGAAAACCATGGGTGCACAATACCATGTGCCTCAAAACCACTACTATTTACCCTAGTCAACATTGACTCTATCCCAAGTCAAGTTTACCTAACAGCCACAAGTCTGACCTGATTTGGATTCTTCAAGGAAAAGTTATGCCAAATCTCCCACAATGACCTAATTATGGATTGGTTTAGTAGAGCGAACTTATATGACTTGCCATGTGTCACTGTTTCCTCCTTCGGCTCTGAAATTTATACACAAGAAACTAAATTCTATGTAATTTCACCCACTTTTTACAGAATTCCAATCCGAATCAGAGAGAGAGTTATGACGATTTTCCCAAGGTCACCTCTTTTAGATGAAATTAAGGAGCCAACAAAAACCTTAACTTCCATAGATCATATCTTTGAAAATATTGTGAACCAAGATCTGAAATTTTTGCATGAAGTTCCTTAGGATTTATTCAGAAATGGGTCTTTTTTTTAGAGTCTGAACCTTCGTAGAAAAAAATTATGGCGAAAATGCCACGATGACCTGTTTGAAGCAGCGAAACCCTCGAATCCAAAGCTCTAATACCAAATGTTATGAAACGAGCTCCAAAAATAGAAGATAATAGAGACAAATGCCTTAGAAATCATCCACTTCGAGGGGGCAACCTCCTTTACATTACATAAATTAAGAATTCTTGGATGATTCAAATGACAAACCTCCTTTCTATATATAGGGGTCCATGGGGTCACAATATAATCTTAGCCAACCTAACAATAATAATGTAAGGGCACAACAATAACAATAGTTTCTTTTTATGGGGCACAATAATAAAAATATGGGGGCTATAGGGGTACATCAATAACAATAAGGGGGCTACACTAACAACAATAAGGGACTACACTAGTAATGTAGGGACCTAACACTTGCTTCCATTTACCCTACCTTCCCCGATTTTCCTTTCATCCTGCTACCCTTTGCCTTTCTTCTTTCAAATCCTTACCTCGTCTGTGTGGCCCCGAGACAAAAATATGGTAGAGGTCATGGGTGAATGGCCTCCCATTGGAATACCCCTCCCACCCCTCCAACCACCAGAGCCGAATCCTTGACCAGGCGTGCTGCCCTGTCTTACACGATTGCAATCAATCCAGATACCCATGAAAGAATTAAGAATATAGAGGTGCAAGCCAGGGGTTCTCAGACGCCAAGTGAGGACAGAGAGTGTTGACAGGGAATTCGAGTGGATCCCTAATCTTGGCCTCACCCGGGCTAGGGAAAATCTCTATAGCAAAACCATTGAACTGTACTGGAAATTAAATACCACCCTTGACTTGGAAATGCAGGAGTAGGCAGAGGTGACAAAGACTCTAGAGAACAAGATTGACATGCTCATGGATAAGTTAGTGGTTTACAAGGAAGCAACACACCACTACAAATTTTTCATAAGGGATTCCCACCTTTTCTCGATGCAGAAGAAGTGCTCCCATGCTGGAAGAATCTTGCCCAATATAAAGAAGGAAACAGATGGTGCCTCCTCCTATGACCCTGTGGCGCCTTCCACTGACGATGGTAGCACACATGAGACGCCTATTAGCTTAGATGATGACCTGGTAGAGGGTTGAAGACCCCGGTTGCAGAAATTAGCGCTAATTCTTGTCTTCTACTGGTTTTTGTTCTCTACCTGTTACTGTTATATGTCTACTATTGTCTCTATGTTTATTGCTCCGTTTTACATGGGATCCAACAGTGTAATTTTTTGCTACTATTCTCGGCCTTGTAAATTTTGTTACAATTCTCCACAACTCTGATAATGGTAAAAATAACCTCTCAGAGGAAGAAAAGGCATGTTTTGTTTACATGAGGCTGGAGCACCTGGCTCGCACCTTACATACTTTATTGTAAATATGGTTTCTAATTTTTAATATAATATATCTTACTTACAAAAAAAAGATTAATTTGATACAATGAACACATGGACCCAAAAAACCGTTATAGAGAAAAAATGATGCTCTACATCCCATATAGACAGTCTGGATATACTTTAAAGAAAAGTGAAGAGACATGGATTGAAGCATACTTTTCATATAAACACATTGTCAATGTCAGTGAATAACATTTTCCTCATTTAATCACACCATGGGGTGATATTGAAACAACTTCTACTACAAATGCATTGCAAAGTGACGAAATATTTATGGTTCACTTAGCATTAAAAACTGACAATAGGACTTGTTCTAATGAAAAAAATTACATTCAACAAGACTTGCAAGAAAAAATTCAATTAAAAAACACTTAAAATAAATGTACAAAAACAATGAATTCATTAAGCATCCCTTTATTTTGGACACATTGGCATACCATGAAATTATGAGACAATTAATAAAAGCAACAATCAATAATGAAAGAAATATTTCTATGGAAAAAAACAATCTTGGTAGGCACTTCTATTTTTTCATCACTGGAGGTGTAGGTACAGGAAAGAGATTCATTGCACAAGCACTTTACCATGCATTAGTGCGTCTTTATACAAAGACTTACAAAGTGACCCCTTGAAAAAAAAGTGTCTAATACTTGCATTTACTAGCAAAGTTGCATATATTGCACAAGGTATCACAGTCCATTCATCTTTGCATTCGCCACTTTCACCATGTTTCATGGTGCCATTGGCTTCTAACACACTTGATATATTGAAAAAAGAATATTAACAGCTTAAATTTATGTTAATAGATGAGGCTTCATTAATTGGCTCTCGATTTCTTTATAACATTGACAAGCGACTTCACGAAATCATGCACACTCTAGCTTGCTCGTTTGGGAACCTTGACATAATATTCTATGGTGACATATGTCAAGCACAAATTGTACATGATTGTTGCATATTTAAACCACAATGTCTTAAAGGAACTAGTGTTCTTTACAACTTCTGGAAAGAAAATGTGAAAACTTATGAACTAAAACAAGTAATACAATAAGACAATAAAGAATTTGTATCCATCTTAAACAAAATTAGGACATGTTCACATACTAATGATGATCTTGCATTCTTGAAAAAACATTGTTATATATCAACACCAAATGTTCCAACTTTTCCATACTTATTGATCAGAGGCTCAATATTTAGCTAAAAAATGAAAGTGCTTATAAATGATCCAAACTAGAATGACCGGATAGAGCTCGTTGCTAGGATTCCAACACAACTCGTTTCATCAAAATCTGAGTTCATATGAGTAATTTATGGTCTGCTGTTTGATTTCTCAAACAGGTAAAAATTGTGGAAAATAGTGTCAGACTGATGACTTGGCAGTCCATTCAGCACCTCATGAATCTTTAGGAAATATTCTCCAAATTTCAGCTAGTAACACTATGACAAGTGTCATCATCAAATTCGCCAATGTTGCTTAGAGAAGTTGAATTTTTCCTCCTAATCCTAAGTTTGAAATTTTATCTATGGTGAATTTTAGGCCAATGGAGAAGGGCCATGTGGCGCAGCCAAAGGCTGCCACGTGCCCTCTCCCATGGCATGTTATGGTTCACATATTTCAAATTTCAAAGTGGTGACCCTAACTACATTTGGAGGAGGGGCTTCTAAACCAGCGGACAGGTCAAATTACTGGACAATAGCTAAACTAGCGGTGGAGGCACATATATGTATAATCCAAAGTTTTTAAACTTTAGTTATGGCTGATATATATATATATATTATGGTAGGGGTCGGGGTCGAACCCACGACCAGCCGCACCATAGTTCCGATGCTTACCGTTATGCCATCTACCATGATCCTTACCCCATAAGGACTCCAACGCTAATTGAATTAACATTGCTCGAGAGTTGGGGGTTCGGAGGGGGCCGACCCCCTCCCACATGTTCACGCGCTATGACCAGGAGCCAATACATATATTCTGGTGGGAGTTTAAATTTTTAAAACGGAATTAAACGTGGTTATTAACGTAATTCATGGTTAACCCACAATAATCCACATTTAGTGCTAAAACGATATTTTCGTTAAACGCGCCCTTAAGAGCATGTTAACCACACTTAACTATCTGCTTATTCATAATTAAATGCGGATTATCTTATTGGCGCTTTCGGTGGAACCACCAAATGTGGCAGAATCTCCACATTTAGTGGAGTTAACTAGCAGACTTCCAGAATTAGTGGAGAAAAAATAGGAAAAATTGGTTTTGCCATAAATAAGGCAATTTTCGACCAATTTTGGTTAAGAAAGAGTCATGCTTGGTATATTTTTATTTTTTGGAGCCATTGGAGCAGGTTGCAGAGGCAACAGGAGACTGTAAACAACACTTTTTCACAATTGAAGCTAACAAAAAGGCCCACACTATGAAGCTGGACCAAGGATATGTAGCCCAGGAGGGGTGAACTCCTTCATAAAAAAATTGTGTATTTGTCTCTGTTATTTGTTCTTGTTGTGTTTTTATATGCTGTTGTTCAACATTGAGTTTATGTGCTTTAAACTTCATGAAATACACTTAATCTCATCAAGTTTATTGAATTTTCAATAATAAACACATGTATAAACCCTTGCATAAGAAGCAAACCAAAGCACTTTCATGTTAATTTTGAAACTAATATTAGCACAACATTAAATAGCAATCAATTTTCAGATCACCGATTCTATTTAAACAATAATTTACGTGAACATAATGAAAGAATGTTGTCTCTCATTAACAAAGAATCAATCATATTAAATGGATATGATAGAACAATTGAATCAACAAATACAAATCACAATAAACACATCAAAATGCAGTGTACATCTACCATTGCGCTCAAAGAAAATATGCATATTGAACTAATTGGTGAAAATTACGATATTCAGGATGGCTTGGTTATTGTAAAAAGATGGAATAATGTCTACTTGGAAACCTATTATTAGAGTTTGTAGGAATAACAAATCAAACAAAAATATTAGTTTTACAAGAGAACAATTCCCTGTTCAACTTGCATGTGCACGAACTATACATCAATACCAAGGGTTGACAATGGACAATTTGAATTTTGACCCAAAAGGAGTTAGGCAACATGGACTCGTCTATACCGCACTTTCTCGTGTCAAAGATATTAAATCCTTGTATTTGTTAAACAAATTGGAGTATAAAAACTTTTCCCTCAATGACAAAGTTGTTGTTGAGCTAAATACACTTAGACAAAATGCCTCTTATCAACTTGAATATAACATATATTAAAGTAAAACAAATGACGATTTGAAAATATGTTCATTGAACACTCGTAGTTTCTCCTGTCACTTTGAGGATAACACTGTTGACTATGATCTAATGAGTGTTGATATTCTTTGTTTCCAAGAAACACAAACAAAATCGCCTACATCAAATCCATTTTTGTCAAGAAAATATCATTAAATACATTCATACCATTTACATGGAATTATCACATACTACAGAAAAAATATTGTAGTTGACAAACATTTCACCTATAGAGGAAGGCAAATTTAATCAACAATTGCAACATTCCATTTTGAAAAAACCATTACACTTGTGAATGTATACATCGCACCAAATGCAAGCATTGAAGAAATAATTAATTTCATCAATTTCATTTTAGAGAATGCATGCAACAACTAGCCAATTCTGCTTGTTGGTGATTTCAATTTGGAAATGTTGGAAAATAGCCATCAACAAACAAAACTACTTTCATTATGCAAAGTAATGGCTCCAATTTTCATACAAAAAAAAAACTAGCTATAGCTCAATGCTATACCACTTTTGGAAAAACCTTTCAACGATTATTGTTTCTTTCCATGTGTTCGATGCTTATTGCACATATCATCATACAATTTTTCTTACCATATCATTGTTGTCAACTTGAGTCATTTTTCCAATGTTCATGTCCTACAATTTCATTGTTCACTTGTCACAATAATTGTCACAGTTGCAAATGTGCACCTTTGACATGTGCTTTGATTTGCAAACATTGAAAAACAAAGCAATTTTGGAAAACAAGAAACATGAAAACAACAAAAAAATGCAAATATCAATTTCCTGTAAGTCTTTGAACCATCAACATAGATTTGTTCAATTTGTCTTCCATAAATGTAACTTTTTATGACATAGTTAACATGGAATTTATGCATTTTGCTTTTCACTTTAGGACATTTTGTTGTATATAATGAATATAATTTTTTACTTTAGTTTCTAGTTCATATTTTATTAATTCTTGTCCAACTGCCTTTGAAAAAAAAATGTTATTCTGGCCATAGTGAGAATCCAAAGAGGTTAGATTTGTGTTGTGTTGAATATTTGTATAGTCAAATCACATATTTGCATTAAATCAATGGCAATGTTTTTTAAAGCATATTGTTCTAACTTTGCATATAAACATACCAAAAACAATGGAACCAACATTCTCGTTAATCAAAAATACGATTAGGAGCATATGCAAATACTTTTGAAGGCGGTATCTTGGTTATTTATGGGCCATCAAAAACTAAAAGCCCTAAATCTCCTACAAAGGTGCAGTTTCTCCAGGTCGACCAAAATCCAAACCTGAAATGGTATTTACAAATGATATTTATAGAGAGAGGCACCAAATCCATCTCACCTAAAAATAAGGATCCACTCTTCCTCTCATTACATAGGAGTTATAGCATATTAAATACATATCCTATCAAAATATAACTAACAGGATAGTTGTTGATAGGAATAAAAAGACTATTCGAACTGTGCTACTGAGTGTGCTGGCAACCTGCCTACTTTTATGTTGATCTATATATCCATGATCTTGGTTCTTTAAATCCCATGTAGCTTCATTAAATATGTCATTTAAAAACCTCAAAACCACTTATATCCCATTACTTGACATGTCCATATCATCAAGAGTCCTTATCATCCTTGGACTAGATCGAAAGTTTTGCTGACAATTGTCAAAAATCATTAAAAATGGATGCTGCTGAAACTTCTAGTAAAAACCTGTAACTCCGCAAAAACTGTAATGCTACCGGAAATTCCGGTAGCACTCTATTTCCTTTTCAAAAATGCACAGCAAGATATTTGAAAAATTCTCTACAGATTAAAACATTCTGAAAATTGAGTTGTTCCAAAATATAACTAATAGGCAAAATGATACTTCATTGGGACATCCTTTTACCTCTCCTCCATATGAGCTGCAACTTCTGCAAGCTTGTTTAAATCTGTTTTACTGTCAATTTCTGATTGTGACCTTGTAGCCCTGGTGGCTATCTCTTTTGCAATGGCCTTTTTTCTCTTTTGTGCTCTTCTGGATTTTTCTTCTCTTGGAGGTTTCTGTTTGTTGGCCTGAAGGAGCTTTACCCTTTTCTTTCTTCTTGAACCCACTAGATTATGAAATTGAAGGAGTTACAATTTGTAACCCTTCAGATTGCCTCTCCACATCTATAACTTCTATCATCAAGCTTGGGTTATGTAGTGCTTTAAATTTTAGCGTGAATTTGTTGCTAGCTCTTGTATGTATTTTCGTCCTACTAACAACTTGTATTTTCCCACTGTTAACAACATATCCTGCATCCTTCAGGAGATCCTCATCTGATTTGGTGGGCTGATAATCCTTCCGAACCTCATGCTAAATTTTTTCTATCATAACTTCCGACAACACCTGTTCTTTTGATTTTTCTACAGCTACTATCTTTCCTTTCCGCCCTCTGGCATATACCTTGGGAAAATGAGAAACATGAGGCATAATATTAATTGATTTGGGCTTTCTAATAGATGAACCTTCTCCTTTTTCCAACTTCTCTTCAAGTTTGGTTAGGGGAGTATTTTCCTTTTCCTTTTTGTCCTTAGCCTTCTTGTAGATATTTACCTTCTTTGCTTTTCTTTTAGTCCTTTTACCAACTCATGAAGTAGTTGGTTTCTGACTTTTTCCCTTCTGCTCAGCAGGTTGAGAATGTTGCTATGAGGCTAGAGGTTGCTGAGCAAGAATGTTTTGTGTAGGTGCAGGTTGGCCTGCCCTATAAAATAGGTAATGCTCCCAAGACTGGTTTCTTCTTTTGAGTTCTTCAACAATCATCACGTTGATAAGAGCTTGATGGTAGATGCTATAATCTGAACCTGTTATATGGGTTTGTATTCTAGCTGACATATTAGTCAAGATTTTCAGTAGGAAGAAAGGTAGGTTGAGAATATTCATAGCTTCAAGGTGAAACAAAAACATCATGTGATACAAAAATACAATAGTATAACTCCTCTCACAAGTAAGATAGATCTTAATGAGCTTGAGAGTTTCAGACCATTCATCCTTGAGATAAATACTAGAAATCCATTTATCCCATTTAGGGTCATTGTATCCATCCTTGATGAAGCTGTTCAAGTATCCTCCAGTAGTAACTTGGTTTTTTGAACCATTTCTCTCCTTCCTGTGGGAGGTGGAAAGCTTCAACAATGGATTCTGTTGATACCTGCAGTTTGAGGCCATAAACATTTGATTCTTGTCCATCGAATGAGAGGAAAAATTCTTTGGTTACTCCTAGATGAGATCTTCCTAACCTTGAGAAAAATGGGTACCACCCAACCTGTACAAAAAACCTCCTCACATTCAGTTTGGCATATACTAAATCAACGCCTTAACGTTCAATATGCTTAAGTTTTCCTCCTTTAGTCATCTGAGCAATTAATGAAGGTTGTCTGCTAGATCAGATAGGTGTCAAGAATAGAAAAAATTACATAACAGGTGTTGCAGAATCTTCAAAGTAAAATGTCTGAAAAATTAGTCTCCTCTTCAAGTTGCTCACTGGAACTTCTTATTCACCAACAACTGAATTTGAAACTGATTTCTTTCCTTTCTTTCAGTGATTTGAAGTGATATGTTGGTTCGTTTTTCCATGTACAATATCATTTCATAATGGGAAGTATAAGAACCGTATATCACACCTCGTGATATTCATAATTGCCTTTTAGGTGCCTGATTTGTTTCATATTCTTTGCAACAGGTGGCTAAAGTTGAACGGTGTTTGAGTTGGCAGTCACCTCCATTGCATCTTTTATGGCAGGCCTAAAGTTTCGACAGCACTCATGCACAATTAACCAATTGATCACCACATTAAATCATAGATCCATAATTAATTTTGATAATAAATATGTACCTTTGACATGTGGGCACAACGACTTGGGCTGACAGACATAAGAAACAACGGTTGGTCTTGATGACTACAACTTGACACCCAGCTCTTCCATCTATGACAATTACTAACTCGACGTCATTCAAATGTATAACCTTTCATATCACGTGACATGGCTCATGATTAAAAATATTTAAACCTTAGTTGATATCGAGAACACGTGGCTAACTCAAAAACGCGTGCACTTTTTATTTATTTTTTAAAAAGGGGAAGTTACCGGAACTTCCAGTAGCATCGGGTAAAAGAAAATAGGCATAAAACACAATTAAAATAGATTGTCAGACAGGGTTAAAACAGATGCTACTAGAACTTCCAACAACATTCTAAATTTTTTTAACCTAAAAATAAAACAATTTAAAACACACTCATGACTAAGCATAGAACTATGCTAACATTGGTACCATAGGGGACAGAAGTATCCCTGCGAGGCTCTAAGATATTTTTTAGATTCAGTGCCTTTTCATTGGGTTATGGGTATTATTATGAAGCAAACCAGTATTTACAGTGAATTTAGGCCACCAAAAATCTTCGTAAAAGAATTTGTTGAGGAAGCGCCCATTAAATGGGCCTCGAAATAGTTTTTTCCCATCAAGATGTTGCAAATAAAAAGTATTGTTCTGCAAAATATTGGAGTTTCTAAAAGGACCAAGCCATAAAGCATCAAATTTCAATGGTTACCTGGGTCTTGATGATGTGCATCCCATTTCAACACCAACTCTCCAATCTGAAAATATTCTTTTTTAGTTCCTTTATTAAAGACTTGCTTTACATCTTGCTGATATTTTCTTACCAAATCATATTGTTGTTCTTGCTTTTGTTGCACTTATACGATTTGATAAATTCTTCTGGTCATGTTATTTGGTTCAGATTCATGATCTTGCAGAAATTTAGCTAAAATAATGGCTAATTGGACTGGAAAAACAACCCCAATTCCATAACCCATTTGCAAGGGTGATGTATTAATAGATTTTTTGATTGTCACCCTGTCAACCCATAAAGAAAACTTCAGTTTAGAGTCCCAGGCTTCTTGTTTTGCTCCAATAGCGTGGTGATGATTCTTACCAAACTTTTGTTAGATGATTCATACAAACCATTCCCTTGTGGATAGTAAGCTGTAGAGTGAGTACACTAAATACCATAATATTCACAGAAATTTACTAATGGTGTAGCTTTAAAAGAAACTACATTATCTACTACTAGACTTTATGGACATCCAAATATGGTTATGATTCCCTCCAGAAAGTAAATGATGAATTTATGAGTAGCATTCATGGTAGGTATTGCTTCAATCCACTTAGTGAAGTAATCAGTTGCAACAAGAATCCAACGATGCTGTCCACTTAAAGGTGGATGAATTTCCCCAATGAAATATAATCCCCAGTGCTGGAAAGGTGTAGAAACAACTATGGGCTTGATAGACAAAGATTTCAAATGTTTTTTACCAGTGAACTTATGACATTTTTCACATGCTCTCACCTCAGCACATACATCAGAAAATAATCTAGGCCAAAAATAACCAGCTCTCAGTATTTTGTATGCAGTAGTTCTCCAATAATGATGACCTCCACAAACACTACTATGCATATCCAATATAACCTTATTAGACTCATTTGGGTCAATGCACCTCAACAAAACTCTTGTAGGAACTTTCCAATATAAACAATTATCCTTGGTGCAAAATTTAATGGTTTTCAGCTTCAAAGATCTCACTCTAATTTTATCAAAATTTGGAGGAGGTTTACAATGCTACAGAAAATAAATGATATCCTTATACCAGCTACATTCAACAAGCTTTACATCTACTGCCATACTGTCAATAGGTTCTAAAATTTTGCCTTCTAGATTGTCATCCATGAAATTCAAGCCCAAAACTCTAAAATTTTCTTCGGCTAGTAGTTTGGCTAATCCTTGACCTTTGATTAGCTTGGTAGGCTTTATCTCTAAATCAAATTCAAGAAATTTATTCACCCACTTAATTATTTTCCATCAATATCAGGCTGAACTAATATTTCTCTAGCAGTAGATGAAGGACATAAACAATAATTTGAGCATGCAAAATATAAACTCTAAAAGCCTTCAAAGCTTTAACTAATGCATAGGCATGCTTTTCCAAGATTTCATACTTCAATTCTGCATCTCTGAGGGCTCTACTGAAAAATTCTATGGGGGCTTCCTTATTTTCTGCATCTTTTCGTAATAAAACATCAACAATAGTATCTTGAGAGGAAAATGAGAATATTAAGAAAGGCTTTGAGTATTCATGGCTTACCAACTGAGGTGCTTCAATGATAGTTTTTTTGATCAGCTCAAATTAATTTATGGCTTCAAATGTCCACTTTATTTCTTTGTCCTTCTTTAGCATACAAGTAATATTCTTTACTACTTCAACAAAATTGGGAATGAATCTTCTTAAAAAATTGATCTTACCAAGGAAAGATTGAATCTCTTTCTTGGATCTTGGAAGTGTTAAGGCCTAAATTGCAATCACTCTTTTGGAATCAATTTTCGCTCCATATTTAGAAACTATGTGACCCAACATCTTACCTTATTTAAGAGTGAAAATAGAATTCTTTGGATTCAATGATATACCATATTTTCTGCATTTAACAAATAATTGTCTAAAGTGTTGAAGGTGCTCTTGATCTGAAGCTGAAAAAACAATAATATTATCCAAATAGATGACCAAGAATTTGTATTTTTCTCCAATGAATGCAAAGTCCATAGCACACTGGAAAGTAAATTCGGCACTCATAAGCCCAAATGGAATCTTTGCATACATGAATATTCCCCAAGGATTAATGAATGTTGTCTTCTATCGATCTTCCGACCAAACAGATACTTGGTTGTACCCAAAGAACCCATCTAACATGGAAATTTTGTCTTACTCGGTTAACTTTTGAAGAATATGCTCCATCTTTAGCAATGGACAATTATCTTTCTTGGATAATTTGTTAAGATTCTTGAAATATACACATAATCTGACTTCACCACTCTTCTTTCTTACTGGAAATAAATTAGCAACCTAATCTAAGTATCTCAATGGAATGATGATTTTAGCATCCAAAAGTTTCTTCACTTCCTTCTCCATCACTGGTAACAATAGTGGATTGATTTGTCATGGCTTAGTACCATCTTTCAATGGTATTCTATGCTCAATGATAGCTATGTCATATGTCCCAAGATCCTCATATATCTAGGCAAAAACATTAACAAATTCACAAAAAATCTTGTGGTATTCAGTCTTTCTTTCTCCTGATAAAGCTTTTGACAACTTAACATACCTTAGCTCTAGTTATGTACCCAAATTGTAGTCTTCCAATTCCGCATCTACTTCAGCTAACTGTGGTTTAAATGAAACATCATTGTTATAAAAAATCTTCTCAAGTGGGATTAACCCCTTGGGAATATGATTGGTATGCAACTGTAGATAGGCTAATCATCAATCTGTTTTTTCAGTTTTTTGGTATCTTGATAATCAACATTATCCTTCATGAGATCTTCATCCTGATCAATGTTTAGGACAAAAAATTCTTCAACAGCTTCAATGAATCTTCTAATCTCTTGGTCATCTTAAAAAAAATTCCAATGTTTAATATTATCAGGAATGCTAGGTCTAAACCTAACTTACACTTCATATTTAAGCTTTATAGGTATTTGAATATTGAATGAGCTTTCTAAAATATAAAGTGAATCAGCCAAAATATTACTTTCCCTTGGAACAAAAGAAATGTTAAAGGTCAAAAATGAGTCTTCGATAATGCTCCATACTGCATTCCGGTAATCTCTAAGTCTGGGATGCTTATTTTGATAAACTTTTCTGATTTGCTGAATTATAAGTTTAGCATCTCCAAAAATAGAAATTTCTGAAATATTCATGTCTTTTTTTGTTTTTAAACCAATTAAAAGAGCTTCATATTCAACCACATTTTTAGTTGCTTCAAATTCAAGTTTGATAGAAAAAGTGGAGCTCTCTTTCAAAGGGGAAATGAAAAATATTATTGCACCAACTCCTTCTATAGGAAACGAGCCATCAAAATACATTTTCCACACCTGATAATCGTCATGACTGATTTTATTTTCAGCAGGCTTCAAAATCTGAAAATTTCTGTAGGCAGGGTAGAGTTATCGAAATGTAAAATGCTTGAACCTATATTTTTTGTTCCAACATAAATCAGATGATTAGTGGGGTCTTTGCTGTCACTAGTGATATATGCTAACGAAGATTCTCTATAAAGTCTTCTTTGTTCTCCTCCAAAAACATGGACAATAGCATAAGTGAAATCCATTTGCAAAGTTCCTCCCAACCTTCTAATCCAACACCTAGAAAGTAACATTCCGAATCTAGGAGGAATGTTAGCTGCAACAATATACATTACCATCCCACTCATGGGTAACTGAAAGAGGCTTACTACAAGGTCTTTGATGACACCAAGGCATTGGACTTTCCGGGAATCAAAAGAGTCGAGATCTTTGTATTCTATAGTTACTTATAGACCTAATTCATCCATGAATACCTTGGGAATTAAATTATGTGAAGCTCCAGAGACCATTAGAAAATTATGTAGGATCTTATCATGAATATTCAGATATAGATAGAATGGAGGGGTAGAGTCATCTTTGTCTTCTACCAATGGACCTAAAATAACAGTGGGTTTGTCAACTCGAAGGTTAGCAAAATCAGAGGCTACTTCGGTAGGTGGAGGCTGAAGAGATTTCATAAAAGTCTTTTTGAAATCATCATATTTCATGAGTTCTACAAGAGGAACAAGAATCTTAACCTTTTGTATCTCATTTTCAAAATTGAAATTAGGGGATAGCTCGTGAGCAATTTTTACCTCAAGTGAAGGAGGGTTAGCTGCTTCTGGTTTGCTTGGTTTAGCCGCTTTCTTTTCTATTGGAATTTTAGCTGTATCCTTATTCTTATTTGGTTGTGCAACTAGCATGGAGTTATCATCAATATTCTTTGATCTGAGATTGTATCTACTTTGATGATCAACTGAAATCATGGAATGATTAGAATTCACTTCATTATTCTGATTATATCACATGAAGTCTTCATACTTTGCTTGTGTAAGATGAATCAACCCTTATTTATCTCTTAGACAATTGATATCAGTACATTTCTCCAACCCTTCAACTTCCTCTTCATCTTCAAACATAGCATTCTACAAATTGGGTTGCACCTTTTGATCATCAACATCTCTTCTTTATCGTTGCAATATTTGAGGAACATTAGGTCTTGTAAACTGTTTCCTATTAGGCTGATCAAATGAAAAAATTATAGTTGTAGTTGGTATTGCTTCCATATTGAGCTTGGACATCTCAGTGGTCAATGACTTGACCAGCTTGGTCAGCTCATCTAGCTTAGGATCTATGTCAGAAGTTTTTAAAGATGAAACTTTAGCTTTTTGCTTCCGTTTGTCTTTGTCAATCCCTCCTCTAAGCCTATGAGCTTCTAATACATTAGATTCTACCTCCAGTGCATTATCTTTCATTTGTGTTAGTGTTGTAGACCTTCTTTCTGTCAATAATAAACAAAAAAAAGGATCAAAGGCACCAACATAAGTGATTTTGGCTGAAGCTTCAGTAGGCTTGATTTCAGTAGGTATTTTGCTATACATCTTATTGAATCTCTTAGAAAAATTAGAAACTGATTCTCCTTCTTTTCTTTTGATTGCACCAAATTTAGTGATATAATACGTTAAATATTTATTATCACCCCATTTCCTTAAAAATGTCTCATCTAGGGTTTCAATTCTAGTGATGCTACCAATTTTCAAAGATCCAAACCATTTCCTAACATCACCCTCAAGGCTCTGAACAAAAACTCTCATCTAGACATGTTCATGCTCAATATTCAGATTGTCAGCATAGGCATAAAAATCGACAAGGTGTTCTTCAACTGTTACCTTTCCCTCACCACTAAATTTAGGCATATACTTGAGATAATATCCTACAGGTAATGCATTAATAGGTTGAGGTAAAACTAAAGGGGCATACCTGACAACAAAAATTGCATCCATTCGGTTAGGGGGTGGGATTTGACCAGTCGTGGTATGAGTTGCTGGAATTTGTGGAACAACAGTTGATGGATTTTTAACAACAGATGGAACTTTGGAATTTTTATGAGATGAAGC
Organism: Pinus albicaulis; assembly: GCA_034641835.2. Lineage (NCBI taxonomy): Eukaryota > Viridiplantae > Streptophyta > Pinopsida > Pinales > Pinaceae > Pinus > Pinus albicaulis. Next base: position 836,496,337 of record CM076583.1, on the reverse strand, counting down.
ATCAACACTTGATGTAGAGATTGTGTGTTGGCTAGAAAACAAGGGAGGTACATAATTTTCTGCAAAATCAGGGGACATAATTTGCAGCACTTCTTTAGGGATAGCCTTTGAGAAAACAATAACAGAGGAAAAAAAAATTCATTTACAATTTATTTTCTTGATTAGCTTCTTAGGATCAGGGAGTGGGATTCGCAAAGGGGAATATGGGTTAGCCCTGGTTCTAGCCCTTCTAGGAGCCAAAACTTTAACAATGGAGTTGCAAGGTGTAAAGCAGTTTAAAAAGATAACTAGAACTATACACCTCAGAACCAGACTTATAAATTTTTCATTCACCCAGGGATACACTTCAATTCGCCTCCCCGAAAACAATGCCAAAAATGTTAGCGCAAGGATTCACTCCTTGAGTGAAAAGGAGTAAGCCTTACACATCATAGTTCATTTCAAAGCAAAATATTTTGGATGGTGGGATGAATTCTTAAAGAGTTTGAAATGATTTCAACCCTTTTAGACCTTCATGCATTTGGCAAGTTGTGGCAAGTATAAATTGTATGGACAAGTTTGTAGTATAGGGGAGAAGATCGTGACAGATGAAAGGTGACAGATAGCTGGTACTCAGTCTAAGAAATAAACATATCCTAAATCAGTCACACAACTATAAGAGTGGCCTTTTACATAAAATCTGTTTTATGTAAAGGAAACAACATTTATAAATCAGAATACATGCATAAATAATCTCATAAATCCTTCATGAAACCTTAACTAGCATGCTCTACACAACATATAGATGATTTGCAGAAGACTAAACAATAGATAATTAACTATTAGATCCTCTAACAGTGCTCTTACTCATACTTGCTAGCTGCTGCAACTCATAAATTAGATGAATAATTAACAAGAGAAACACACCATACATTAGACAGTCCTTGAAACACAAAGTTCTCTAGCACAAAAAAGAGTTTGATTGATTATGAAAAAGTCTTCAGGTAAACCAAAATCCAACCCTGAAATGGTATTTACAAATGATATTTATAGAGAGAGGCACCAATGCCATCTCACCTAAAAATAAGGATCCACTCTTCCTCTCATTACATAGGAGTTATAGCATATTAGATACATATCCTATCAAAATATAACTAACAGGACAAATGTAGATAGGAAGAAAAAGAATGTTCGAACTGTGCTGCTGAGTGTGCCAGAAACTTGCCTACTTTTCTGCTGATCTGTCTCTCTATGATCTTGGTTCTTTAAAACCCTTGTACCTTCATTAATATGTCATTTAACAACCTTAAACCACTTATCAACCATTACTTGACATTTCCATATCATCAGGAGTCCTTATCATCCTTGGACTAGCTCGAAAACTCTGCTGGCAGCTATAAAAAATCATTAAAATAAATGCTAGCAAAACTTTTGGTAAAAACCTGTAACTGCACAAAAACTGTAATGCTATCGGAAATTTCGGTAGCACTCTATTTCCTTTGAGAAATGCACATCAAGATATTTGAAAAATTCTGTGCACATTAAAACATTCTAATAATTGAGTTGTTCCAAAATATAACTAATAGGAAAAATGATACTTCATTGGGACATCGTTTTACCTCTCCTCCATATGAGCTGGAACTTTTGCAAGCTTGTCTAAATATGTTTTACTATCAATTGCTTATTGTGACCTTGTAGTCCTAGTGGCTATCTCTTTTGCAATGGCCTTTTTCTCTTATGAGCTCTTATGGATTTTTCTTCTCTTGGAGGTTTCTGTTTGCTGGCCTGAAGGAGATTTACCCTTTTCTTTCTTCTTGGACCCACTAGATTCTACAATTGAAGGAGTTACAGTTTGTAACCCTTTAGATTTCCTCGCCACATCTATAACATCTATCATCAAGCTTGGGTTATGTAGGGCTTTGGATTTTAGCCTGAATTTGTTGCTATCTCTTGTACGTCTTTTATTGCTACTAACAACTTGTCTTTTCCTACTACTAACAACATATCTTGCATCCTTCAGGAGCTCCTCATCTAATTTTGTGGGCTAATAATCCTTCTGAACCTTATGCTGAATGTTTGCTACCAGAATTTTCGACAACACCTGTTCATTTGATTTTTCTGCAGTTGTAGTGTTTCCTTTCCGCCCTCTGGCATATACCTTGGGAAAAGGAGAAACAAGAGGCACAATATTCATTGATTTGGGCTTGATAATAGATGAAACTTCTAATTTTTCTAACTTCTCTTCAAATTTGGTTGGGGGAGTCTTTTCCTTTCCATTTTTGTCCTTAGCCTTCTTGTAGATATTTACCTTTGCTTTTATTTTAGTCCTTTTACCAACTGATGAATTAGTTGGTTTCTGACTTTCTTCCTTCTGCTCATTAGGTTGAGAATTTTGCTGTGAGGCTGGAGGTTGCTGAGCATGAATGTTTTGTGTAGGTGCAGGTTGGCCTGCCCTATAAAATAGGAAATGCTCCCAAGACTAGTTTCTTCTTTTGGGTTCTTCAACAATCAACACCTTGATAAGAGCTTGATGGTAGATGCTATAATTTTAAGCTGATGTATGGGTTTGTATTCTAGTTGAAATATATATATTTTTAACAGTTTCAGGTGCTATTTTGATTCCAAGAAAGATAAGGAAAAGTTTCCTTTTTACAAGCTAGATTTCTTGAGGAGCAACAGAGAAAGTAGCTACAACAAAATGCTACACCTTTTCTTCTGCTGTTCAGAAAGTACTGAAATATAGATAATGCATAGATTCAGACAAACTGAGAAAGAAGAAAGACAAACTTAAGAGACAAGCTTAAGAATAGAGTAAGAGATCAGTCGATGCTTATTGGGCGCCCAATCAAGGCATCTGTGTTATCCTCATTGCCTGCATTTCTCACGTTGTTGGAACTAGAGCTTGGAGCTGAGCGTTTCTCAAGTATGTATTTGAGGATTTGGACTGATCCTTTAGCATGAACACACTGATTGGAGAGTTAATTGTACTGCTGTTGTAGAGAAGTAACCCTGTGAAGGAATAATTTCACATCTGCTTGCTGCTTTTCATCGAGGATCTTCACATTTGCTTGCTGCTTTTCGTCAAGTATTTTTTGATGAGCACGGATCTGCTCCAATTCTACCTGCAGGTCCACACAGTGAAAGCAGTCCTCGTTGTGAGCCATACAGAAGGATGGGAGGGCAGAAAATAAATGGGAACAAAGATAGAATGTTGGGTTTGCAGAGAACGAAGAGCTGGAGAGTGCAGGATCTGCATAGGATCCAATGCAGGAGAATGCAGGATATGCAATTGTAGAATACAAGATCTGCAGAGAGGAATGAGTGAACGCAGTGTAGGAGGCCAGGGAATAGAGGGGAGGGAATAACATATAGTGCAGCAGAGAGAACTACAACGAATAATGCAACAAGGATATCATTTCGGGGGTGCATGAAGACACTAAGGGCAGGGAAATAAATAAGATAACACAATGAGGGGGGGTGGGAAACATGGAGGGAGACCCGAGGGGATAAGATCACGAGGAAGGGGAGGGAGGGGTATGAAGGAATATGCAGAGTTCATAATTTTCAGAGGGGAGGATCCAAGGATATTTGAAGTTCGCCTGAGATGAGATCATGGCAGAGGCATAATATATGAATCATCATTGCATAAGATTTGTCCACAGGTTCAATCACAAGATTTATTAGCAAGAGAGTCTGCGTCCTTGTTGTTCCTTTGAAGGATGTGGTAAAAGGTAATTCCTTCCATGTCTTTTGAGATGCTGCGGCATCTACTGACTATTCGATGGAGATCTATGTTGCTTATTGGGTGATGATGGTTCATCATATTGATGATGATAGAGGAATCTCCAAAAACCATTGCATTTGAGATGTTGAGATTTTTTAATTGATGAAGGCCTTGGAGGAGGGCGTACGCTTCTGATTTGTTGTTGGAGAGTGAGCCAAGACCCCATTCAAAAGAGAGAAGAGTTCTTCCATTTTCATTTTTGATGATGCCTCCAGCACTCGCAATGCCCGGATTCGATTTTGAAGCACCGTAAAAAAAGAGAGTGGGCCTTGCACAATTTCCCGTCCAATCCGCAAAATCATTGTCTTTGAGTCAAATCTTCCAGCTCGAGGCATTTCGGAGATGTTGAGTAGAAGGGGGCTTGTGAATGCCAGAGCTATCTAGTAGATTGCCAAGGAAGTTCCTTTCTTCCACTTGAAGTTCATTGATGTCGATTTTGCTGTTGCTTTTGGAAGCTATTGCTTCGAGAGTGAGGCTCCAATATTTGCTACAAACCTTCCTACAAGAGGGCTCTTTTTCGTTGAAGATATTTCTGTTTCTAGAGAGCCAAATGTTCCATATGAGCACGTAAGGCAAGGTGTCCCAGACCCTTCTCACCAGATTTCTCTTTTTTTTCTCCCTTGGATAATTGCTCCTCCAAGTTTGAATCACTTCTAAAATGGTGCTGTTCTGTTCCCAGTGAGGCTGATAAGAAGGGTTTAGATCAGTCCAGGAGCGAGCAGAAAATGGGCACAAGATGAAGATATGGAGCACTATCTCTTTGGCCCCTTGACAGTTGGGGCACTTGGATGGACCAAGCACGCCCCCTTTTTTTTTTTTTTTTTTTTTTTTTTCAGATTTTCAAAACTTAGGATTTTCCATTTGAGCAATGTCCATATGAAGATCTTAATATTGGGAATGGCTTCCGATTTCCACACCATTTTCCAAATAGGCCAAGTAGGCGAGGGGTAGTAGTCATTGCAGAGTTGTCTATAGGAAACTTTGATGGAGTATGCAGAGCCAGAGGGATCCCAACGAAAGCTGTCCATACAGTCTTTTTTCAAAGGAGCAACACCATGGAGAAGAATTTGAAGGTTGGAGAGATCAGCTTCCAAATGAGCTGGGATAGTGGGAAAAAGCCATCCAACCCAATTTTGGGAATGGTCATCCCATTTATAAAAATGACTTAAGAGGTTTAAGCCCAGATTTTGAAGATGGGAGAGAATGCGCTGAGTGCCAGGTTTGTCCAAGAGAGGTTTTTGTCCCATGATTTGGTGTTTCCCAATATTTATATAGCTTTGCCCAATTGGAACTTTGGAGATATTTTGGACTAAGAAAGGAATGGTTTTCTTGCAAAGTGCCCAGATTTTAGAGCAAGGTCTGTTAGGGATGTCTTGGTCAAGAAGATGCTGCCGGGGAGAGTTGAGATAATTGGACTCCAAGACTCTTTTCCACCATGCTTGTTGTCCACTGGTTAACCTCCAAACTATCTTCCCACCAAAATCATTGTTCAGAAGCTTGGGTGAGCGAATTCCAATCCCTTCATGTTCATAATCTTGAGTAACTTGTCTCCACTTAATGAGATTGTATTTTTTCTTCTCGTTTTTTCCACCCTGCCAAAGAAAGTGCCTTAGGATATATTCAAATTTATGATGGATGATAGCAGGGGCTTGAAGGAGAGTGAATTGGTACAGGGGCAGAGATGCGAGTGCAGATTTGAGGAGGACAATCCGCCCTGCAAGATTTAGCCAAGAGGAACCCCATTGTTGCACTTTTCTCTTCATTTTATCTATGGTAATGCTCCAGACTTCAGAATTTAAAGGGCCAATATTGACAGGCATGCCTAGGTAAGTGAAGTGGTCCTAATTCAGATTGTAGGGGACTCCAAATATTTGTGCAATACTGTGAATGGTTTGGCTGGAAGCATTCCAACCATAAATGCAACTTTTTTGAAAGTTGATCAGGCCTCCGAAGTAAAGCATAAATTTTTCCAAGATGGTTTTAAACCTTTAAGCAATTATGCTGGTTGCGCCTCCCATCAAGAGAGTGTCATCAAAAAATTTCGACTGGTTCATATTTTTGACACCGTTGCCAAATTTGATGCCAGTGATAAGGCCAACTCGTCGCATATGATCCAAAGCCCTATTGAAGGATTCCGTCATGAGGATAAAGAGGTAGGGAGAGAGAGGGCACCCCTATCTGAGGCCACGGGAAGATTGAAAGGAGGGTGTTGGCTTGCCATTAATAAGGGGAGAGATCCAAGGGTTTGAAATACAAGAATTAATGAGGGTGATGAAATTTGAGTCGAATCCCATTTTTTGAAGGACATAAATAAGAAAGGAGTGTCTAACCTTGTCGAAGGCATTGGCTAAGTCAAGCTTGAGGATAAAACCTTTTTCTTTGTGAGTAATAATTGAGTGGATAACTTTTTGAACAAGGAGGATCAAGTCAGAGATTTGTCTTTGGGAGATAAAGCCTCCTTGATTTTCCAAGATGAGGCTGTGGAGGAAGGGCTTGAGGTGAATGGAAAGGATTTTAGTGATGAGTTTGTAAGAGGGGTTACAGAGGGAGATAGGTCTAAATCTAGAAAAGGAGGAGGGGCGGTTTTCTTTGGGGATAAGGGCAAGGAATGTAGAATTGGTATAGCCCCCAATTTTCTTCTTCCTTTGAACCCATTGTATCATTTTGACCAAATCCTTTTTTATTAGGTCCCAATGATTCCTGTAGAAACTAATAGAGAAACCGTCTGGTCCAGGTGCTTTGTCAGGTTGCAAAGACCAAATTGCGCACTGAATTTCTGCCTCATCTATCTCTTTGTTGAAAGCATTGCTCATCTCCTCTGTGATCATATTTGGAAGATATTGTAAGAGATCAAAGTAGTCTTCCGACACCTTTGTTTTAGTTAGAAGATCTTTATAATGCATCGTGGCAGAAGATTTGATGAGCTCTTGATCTATCTGAATTTTACCATCTGCGTTGATGATGGAGGAGATATTATTTCTAGATTTGAAAACAATAGCTTGTTTGTGGAAAAAAGAGGTGTTTTTGTCACCTGCTTGAAGCCACAAATTTTTGGATTTGATTCTCCACTTCTCTTCTTCTTTCCTATTGATTTTGAATAGTTTCCAGTAAAGATATTTTTCTCGATTGGAGCTCTCTTGATTGAGCCCTTGAGAGTCGATGCTGCTAGGGACAACATCCAACTTGGTTTTAATTTCTAGTTTGATATTTTCCGATTCCTTATAATGCAATTTGGCCCATTCCTTCAAGGCCATTTGGTTTTCTTTAATTTGGTTTTCCAGATGAAGGAAGGGGATCCCTCAATATGTTGCAGCCAAGCATTATGGACCAGTTTCCTTGCTTCCGGGATATCATTCCATAGAGGGGTGTATTTGAAGGGGATGGGGCTGAGAGAGTGATGATCGCCAAATGAGAGGGTGATGGGGTAATGATCGGAGGCTGAAAAGGGGGAGCACATTGGAGGAGGCGATGGAGTAATAAGAGAGGAGAGGGATAGCAATTAGAAATATCTCAAGACGCTCCATGATATTTAATTTTCCTATCGTTCTATTGCTCCAAGTATATCTGCGATTTTTTGGTGCTATATCAACGAAATCGTGATCTTGCATGATGATTTATAGCTGATCTATAGAGGGATACAGATTAAAACAACCTCCCCTTTTTTCATTAGCATGGAGGATTAAGTTGATATCACCTCCAATGGTAATTTTGTTGTTTCCTTCATTATCTATGTCTATTTTAAGAGTGTTCCAGTAGAGCTCTTTGTCCCTATAATGATTGGGGTCATATACATTGTAGATGATGATTTCCTTGTGCTCTTTATTGTTCTGTAGCACCACTTTGATCCAGTTTTGAGTTTTTATTACGTTCTTTTGCTTCTAAGTTCTCTAATTCCAAAAGGTGTTCAACCCACCTGAGGCACCCCTAGATTTAATTTGGGTGCCCTCATGATGCTTCATTATGTATATTATTGATTTCATCTCAAGATCTCCCTGCTTATTTTCTTGCAGGAGAACAATGTCCGGCTTTTCCTGATTTATAGATCTCTTAGGGCTGATATTTTGGAGAGCCCCTGCAGTTCCATGAAAGGAATTTCATCATTTCGGAAAAGCAGAGCGTGAACCCACCTTCCCTCCTTGGTCCTTTTGTTCTGAGTCTTTGATATTTTTCCCCAAGATATAGGTTTCAATGGGGTTTTGAGTTCCAAGGGCTATGTCCTTTTGAGCAGTTTTGTCGCGATGTTGCTTTGAATTTTTCCTTCCAGGATCTATTTTCTCTGTGTTTTCCAGAGTTTCACCATGCTCATTCATAGATTTTCTTGTGATTCTGGCTGAGGAGGGGTCAGAAGAGGAGGAAGGGGGATTAGAATTGATGGGGGAGGGCGAGGAGAGGCAGGCTAGGAGGGGATAGATAAGAGGGGAGGGTCATGTTCGGTTGGGGCAAGGGAGGAGAAGGGATTGGAGGAGTCTAGAGATACATTAGAGGAAGGTATAGGGGGATCATCGAGATGATGTGAGGATTCTGGGAGATTAGGAGAAGAGGAGGGGGGATCAAATTTGGGAGGGGGCGCAGAGAAGGAGTTGTTCTTGTGATTAGAGGAGGTATTTATTTATTTATTTTATGGTTTTCCATTGCGTGTCTGTCTCCGGGATTTCAATATCAATAATTTTAGAACATCTTTTTGCAAAATGGCCATATTCGTGACATACCTTGCATTTGAAAGGGATTTGTTCGTAGTCGAGCTATTGGATGTGCGTGCATTCATCAACTTTTAGCTTGATCGCCTCAGGGAGGCCTTTGCCAAGATCCACCTTGACACAGATCTTGGCATAGGCTTGCATGTTATCTTTTGGCTTGCTCCGATCTATAAATTTGCCTACAACATTTCCAATAGCTCGGACAGAGTCATCTCCCCAGTAGTGCAAGGGAAGATGAGGAAGGCGCACCCAAACAGGGACGAAGTTTGGTACATCAAGTTGAGGGTCAAAATCCAGCATCCATTTGTTGAGATACAAGCCTCTAGTGTCCATAAAATATGGTCCATTCCTAAAGATCAGGTCCTTGTCCCCCTTTGTTTCAAAGTGAAAGGTGAAGTAGCCTCTGCCGCAAAACCGAATAGAGATTTTGCCATTGATTTTATCTAACCAGTTATGCTCAACCCATTTTTGAACAGTCTTTGGAGAGGGCCAAAGTCTAGTAAAGTGACTAATGAGACCCTTATCGGCTAGAGAAAGGGCGGCCCTGCGTGGAATAGAGGGAGGAAGGGAAACCTCCTGGATGCCTTCTAGCTTCTTTACAAATTTGGAGATCGCCGGTCTGGGGTGAGGAGGGCCTAAAGAGTTGAACAGGGAAGAAAAGGCCTGGGCCGGAGGAGAGGCCACCTCTGGGGACGAATCCAGAGGGGCCATGCACGAGCGAGCAACATGAGATTAGCAGCTAGGGCGCTGCAGCAGCAGAGCGCAGGCTAGCAGTAGCAGCAACGAAAAATCACATATAGCTGACATATTAGTTGTTGAAGTCCAACAAGAAATTGCATCACACACACTAGTGTAGGACCAATAGGTTCTAGCGATACATTAGTGTGATGGCCAAATTAATTAATTAATTTGGTGCAGTGTGAAATTTAATTTTCCCTTAATTAAATTGGACAATAAAATGTAATGTTATCTCATGATCACTTTTAACAGTTAAATGAGTGTGATAAAATCAGTTAGATCATGTATTTCAAGTTGAGGGTGGTTGGTGAGGCATGCAGAGTAATTATATTAGTTATGGAGTTCTAATTGCAGTTGGTGTGTGTGATCACTTAACTCAGTTAGGTGAGTTAGAGTCAGTTGAACTAGTTGTAACTATTTGTTGCACTAGTGAGAGACCAAGTGAATTAAATATTATTTAATTCACAATCTTTGATCTACCATGCAACTGATGATTTACTATTAATAATTTCATGCATGTCAGTTCCAGTGGAGACCCAATTGAGACAAAGGTTAAAAGGATGTTAACTATCATTTGTGTGATTAGTAGGTTGATCACATGCAACCAGAAACCTATTGGAGTGCCCATGATCCTTGCGCAATTTAGGAAGGCAAAAATTCTTAAAGAATAGGGATTGCATTCATTAGGAATTGCGCAAGGCAGGAAGGTTGTTTAGAGGCTGAGAATTAGCTAAGTGTTGGTTAGTTTTGTCTAGGATAGTGTGACACAGTGTGAGACAATTGTGAGAGTGCAAGAGACTCTTGTGAGAAGAGTGCATTATAATTGTTTCATGATTTTATGGTTAATATACAATAGAATATAGAGGGGTTTTGAGCAGCAAGTTTTCCCCAGGAAATTATCTATGTTGTGGTTTGGTTTGATTCTTTCTTTGTTTCATGTGATTGGCGATTCTGTTTAATTTCCGCAATTGATTTGTAGAAGGATTCGGTATCTAGCTTTAGTACATTGTTAGATCGGATTGAATCCATTGATATACATATGTTTGTATAATTTATACATGGTGTCAGAGCATAGGAAATCACTATAGTGGAGGAGAAGTTGAGTTTGTGACTAAATAGAATTCCAATTTTCAAAAGACATTCTTGGTGCGACAGGCGATTCAGGATCGAAATGGATTTCAATGGCTTGAGATTGGAGTATGCACTCGAGGGAAACTCTAACTATATTTCTTGGAAAGACAGGATGGAGGCAGCACTTGAGGACAATGGATTGAAAGAATTCATTGATAATGATGTTCTCAAACGCACTCTAGCAGATGCTGCAAATCTTGATGCTTGGCAAAAGAAGGTTGCAAAGGCAAGGAGGATATTATTGGAGGGAGTATGAGACCACATTGTCTCAAGTATCCATGGAAAAGCAACACCATATGCAATGTGGAAAGATTTTACAGATTTATTTCAGATCATTAGTGATCATAGAAAATTGGCAATGAAGGATAAACTCAGAAAAATAAAAATGGAGAAAGGCGACACCATGCCGTAATATTTAACAAAGTTTGTCCAATGTCTGGATGAGCTTGGGAGCGTCGGAATTACTATTTCTGATGATGACTTGGTGAGATTAGATCTTCTAGGACTTCCCAAGAGTTGGCATAGTTATTAGGACTCTGTCAATGGAAGGGAAAAGCTACTAGATTGGGAATGACTTTGGTCGGATTTTGTGCAAGAAGAATTCAGGAAGAATACCAGGGATGGATCTTCATCTAAGAATGATGATGAAGAAGATTGTGCTTTGGCTGCCAAGGCGAAGAAGGGGAAAGGAAATAAATTCCATTCAAAATCTGAGTCCTATAAATATGGAAAGAAGTGTGACATGTCTAGAGTGAAGTGTTTTCACTGTCACGAGCATGGGCATTATGCCACTAATTGTCCATAAAAGAAGAAGAACAAGAAGGCTTTAGGATCTGCAGCTGGTGAGGCTTTGGCCTCGCAATTTGAGCTTGAATTCTTGCTCATTTCATGCATGGGGTCAAGTGCAATGGGATCAGTGTGGTACTTGGATAGTGGTGCATCCTTTCACATGACAGGAGACAAAGAACTTTTCAGTAGCTTGGAGGAGAAGGACTTCCATATGCATATCGAAATGGGTGATGGAGAGTGGTATAGTGCTATTGGGATTGGTACAGTTACCTTCCAGAGACAGTTAGGTAAACCCTTTCAATTAAAAGATGTAATGCATGTACCATACTTGAAGAAAAATTTGGTCTTAGTTGCAATGTTGGAGGATAGAGGCTATGATGTTGTTTTCGGTGAGGGAAAAAATTTCCTGCGACAAAAAACAACAGGACAAGCCAAGAATATTGGGATTCGAGTTAATAATCTCTATAAACTTGATGTAGATGGCTGCGCAGCACTGATGGGTAAGGTAGACAAAGTGGTGAGCTGGGATGAGGGTGAGTTATGGCGCAGGAGATTGGGCCATCTACACCACGGAGCCTTGAAGGTCATGCAACAGATTTATACGGGTCTTCCCAAGGGTACTCTTGCACAGTCAGACACATGCAAGGGATGTACTATGGGGAAGTATGCAAAGGCCACTTTTCACGAGAAGGAGAACCGAGCCTCAAAGATCCTTGAGAGAGTTCACTCAGATGTGTGTAGACCATTCTCTACTGCTTCGACAACAAAGAATAAGTACTATGTGATATTTGTTGATGAATTTTCTAGAAAGTGCTGGATCTACTTCATGTAGAAGAAAGATAAGATGTTCTCAAAATTTCTTGATTTCAAAGCACTGGTGGAGAAAGACACAGGGAAGCATGTGAAGGCTCTTATGAGCGAAAATGGTGGTGAGTACATCTCCAATGAATTCAAGAAATTCTGCAACAAAGAAGGAGTTCAGAGAGAGTTGATTACGCTTCATAACCCACAATAGAATGGGATTGTATAAAGAAAGGACATAACAATTGTGGGTACAACAAGAGCGATGTTGCATGATTAGGGCCTACCGTTGCATCCGTGGGTGGAGGCATGAAACACAACGGTATTTGTGCAAAACTGTTGTCCTCATCGGATACTTGTCATGAGTACACTAGAAGAGGCTTTTACTCATAAGAAACCTGATGTTTCACACTTTAAGATTTTTGGCTCATCTGTTTATGTGCATGTGACCAAAGACACTAGGAAGAAGCTTGAACCAACATATGAGATTGGGATATTTTTGGAGTACACTGATACTCCCCATAACTATCGGGTGTATTTTCCAAACAATAGGATGACTGTTGTGAGACGAGATGTAAAATTTTATGAGGAGAAAACCATGCGATTGTCCCTTGAGAGGGAGATGGATTTGCATGCAGAGGAGGAACTCTTGGTTCCAAATAATGAACCTAAATATATGGAGTGGCAGAAAACACTCATGCAGAGCCATCCACCAGAAATGGTAGAAGGCACACCACGGAAGCTGATAGATTGAGACTTGATGTAGTAGAGAATGTAGGAGCCCCTACTTCACTACGCAGACATAGAAAGTCTCCAGACAGGTTTACTAGATACATGGCTCTTATGAGAAAGTGTATTGTGACATAACCATCTTCCTTTCAGGAAGAAGTGCAACAACCAATTTGGGTTGATTCTATGGTAGAGGAGTATGACTCCATCGTCAAGAAAAGTGGATGGGATATTGTCCCAAGACCGGTCGGAAAATCAGTGGTTGGATATAGATGGATCTATAAGGTGAAGTAAACTGCTGATGGGAGTGTGGAGAAGTACAAGGCAAAATTTGTGCCCAGGGATTCTCACAAGTTGAGGGGATCGACTATGAAGAGACTTTCGCACCAGTTGCGACGTACTCTCCCATTAGATCTATCCTTTCACTCTCAGCGCAGATGGGGTGGTGTATTCATAAGATGGATGTGAAAACTACATTTCTCAATGGAGTTATTGAGGAAGAAGTGTATATAGAGAATCCAGAAGGTTTCGAGTTATTTGACAGTGATTCGCATTTGTGTCGACTCAAGAGAGTACTGTATGGGCTAAAGCAAGCGCCTCGTGCTTGGTACACTAGGATTGGAAACTATTTCACCAGGTTGGGCTTCACCAAAAGTGAAGTGAATGCAAACCTATACCAGATTGTGGTTGATGGTAAGCTCTTAATTATCATACTTTATGTTGATGATCTAATTTTGACAGGCGATGAGCAACTGATAAACTCATGCAAGGAGGATCTTGCAAGGGAGTTTAAAATGAAGGACATGGGACTCCTTCACTATTTCCTTGGTTTGGAAATATGGCAGCGGGATGGTGAACTTTTTGTTTCTCAAGACAAGTATGCCAAAGTGATATTGGGTAAGTTTCACATGGAGAGCTATAAACCCATGGACACTCCTCTTCTAGGAAATTGGAGGAAAGAGGATGCTACTTCAGGAGAAGTAATTGACGCTACTGTCTACAAGAAATTAGTGGGTCCACTGATGTACTTGGTGAATACTAGACTAGAGATTTTCTACGCAGTTACCCAGGTGAATGAAGCTATGGTTAAGTCAACCAAGCTCTTTTGGAAGGCAGGGAAGCATGTCTTAAGATATCTCAGGGGAACTACAAAGTATGGATTATGGTACAAATGGACAAAGGGAGTGAAGCTTCAAGGCTTCACGGATGTAGATTGGGCAGGCAGTCCATCAGATAGAAAGAGAACATTAGGAGGGATATTCAACATAGGATCGAAAACATTTTCTTGGTATAGCAGGAAGCAACGATCAGTGGCACTTAACCGAGGTAGAGCACATGGTAGCAAGTCAAGCTGCATGTGAGGCCATTTGGATGAGAAAAATCCTGGTTGGTTTGTTTGGTTCTCAGATGGACCCGACTGTGATACATTGTGATGACCAGAGTTGCGTTAAACTCTCGGTTAATCCGGTATTCCATGATAGGTCCAAGCACATAGACATCTGATACCACTATCTCAGATATTGTGTTCAGAGGTGCATTATGTTACATTAGTACATTCCCACGGAAGATCAGGATGCAAATATTATGGGGAAGGCGCTCACCAGGAGAAAATTCGAATACCATAGAGGCAGGATCGGGGTGGAAGATAATCCATTTCTTTTTGAGCGGGAGTGTTGAAGTCCAACAAGTAATTGCATCACACACACTAGTGTGGGACCAATAAGTCCTAGTGATACATTAGTGTGATGGCCAAATTAATTAATTAATTTGGTGGAATGTCTAATTTAATTTTCCCTTAATTAAATTGGACAATAAAATGTAATCTTATCTCATGATCACTTGTAACAGTTATCTGAGTGTGATAAACTCAGTTAGCTCATGTATTTCGAGTTGAGGATGGTTGGTGAGGCATGCAGAGTAATTCTATTATTTATGGAGTTCGAATTGCAGTTGGTGCATTAGTTTAATGCATGTGTAATTAGTTAACTCAGTTAGGTGAGTTAGAGGCAGTTGAACTAGATGTAATTATTTGTTGCACTAGTGAGAGATAAAATTAATTAAATATTATTTAATTCAAAATCAGTGATCTACCATGCAACTGATGATTTACTATTAATAGCTGCATGCATGTCAGTTCCAGTGGAGACCCAATTGAGACAAAGGTTAAAGGGATGTTAACTACCAGTTGTGTGATTAGTAGGTTGACTGCATGCAACCAAAAACCTACTGGAGTGCCCATGATCCTTGCGCAGTTTAGGAAGGTCGAATTTCCTAAATAATAGGGATTGCATTCATCAAGAATTGCGCAAGCAAGGCAGGTTGTTTAGAGGCTGAGAATTGCCTAAGTGTTAGTTAGTTTTGTCCAGGACAGTGTGAGACAGTTGTGAGAGTGCATGAGACTCTTGTGAGAAGAGTTCATTGTAATTGTTTCATGATTCCATGGTTACTATACAATAGAATATAGAGGGGTTTTGAGTAGCAAGCTTTCCCGGAGAAATTATCTGTGTTGTGGTTTTATTTGATTCTTTCTTTGCTTCATGTGATTGGCAATTGTGTTTAATTTCCGGAATTGATTTGTAGAAGGATTCAATATCTAGCTTTAGTACATTGTTAGATCAGATTGAATCCATTGATATACACATGTTTTTATAATTTCTTTATTAGTCAATATTTTCAGCAGGAAGAAAGGTAGGTTGAGAGTCTTCATAGCTGCAAGGTGAAACAAAAGCCTCACGTGATATGGAAATACAATAGTATACCTCCTCTAACAAGTAAGATAGATATTAATGAGCTTGAGAGTTTCAACCCATTCATACTTGAGATATAGGAATACCTTTAGCCCATTTAGGGTCTTCGTATTCATTCTTGATGAAGCTGTTTAGGTCTCCTCCAGTAATAACTTGGTTTTTGAACAATTTCTCTCCTTCCTGTGGGGGGTGGAAAGCTTTAGAAATAGATTGTGTTGATACTTGCAGTTTGAGGCCATAAAAATTTGCTTCTTGTCCATCGAATGAGAGGGAAAATTATTTGGCTATTCCTAGATGAGAGGTTCCTAACCTTGAGAAAAATGGGTACCGTCCAGCCTGTAGAAAAAACCTCCTCACATTCGGGTTGGCATCTATTAAATCAACCCCTTGAGGTTCAATACGCTTAAGTTTTCCTGCTTTAGTCACCTGAGCAATTAATGAAGGCTGTCTGCTAGATCATATAGGTGTAAATATTAGGAAAAATAAGTTAACAGATGTTGTTGAATCCTCAAATTAAACTGTTTGAAAACTCAGTCTCCTCTTCAAGCTTCTAACTGGAACTTCCTATTCACCAACAACCGAATTTCAAAACTGATTTCTTTCCTTTTATTTCGGTGATTTTAAGTGATATGTTGGTTCATTTTTCCATGTACAAGATATTTTCATAATGGGGAGTAACAGAAGCGTATACCACACCTCGTTATATTCACAATTACCTTTTAGTTGCCTGCTTTGTTTCAGATTCTCTGTAATAGGTGGCTAGAGCTGAACAATGTTTGATGGAAGTCACATCCATCACATATTTTATGGTAGGCCTAAAGTTCTGGAATCACTCATGCAGGATTAACCAATTGGTCACCACATTAAATCATAGAGCCATAATTGATTGTGATAATAAATGTGTACCTTTGACATGTGGGCACAACAACTTGGGCTGACAGACAAAACAAATAATGGTTGGTCTTCATGACTGCAGATTGACACCTAGCTCTTCCACGTATGACCACTACTAACTCGACATCATTCAAACGTATAACCTTACCTATCACATGACATGGCTCATGATTAAAAATATTTAAACCTTAGTTGATATCGGGAACACATGGCTAGCTCAAAAGTGGGTGCGGGTTTTTTTTTTTTTTTTAAATAGTGGAAGTTATGGAACTTCCTGTAGCATCAGGTAAAGGAAAAAATGCATAAAACACAGTTAAAACATACTGTCCTACAGGGTTAAAACAGACGCTATCGGAACTTTCGACAACGTTCTAAATTTTTTTATCCTAAAAATAAAACGATTTAAAACACAGTCATGACTAAGCATAGAATTGTGCTAACAACTTGCACCAACAATAATGTATAGTTTTTCTTTTATTGCAGGTTCCAAAATTACAAAACACAAAAAACATGTAGTCTAGTCCTTTTTTAATATTTGCTACAATAACTAAATCAAGAATATATATATATATATATATATATGATAACTAGTTCTTGTTTTATTTTTCCTGTAACTTTTGAATCAAACATATTTTCGTGTTGCAAATGAAAACATAGACCAAGATACACATTATGAAATATAATAATTCTGTTATATTAAAAATTTTGTAAGGCTATTGTATCGTTTTGTTAATAAGAACATAATATATTAGTTCCACAGTGACACAATGTAGCTCCAAAATACTTATTATACCATATTATATATATGCCCATCTTTTTCTCTCCACTGTTGAAATATTAACTTGGATTCTCATTTGCTGTGAATTCTGGAAATGTGTTGTGTTAGGAAAAAAAAGGGGAAGAAAAGAGTTGCATGTGTAGCAATGTCTTGATTCCTGTATGTGTTCAATTAAATGCTACATGTTAAAATAAGGCACTACAAAAGAATTGAGATATATGTGTTATGCTTTTCTTTTCCCATACATCAAATCCTCCTTATTTTCCTATTTGCATAATTGTTTTTCATGTTGTGTTCATTTGATGATTAGTTTTTTTGTTCATGTTTTCTGAGTTATATAGTGTTTAATTGTAGTTATATACAATTGCAAATTTATTGCGCGATGAATTAAGAAAATTTATATCTCATTTTTGTTTTCTAGTTTTTTGTGTCCTCTTAAAATGCATTTCAGCTCATATTATTATTTTTATTTTATTTTGTAAATTTAACTATAATCTAGGTATATTGTGGTTTTATTGATGCTAGATGCTTCAACTATCCTGCTAAATATTTTTTTTGCTTGTTTTTCTCGATGCATAGATGGAAATGAATGTGCATAGTTATTACAACCACTTGTTCTTTCGAAAATTTCTACGAAACCAGTGCATCATTTTCTTAATAGGACTATAATATTTGAGTTACATAGCAACGTCGTATAATTCCCCAAAAACATATTGTACCATATAATATACATACCTGTGTTTTTATTTCCATTGTTGCAATATTAACTTGAATTCTCATTTTCTGTAAATTCTAAAATTGTGTTGTGTTTAGGAACAAACGGAAAAAAAGAACTGCAAGTATCTCAAATTCTTATTTTCTGTATATTTTCAATAAAACGTTTTATGTCAACAAAAAAAAAGTCTCTACAGGAGCATTGAGACATATGTGTTCTCTCTTTTTCTTCACATATATCAAATCTCCTGGATTTTTTTTTCTTTCTATTTGCACAAGTGTTTTTTCAGGTTGTGTGCTTTTGTTCATTGGATTTCTTGTACAACGATCTTTATTTCGTAAGCTATATAGCATTATATTGCAGTTATATATAATTGAAAATTTATGATCTAATGAATTAACACAACGTACATATTATTTATGTTTTCTAACTTTTTTGTTCCTCTTATAATGCATATCAACTTGCAAAAAAATTGTAAATTTAACTATAGTGTAAGGAAGTTGTGGTTCTTCTAATCATAAGTGATATAACTATGATACCAAATAATTTTTTGACTCTTTGTCCCAAGAGATAAAAGGTAACGAGCATGCGTGGTTTCTCTAACCACTTGTTTTTCCATTGCAAGCTATTTTGATTCTTATTTATCATAGCACATGTTAAAGTTTTGAATGTTTGGCCTGTGATAATGAATCTTTGGTGAATGGTGAAGGATATATGTACTATTTGGAGCAAATCATGCATTTTTTGTAGCACAATGCCATTGCTATGAATAATAAATATATTAGTTATTTTGAACTTTGAACTCTTATTATAAATTTTTCAATGACCTATATAATCAATTTTACTTGGACATTACAACAGATTTTAGTCTCTCACTAGCATACCGTTTTTCCTAACAATATTGCATTAGGTATTTTGTGTATTTATTATATAACATATACAATTTACTACTCTAGATATATTGTAAAAAATAGATTGAGAAATTTGTAAAGTAATCTTTGGATCATTGGTGACGCGAATTCTTATTTTTGACCTCTCATGTCACTTTAGGCTCTATGCTTTGACTATAGCAATAACCAACTAGTATCATTGATACAAATATCACTAAAATTTTACCTTTGGATTCACCTAATTTAGAGATATTGAAATCTATTGAATAGTTGAGGAAAGTGCTTTTATCCCTTTATTCATTAAGCATACTAGAATTATGTCCAATGTTAATTCAATTTCATATAGCCCTGAATTCGAGGGAGAAAATTCTATTTGGATGAATGCAAGAATCAACAAACATATGTCAGATGATAATTTTAAAATAGAGTTACTGAGTGTAACAAAAAATGTGCATACAATTGATCTTTAGCCACCTATTATTCCTTCTCCAATATTATCAATGGATCAATGAACTGAGCTCAACGAGGATAAAAAACATGTGCCAAACACTTCAAATAGTGGAGTAACTGAGTGAACAAAAAAGAATAAATTTATGAATAAAGAGGTATGCATTTTTAGTCATTTTTACCTATTATTTAATATTTTTGGGAAGTTTTATCAAATGCAATTTGAGTACATTGGTCTGACATTTGGTGTGTTCAACATGCCAGTTCTATGCATCCAGACAGTCACGGGAAAATTGATAATGCAGTCATTCTTGAAGTTGAAACTAGTCTCCATGCATTACAGATTTAAATATTTTAATGTTAATATGACAATTAATCTCATCATAGGTAATTTTCCCTATAATTTAGTGATTTTAAACCTTAGTATTTCTTTTATCATGTGCTTTTGCAAATAATTCATTTTGTTGGTTTTCTTATGGATTGTGTATTATATTGTTCTTCCACTTGCAGAATGTTACAAGTTGTCACACTTGGTTAGTGAATCCATAAACTATAAAAACAAGGATGATGTGAAGCTCATTTCTAGGTAAACCAACATGTCATAAATAACATGCTTTACTCTTGTCCTTTTTGAACTTTTTTTATTTACATTCATACTAAGGTCTTTTTTTCAAAAGAAAAATTATGATATATTGATTTTTTCACTAAGTGGCTACAAGGTCTCCCTATTTTCTCAGGCTAATTATTCAAATATTTATGGGTGTCTAATTTCCTAGACTATTATAGAAGCTATAAACATGATGCAAGCATAAATTCTAGCCTACTAGCATCATGCATGTGCTACAATAGTTTTAAGGTATGTTTTGGTTAGGCTAGAGATTATTTTGATATCTAGTGAAGTCTAACTATTGTTGCTCTAATAGAACAATAAAAAATGACAACATTATTTCATTAACAAGGGAAAAATTCTCCTCGTCACATATCAAGAAATCTATACATGGTTATGTTTGATGTGTTAAAGCTTATATTGTCTTAGTTGCCAACCTTGCAGGAAATTTCATGGCTTTCAAACACTACAACCACCATGCCTTTTGGATAATCTTCTATTGGGCTTGCTCTTAGCATAACAAAATTTGCAAGTTTTCCTTATTTTTCATATTTCTCTTTGTATTTTATCATCCAACTTAACTATAACTATAAATATGGTATTTTATGACTGAGCCATGAATAAGAAGCACATTGAATAACATAAATTCAAACTAGAGATCCTTGCAAATAGAAAGCATCTCTACGCAACCCTAACCAGAGTACTTATTAATAAATTTTTGTTAACAAATGACACACTATATATCTTCCAATCATTGGGCAACATTCCATTTTCCTACTCATTTTCCACAGTTTTGATTGAAATATAGGCAAATGTTAGTAGTGTTATTTCCTTTCATGTACTTGGTCAATGTTCATAAGTTTCGTCTTCCTGACTTAGGAATTATGCACTGTCTAGGATACCCTCAAATATCTACCATTAGAGAGCAAATCAATGAAAAACATGATAATTGTGACAACTATGGCGATCTTAGTTATACTCTTCTCTATTATGAGATTCAGAATCCAAAATGTTCATTACTCATTTGTCCTAGCTATTTTGATATGGTTCTTATTCATTTCCTTCATTGGAATATCACCACACATGATACATGAATCTTCAAAGATTTTTATCCTAAAAATATCTTTGTTTACTTCGGAAAAAAATCAAAACAACCTTGTATTTTACTTGGAGGAATAGTTCTATGCATAACAGGTATGCAATATGCTTCTAACTACCTTAAGAATTTTCATGAAGGTTATTAAATGTAGTCTACATTAGTAATGTTAACTATGAAACATGCAAACAATTATTTAGAAATTACCAAACCTAGTCTTCATTGCTAGCTTCAAGTAACTAGAATCCAAAAAATTACTTAGACATTGACAAATCTAGTCTTTATTGCTAGTATTAAGTAGGTAAGTAGGTAGCATGCAAGAACTAAAGCTAGCATTTCATATCTAAGTCATTTTTCATTCTCATATGTACTTAAGACATTAACATAAATTAATTGAACACAAGAGGAATAGAACGAATCTTTGTTACTGCTAGTGTTGTTTCTGATTTGAAATCAAAATCTAATGCTCTTTCATTCCACAACCCATGTTCTAGAATTTTTTGATATGAAACATATAATATAAAAATTCACATAATAATTTGCATTCCTGCTATCAGGTTTACAGGAAGCCTTTTTAATTTTGTGCATCACAAAATAAATGAAAACAAAAAAACCTTAAACAATTTTTTTCTTTTCTTTTTGAAGACTTAAGTCAGAGGTCAGATCTAGAAATATTTTGTAAATAAAATTATAACCTCCCGACTGCCCGAACTTCCAACAAGCCGACTAACAAGCCGGGGCGACTACAATTGTTTTTTTAATAAATAATCTACCTGACCGTTGAGATTGCAACAAGATGATGAGCTTAGTGAAAAGAGTTGCCTTCACTAAGTAGGCCTGCAGGCTATTTTTTGCGCAAGTCTATTTTTAGACATGTCGATCATATTCTATGAGTTGAAGGATGGTATTTGTGGATGGTTGGTCAAGTTGGAAAAAATAGATGGACTTCTATTTTTAGACATATTGGGCGGAATCTGTTTTTAGATTGCCAATCTAAAAATAGATATGTCGAATATTATTAGCTCTTAATAATATTTGGACTATAAACATTATCTTATTCTCTTGGAGCACTTCAGTTAAGTGCACAGATGTGGCACAGGAGCCGACAGAAGGAATTACGCTATTCCTGAGGGTTAAGTGGAGCTATTGCATGGAGACTTCAGTTAGAACTCATGTGACAGAGTTTGGTGGAGTTATTGAGGTAGTTGATGGAGTTGTGTTTAGTTTAACTAAGTTAAACATAGTTGAGCTAGTTGTATCTAGTCTAACTGATTGATACACTAGTGAGAGTGGTGTGAATTAATTATTAATTAATTCACTAATTATTAACTCATTAATCAACTAAAGAATACATCAGTTAACTACAGTGCATGGACAGTTTCAATGGAGACCAGTGAAGAGGTAGGTGAAAGAGTAGTGTGACTATCAGTTGTGACTATAGTGTTGCATTATTTGCAACACACAGTGGTTGGAGATGCCAATGAGGATTGTGTGAGAAAGGCTAGACCAATTCAAGTTCATTCAGAGCCATTATTCAGTAGTGATTGCGCAGTAGAGGTATGCTAGCAGGTGGTAGAGATTGGAGCATGAGATTTTCTAGATTGGACCTGATTAGTGTGTAGCAATTGAAGATTGTACTGAGAGCTTGTGAGGAGCTTTGTATGACGATTGTTACATGATATCTATGACATATAATATATAGATAGTTTGGGGTTTTCAGCTTTAATCTTTCCCATAAAATACTGTGTTCATATGTGTGAATGTTTATGGTTTTAATGTGTGCATGCAATTGATTTTATTTCCGCAATTAATGATCAATGGTAGAAGAGATTCTGTATTGTGCATGAAGTCAAATAGTGTGTGATCAGGAGAATATCGAATGTATAAAATATCCATTATATAATTTCTACATGGTGTTAGAGTGATATTTATCATTGGAGCAATTGCAAAACATTGAAGCGGTTGAGTTTTGTGCTGGTGGAATTCGAATTTGCAGCAGTGTTTTCTTGGTGTCGAAGTTGAGATGTCTTTCAACGGATTGCGATTGGAGTATGCCCTTGAGGGCAGCTCGAATTATATTTCATGGAAGGACAAGATGGAGGCAGTGCTGGATGGCAATGGGTTGAAGGAGTTCATAGATGCATAAATTCCAAAACCTGATTCTAGCGATGCTGCCGCACTTGACGCATGGGAAAAAAAGATAGCAAAGTGTCGAAGGATTCTGTTGGAAGGTGTGAAGGATCACATAGTGTCCAGCCTTCGTTGTAAAGCTTCTCCATTCTTGATGTGGAAAGCTTTGACAGATTTATTCCAAAGAAAGAGCGACCAGAGGAAGTTGGCGCTCAAGGATAAACTTAGGAACATAAAAATGGAGAAAGGCGATAGTATACCCAAGTACCTCACGAAGTTTGTCCAGTGCAGGGATGAGCTAGGAAGTGTGGGGGTTACTGTAGATGACAAGGACTTGGTGAGCTTGGCTCTCCTTGGGCTTCTGAAGAGTTGGCATTCCTATCAGGACTCTGTCAATGGTCGGGAGAAATTGCCAGGATGGGAGCGACTTTGGTCGGATCTTGTGCAAGAGGAGATAAGGTGGAATACCAGGGACATATCTTCATCAAAGAATGCAGATGAAGAAAATTGTGCTTTGGCTGCCAAATCAAGGAAGTGGAAGAGCAAGAAGAATGCTTCTCAATCTGGTGCAAAAGGCAAGAATTAGGACATGTCCAAGGTGAAGTGATTTCACTGTCACCAACACAGAGATTACGCCACTAATTTTCCATAGAAGAAGAAAAATAAGCAAGCTGCTGGAGCTGCAGCTGGAGAGACCTTAGCCTCGCAGTTTGAGCTGGATTTTTCACTGATCACATGCTTGGTCTCAATTATGATGGGTTCAGTGCGGTTTCTTAACAGTGGTGCGTCTTTTCATATGACCGGAGACAAAGATTTTTTTACTGATCTAGATGAGAAAGATCTTGGAGTGCATATCGAGATGGGCGATGATGGTAGATACAGTGCGACTGGTATCGGTGCCATTTCCTTTGAGAGGGAGTCTAGTAAACCCTTCGTATTGAAGGAAGTGATGCATGTTCCAGGATTGAAAAAGAATCTTATCTCGGTGGCCATGTTAGAAGACAAGGGATTTGATGTTGTCTTTAGCGAGGGAAAGATTTTCCTGCGCAGTAAGGCAACTGGTGAAACCCGGAGGATAGGGGTTCGAGTTAAGAACCTTTATTAGTTGCAGGTAGATGGCTGCGCAACAATGGCAGGCAAGGAAAAAGGGGTGGTGAGCCGGAATGACGGCGAGCTATGGCACAGGAGATTGGGCCATCTTCACCATGGTGCTTTGAAAATTTTGTAGCAGATTTATACCGGGCTTCCCAAAGGTACACTTGCGCAGTCAGATTAGTGCAAGGGATGTACTTTGGGAAAATTTGTGAAAGCCACCTTTCACGAGAAGGATAGTCACGCCATGACGATCCTTAGGAGAATTCACACAGACGTGTGTGGACCTTTCTCAGTAGCTTCGACAGCAAAGCACAGGTACTATGTGATATTTGTTGATGATTTTTCTCAGAAGTGTTGGATCTTCTTCATGCAGAAGAAGAGCGAGACATACTCAAAGTTTTGTGAGTTCAAGGCATTAGTGGAGAAAGAATCGGGGAAGTAGGTGAAGGCTCTTAGGAGCGAAAATGGTGGTGAATTCATCTTTGGAAAATTCAAGGACTTTTGCAGCGCATAAGGAATTTGAAGAGAGCTCATAGCGCCTCATAACCCACAGCAGAATGGGATTGTGGAGCAAAAGAACAGAATGATTGTGGGTGCTGCATGGGTGATGTTGCATGATCAGGGCCTTCCCATACACTTGTGGGTTGAGGCATGCAATATTGCGGTTTATGTGCAAAACCGTTGTCCTCATAGGATACTTGGCATGAGTACACCTAAGGAGGCGTTTTTTGGTAAGAATCCTGATATTTCTCATTTGAGGATTTTCGGTTCACCTGTTTACATTCATGTGACGAAGGATGCCAGGAAGAAGATGGAGCCGACCGCAGAGGTTGGGATATTTGTGGGATACACTGATACACCCCACAACTATCGTGTGTATTTTCCAGACAGTTGGAAGACAATTGTGCGACGGGATATCAAATTTCATGAGGAGAAAGCCATGAAGTGTTCGCTTGAGAGGGAGCCACACATGCATGCGGATGAGGAGCTATTAGTTCCTAAGGATGAGCCTCAGGATGTGGATCAGCCACAAGAGGAGGTTCATGGAGTGGAAGAGACCACTCATGAAGCACCAACCATTAGCGGGCGAAAGCGCACTACAAAAGCTGAGCGACTAATTCAGGATGCAGAGAAGATTGTAGGAGCACCTACATCATAGCACAGAGAGAGACAGTCACCTGACTGGTATATTGGATACATGGCTCTTATGAGAAAGTGTATCGTGATAGAGGCATCCTCTTTCGAGGAAGCTGTGCAGGACCCCGCATGGGTAGATGCCATCGTGGAAGAGGATGATTCGATTGTCAAAAATAGTGCATGGGAGATTGTCCCAAGGCCGAAAGGGAAATCAGTGGTAGGTTCGAGATGGATCTACAAAGTGAAGCAAGTAGCTGACGGGAGTGTGGAGAAGTACAAGGAAATATTTTTTTCCCGAGGCTTCTCACAGATTGAGGGGATCAATTATGAGGAAACCTTTGCACTTGTCGCAAGGTATTCTTCCATACGTACGATTCTTGCTCTCTCAACGCAGATTGGGTGGCACATTCATCAGATGGATGTGAAGACTGCGTTCCTCAACAGAGTGATTGAGGAGGAGGTGTACATAGAGAAACCCGAAGGTTTCTAGATCTTCAGCAGTGTGAGTCGCATGTGTGCAGGCTCAAAAGAGCGCTGTATGGGTTGAAACAAGCACCTCGTGCTTGGTACACACGGATAGACAGTTATTTCACCGGACTTGGATTCTCCAAGAGTGAGGCAGATCTGAACCTATACCAGATTGTGGTGGAGGGTAAGTTGCTGATCATTGTACTTTATGTATATGATTTGATTCTGACAGGTGATGAACTATTGATACACTCATGCAAGGCTGATATTGCAAAGGAGTTTGAGATGAAGGACTTGGGCCTCCTTCATTATTTCCTGAGATTGGAAATTTGGTACCACAGTGATGGATTGTTTGTTTCTCAAGGAAAGTATGCCCGAGAGATACTGGAGAAGTTCAACATGCATGGCTACAAGCCTATCGACACTCCTTTTCTTGGTGGATGGAGGAAAGAGGATGCTACATCGGCAGAGGTAGTGGATGCCAATGTTTACCGACAGTTGGTGGGGTCGCTTATGTATCTAGTCAATACATGACCTGACATATGCTACGCTGTTAAGCAACTTTCACAAGCTATGGTTAAGCCTACTAAGTTCTTTTGGAAGGTAGGTAAGCATGTATTGAGATATCTCAGAGGCACATCGAGATATGGATTATGGTACAGACAATTGGATGAGGTGAAGATGTGTGGCTTCATGGATGAAAATTGGGCAGGGAGCCCAATGGACAGAAAGAGCACATCTGGAGGGATTTTCAGTATCAAGTCGACAACATTTTCTTGGTACAGTAGGAAGCAGATATTTATGGCACTCAGTTCAGCAGAGGCAGAGTATATGGCAGCGAGTTTGGCTACATGCGAGGCTATATGGATGAGGAAGATTCTGGTCGGGTTGTTCGGTTCACACTTAGATCCTACTGTGATATATTGTGATAATCAGAGTTGCATCAAACTCTTGGTTAATCCACTATTTCATGATAGATCTAAACACATTGACATCCGGTATCATCATATCAGAGATTGTGTGCAGCGGAATATCATGTTACTTTATTACATTCCTACAGAGGATCAGGATGCTGATATCTTGACGAAGGCACTCACTAGGAGAAAATTCAAATACCATAGGGGCAGGATCGGGGTGGCAGATAATCCCTATCTTGTTGAGAGGGAGTGTTGAGATTGCAACAAGATGATGAGCTTAGTGAAAAGAGTCGCCTTCACTAAGTGGGCCCGCAGGCTATTTTTGGCGCAAGTCTATTTTTAGACACGTCGATTATATTCTATGAGTTGCAGGATGCTATTTGTGGATGGTTGGTCAAGTTGGAAAAAATATATGGACTTCTATTTTTAGACATATTGGGCGGAATCTATTTTTAGATTGCCAGTCTAAAAATAGATATGTTGAATATTATTAGCTCTTAATAATATTTGGACTATAAACATTATCTTATTCTCTTGGAGCACTTTAGCTAAGTGCACAGATGTGGCACAGGAGCTGAAAGAAGGAATTATGCTATTCCCGAGGGTTAAGTGGAGCTATTGCATGGAGACTTCAGTTAGAACTCATGTGACAGATTCTGGTGGAGTTATTGAGGTAGTTGGTGGAGTCGTGTTCAGTTGAACTCAGTTAGACACAGTTGAGCTAGTTGTATCTAGTCTAAATGATTGATACACTAGTGAGAGTGGTGTGAATTAATTCACTAATTATTAACTCATTAATCAACTGAAGAATACATCGCTAACTAAGGCAGCATGGACAAGCCAAGAAGTGGAGACCGTGCTGAAGAGGTAGGTGAAAGAGCAGTGGTGACTATCGTTTGTGACTATAGTGTTGCATGATTTGAACACAAAGTGGTTGGAGATGCCAATGAGGATTGTGTGAGCAAGGCCGGGACTAATTCCGAGTTCATTCGTAATCCATTCTTCACAGAGTATTGCGTTAAGAGAGGCAAAGCAAAGGTGTGGCAAACTCGATTGGAGCATGAGATTTGCTAGATTGGACTCGATTAGTGTGTAGCAATTGAGATTGTACCGAGAGCTTGTGAGGAGCTTTGTATGATGATTGTTACATGATCTCTATGACATATAATATACGTATAGTTGGGGGTTTTCATCTTTAAGCTTTCCCATAAATTATTGTGTTCATATGTGTGAATGTTTATGGTTTTAATGTGTGCATGCAATTGATTTTATTTCCGTAATTAATGATCAATGGTAGAAGAGATTCTGTATTGTGCATGAAGTCAAATAGTGTGTGATCAGGAGAATCTCGGATGTATAACATATCAGTTATATAATTTCTACACTGACTTTAGCATTTCCCGACTCTCCAACTACCCAACCTAATAAAAACACCCGACTATGGTATAGTCGGGGTAAAGATAGAATAAATCAATCATTAAACCAAAAAAAGGCCCGTCTATCCGATCTCCCGACTATACGATAAACCTAATAAAAATAATCCCTTGATTTGTGTGCAATGCGCTTTTTTATATAGATATTCAAAATTTTCCGTTTAAGGTTCAATTGATTCTTTGTTAAGACAATAATAAATTTCCTCGTACTTTCTCAATTCATGAAAAGAAAAATAGTTGGCCTGGTTACGAGAAATTAATGAAGACGCTCAGTTGCGATTTTTTCATATTTTAAACAAAATTTTAAGAGTTTAGAGTGTTTTTCCTGCATGTTGTTTTCTTCAATATGGTTCAAAGAAACATTGAATTAAGGAAATATAGTACCTGTTTAAAAAAAAAAAAAATTGTAGCCAGAATGTCATTTTACAAAATCCTGAATTCAATTTCAAATTTTAAATAAGGAAAACATATATACACTCTGTCATTGTTCACATGTGATTAAATGTTGAAAAACCACCTGACCGCATAACTGCCCGACCGAATGATTGCACCGCTACACGACCTAAAGATAAAACCTGACTATGGTATAGTCGGAGTTGGGATAGAACAAATCAAATCATAAAATAAAATAAAAAATTCCCTGCCTCCTGACCTCCTAACGATATGATCATCCGAATAAAATATTTTTTTTGTTGATTTGCATGTAATCTTCTTTTTAATAAGATTTTCAAAATTTCTCGTTACACATTCAATTGATTATTTGTTAAATCAATAATAAATTTTCTAATGCTTTCTCAATTCCCGAAAATAAAAACAGGTGGCTTGTTTATAGGAAATTAATGAACATGTTCAATAACGATTTTCGCGTTTTTCTAAACAAAATTTTAAGATTTTAGGCTATTCTCCCTGTATGCTCTTTTCTTAAGTCTCATTCAAAGAAAAATTGAATTAAGGAAACACAATACCAGTTTCAAAAAATTCTATGTAAGCATAATGTTATTTTTTTTAGAAATTCCTGAATTCAATTTCAAATTTTAAATAAGCAAAACTAATATATGTTTTATTAGCATTTACAGGTCTTAAAATGAAAAAAAATAGAAACTCTCCAACGTAAAATTTAAGATTTTAGGTTGTTCAACATGCATGCTCTTTGCTTAAGTCTTGTTCAAAGAAGAATTTAATTAAGGAAACACATTACCAATTTGAAAAAATTATGTGTAAGCATAATGTTATTTTTTTTAGAAATTCCTGAATTTAGTTCCAAATTTTGAATAATCAAAACTTACATGTGCTCTCTTAGTGTTTACAACTCATAAAATGCCCAAAAAGGGAAAATCTCCAAATTATGAAAAATTTAAGAGTTTAAGGTGTTTTTCCTGCATGCTCTTTTATTAACTCTCGTTTGCAGAAGAACTGAATTAAGGAAACATCATAGCAATCTCAAAAATATTTGTGTAAGCATATGTTATTTCTTTTAGAAAATCCTAAATTCAATTTCAAATTTTAAATAAACCAAACTTATATATCCTCTACTATTGTTTACAGGTTATAAAATGGGAAAAAAGGGAAAATCTCTAGCGATAAAACATCAAATGGAGAAAATTAAAGAAACGATTAAGGGGATGGATGATCCACTACTAGAACAACTCAACTTCAACACATTCGTGATCACAGATTCAACTTAAAAAACACAAAAAGTAGGTACGGTGAGCTGGGAGGATATATTTGAATTCTTTCAGCAAAGAGAATGGTTAAAAAACACAAGAACTACTGAAACAAAGAGTAATCGGTTTGAAGCAATCAAAGTAACAGAGTTACATAAAGTAGTAGATAGGGCCAAAATTTTCCCTATTATGACATGGTTTCATGGATTTTCTGTCGCACTGATATTAAAACCCGAACAATATCAGACCATCAAGAAATTGTGATAGCTTCCTAGAAATTTTAAGTCTTATCGATCATATACAAGCTCAGTCCCCCATAAATCCACCTTAATTTTGACTTCATTTATAAGTTTCGAAGTACTTTCTTGAAGAAATATCAAGAGAATTATGATATAGTAATTGAACACTGGTTGAGAGAAGAAGAATAAGGTTTCAAGCTCAAAGAAAAAATGGAATATCCCATAGCTATTTTTAAGAATCATGTTATATTTCTTATTAAAATGCTAACCATTTATATGGGGAACAAGATCCCGAGCATTGTAGAATTAAATGGATCCCAATAATCCATAACATTTTGAATGAGGGAAAATGCCTAAAATGGGCTGACATCATGTCGTAGAATATCACAGATTCATTAAAACTGTCATTATCGTCTCCTCCCGGGTTCAAATATATTTTCTGTATGTCTACCTATTTGGTAGATATTGTTATTGCCTCCTTACCATTCCCACTCATGAAATGGAATTAATCGTCTGACCAACATCTACCCATTAAGAATTATGCTCCTATTCTATGATATTCTAATTTTAAATACCATTTTTATGATATTTTCCATTATGTTTTGATTCCTTTCCATGAAATATCGTTTGAAACAATACCTCACAGAATAAGTGATAATTTGAAAGGAGGTCTAGAATATATAGGTCACTAGTTTGTTGATAAATTATTTTCCTATGTCATAGGATTTGGAAGTGAAGTTGGTCCCCATATTTTGCCTAGGTATATCCCAGAAAGACTTGCTTTGAGAGAATTGGCTAATCAATGTAACACCCTCATCCCACATCTATCCAAGTAATCAAACAACCGAGGTAAATATGTGGCGAGAGGCCACTATAATGGGATTCAAACTACTAGGTGACCTTAAGGAAGTGGAATCAACGGAAACACATCAAACAAAATTTCCACATCAACAACAAAACTCCCAGGAGCTATCCCAACCACTCAGGTAACTAGCCCTGGGTCCCACTGGGTTTTTAGACCATTAAACCCCTAAACGCTCCCTTGATATGGATAAGGGTGCATCTGGGAGGCTCTGGACGCTCCCACAACATGGAAATGCATGCGTCCATGGAATTTTTTCCTTAGACTTGTGCCCGCGTCCCCGATATTTGTGCCACTTTTTCAGCCCCAAAGTCCAGGTCACTGCCCAAAACTCAATGACAAGTTCAGAAATGAATTTACAAAACAGAATAATAATACATTTGGAAAAACATCGACAAGGTTTAGATTGGACCCCTACTAGCCATGACATGAATTTCGTCAAACATGTCACAAATATGTAATCCACAGGTTTAAACAACATATCTAAGCATAGGGGTCTCATACCTATTTGAGAATCACTATGACACATTGTTCCCTTATATCATTAGTTGCATTATCATCTATTAGGTTATATATCCATTGTTCATTCATTTACAATTCAAAACATGAGGAGAGCCATACATCAACATTGTCATAATACATGCTTATAAACAACATAATAACAACATAAATATCAAGTATACATCAACCATAGAATCCACATATAAACCACTACATTTACACATAAGATGTAAAGGAAAGAACCTCTTATTAATGAATGCAAAAGCCAACCCGGGATGGGACTATGACGTTCCAGCCGACCATAGATTGGTTGAGCCAAATCACTCTTTAGCCAATAACCCCTGTGCCATATTCCAAGCATGAATGTGGGACTCAAACCAAAAGAACCAACCAGGGCATCCCGAGGCTAAACCATCTCACCCTCATTAATAGAAACTAGGCTTTACCACAATTCATCCCATATAACTAGGCCATAAAACAAGCATGAGTGCCACCAGATTTCTTCACCTACACTATGAGGAATTTTCTTGTCTTCGAGTATCTCAGGATTTATCGCAATCCAAATTGGATCAGTAGGCCCTAAACTGAGACTCCACCATCTAGGATTTACTGTATATCCTGCCATTCACCGACAAGGATTCCTAGGCCTAATCAAGGGCAACCACCTTTAGGCTTTACCATATATCCCGCCATTAACTAGTCAAGGTTTCCTAGGCCCTCCGAGGAACAAATACATGGATTTACCAAAACCCACAGTCCGGTTCATGGGTGACTAGGCCAGTGGATTTAGCGTAATCCACAATACGGTTCAGGGATCACTAGGCCATGTGTTCTTCATTTCAGAGATCCACCTCACTCATCTACAAATCCATTTGGAAATCCAACTCAGCCAAAACATGAGAACCCCATCACACAATGGCTATCTAGAAATGCAAAGGCTAGGATGAAAACATCGCCACACCTGGAAAAACCCATGCCATGAAAACAAAGAACCACATACAATACCATGCATGTAAAATATAGCAAGGAAATCACAAATGCAAATCGATACCTGCAAAGAATCTTGTTGTGACTACTTGATCCTACTCTTCCTTCCTCTTGCCTACTTTTCCTTTCTTAATCTAATGCCAAAGTGATCGAATAAAACTCTAAGAGTCCAAGAGTGAGAGAGAGAGAGAGAGAGAGAGAATAATGAGAGAGCTCTGAAACTGAACTGATTTTTTTTTTTTTGGAAAAAATCTTCCCCACTGATCCTCATAAGCCTCTTTATTAATGAGGCTTCTATTTTCTTCAATTTCCATTATTTTCCTTCATTTTCCTCCTCACATGCAACCTGTGACATTTCACCATCATTTTCTCCTATTTTCCATTATTTCCATAAATAAATGTGACAATAAATGCCATTTTTCCTTTCCAAAGATTTTTCCATTTCCTTTGCCAATTTCCTTATGAAATGAACACCTGTTAGGATGTTTTTCCCACTATTCAACTTAGAAAAAGTGTCCAATCAACTGTGGTTATTATTTTGCCTTTATTAACTTTTATTACATGGAATTTTCACCAGGGTTGTTACAGAAACCTCACCCTTGGGGGAACACCGTCCTCGGTGTTCAATGACACCTACAAACCAGAAAACCAATGAAAATAAACAAATTGCCTATGGGGCTTTATAACATAGCTCATTTTAGTATTTACAATAACAACCACATATAAAACCATACATTCTATGGAGCTTTATAAATCCAACTCGATAAAATATTTACAATAATATACACATATACATATGCAAATTTTCTCAAACACCAAGTAAAAGGATACGATGCTTGGATCAACCACAAGAGAATCAAGAGGCTCACAACTCCACCCTTAAATTAATACCAAGATTCACCTCCTTCTAAGGAAGTCTAAAATCCACTACCAAAGTCAAAGCTGTATCCAATCTCCATGTAATATTCCAATTAGGAAACGACAGTAATACAAAGCAAATAAAAACAAAATATGCCACGATATCAAAACACCATAAATAGAGCCAGAAATTGCTAAGCCATTTTATTAATATGGAGATGGAACAACAAGTAAAACAGTGCTAAAAAATGATAGCACTCAAGCCGATAGAGATGGTTAGGATGGCCCTCAAGCTCTACCACTGAAACATTGCGTAACTGCTACTTTGCTGGACTCTCGCATTGCGATGCACTTGTTGGAAATGTTAGAAATTCTGTTGCTAGCTGAAAAGGGCTGCATATATGAGGCCGTTTTGGTGCTCAGAAAATGCTGGGATTTTCACACCGACCTGTACTCACAAAACCCAAAAAACCCAGAAAAACCCAGAAAGGATTTCCGGATTGGAAGACCCCGGAAAATCACCCTCCTAGGGCATGAAAACACACTACTATTGGGTATGTAGTGATATGAGCTGAACTGAAAAATAAAATTCTGCAACAAATCCCCTATAGCTAAACTGTTGAAGAGATGATCCCCCCCACTAGATTCCAAGCGAGAATGCTATGGAATTTCACCCTCCTCTAGATCTCTCTACTGCTGCACTGCGTAAGTCACTTGGTGACTGTGCTGCTCAAGAGGGCTGTAGATGGTTTGATGCTAGAATAATGAAATTTGATCTCAAGGATAGTAGAAATACTCTCCTAAGAGAGCACTTGAAGTCCCCATAGGACAAGGTTGGGATTTCGACTTGGAAACACCCGTGTGCTAAACAACACTGCAGACTCGGCTAAACAGCTTAAGCGTGCTCAAGTCGTAAACGACAAGAAATCAAATAACTCAGAATGCTCTCTATGGCTTCCATCACCCCATTCTTATACTTGTGTAACCCTCACACCCTTGGGCTCACAACATAATTACGCTTCTCTCTTGGTCCTTTTCCTCCATATTTACTGTGGTGTTTAGTTGGCCTCTTGGCCCCTTCCACTACTGCGTTGTTCCACTTTCACACTGGGGAAGTGATTTTATTCTACTAAAGGGATTTATGGGTCCCTCTACCCTCTTATTCATATATTTAACTAAGGAAAGAAAAAATTAATATTATAATTAGCTAAAAGATAATTAGGAATATTACAGTCCTCCCCGCCAAAATGTTGCTTGTCCTCAAGCAACCACAAGGAAAAATGTTGCAAAATTTTCTCTCGCTCCCAAGTGGCATACTCATCTAGAAGGTTCCTCCATCTGATCAGATATTATTTGACTACCCCGCTCCTCATCTGCCTCTCTCGAGTATCCAAGATGGCCTGCGGCTATAAGACCAAGTTCCCCTCATCATAAATAGGTGGGAATTACCAAGTGGGAACTATTTGTTGCCTAAGAGAATTTTTGAGGCATGAGACGTGAAAATTTTTGTGGATCCTACTCCCAGTTGGGATTCCTGATCATATGCTACCTCCAAAACATGTCCGATCACCCTGTATGGCCCATAAAAACAGGGCTTGAGCTTCTCAACACCCTTCTACTTCAGCATATACTGCTTGTACGACTGAAGATGAAGGTAGTGTTGGGGCCCTTGTTTTGAAGTTTGAATAAAGAATAGATTTTTGGGTTGCGTATCGACACATGGCAGCCACGACCAAGCCGCAACTACGATGAGTAGCGGAGCTACCAAGGTTGCGGAGGGGGGGGGGGAACAGAAGATAGCTGAAGAAGCTGATGCAGATAAGTACAGACGAAGAGAAGATATAGTAGAGGACGGAGAGAAGAAATCATAGATAACAAAGAGAATCCGAAAGTAGCTGAAGAAGAACGCAAGAGGAACTAGCAGTTGCGATGGCGGGTGAATAAATAGTCGTCACCCAACCAAAAGAAGACATACGGATGCAGAGCAATTGAAGAGGATCGAGCGGATGCTGTAGAAGAGATCTATCCCGAGCATGATATCTTTGTAGTTCCTAGGCTTCTATTATTTATCTTTCTGTCCTATGAGACGTCTGTAACTGAATTGTAAGCTCTTCCTGTGGAAGTGATGTAACTGTGGATCCAGCTGAAAGTTATCAATATACTTGCAGGTTGCTGTCTTATTATATGACTTACATGCATGCATGATGTCTGTAATGTCTTAAAATTTTATTTGCTTAGTATCTGTTAAATCTTCTGAATGTTCTTGCGGATATGATGATATTTATGCAACCAATTCTATTTTAACCTCAAATTGCGGATCCATCCTCGACTATCGATCTATTCCCCTTCTGCATGTGGTCGCGACACACCTCGGGTGAGACTCTCTACTCTTCAGAGTAGGGTGAAAATGCCGACGTGATTCTAGACTACAACGGATTCCCTTGTTGGCCCCAATCTCTGAACCTGGGTCTTGCCTGCGAGACCTGTTTCTTCACCAAAAAATGGTTCCGTTGCCGAGACCCTACACGTTATGAGGGGAACTAGATCATGGTATCGAGGGTTTTCGAAGGAGAAATATGGAGATGGTGGGATAACCATCTGGACCAGTTTATCGCTCAGCAAAGGGAGCTGACGAATCAAAAGGAGAAGGTGCTCAAGGATCTCGTCCTTTTCTCGGATTCTGCCAGTGATACCTATGAGATCCTCTGGGGAAAATTCCCTAGCGACCTCTATAATTGGTTGCGGAGGTTGCAGACCAAGGTGCCTAGGGATAACTCGTGGAAGATCCAACGCAAGTGGGTGCACAGGGATCTGGTGGCCCTGCATCGGCTGGATACTGAGTTGACCCGCGCGGTGGATTTTTTGGTAGAGACCACTTTGGACAGATATATTGTAGTGTTTGCAGCAGAGTGCTACTAATTTGTCTCGAAAGCTGAGGCTATCTTCCAATTCGGGCTAAGAGGGAAGCTGCTTAAGGAAATTCCATTGTGGATTAAGGCCTTGATGGTGGACGAAGGGCTGATGGAATTCCAAAAATCAAGCATGGAAGCGTAAACCTCTAGTGCTGGGGGAAGGGCCGAAGGGATAGATGCTACGTGAAGTGTGAAGTAGGGGAGTTGGGGAATGGATGCTGAGATCGCAAGGAGGTTGAGGGAGTGACGTGCACATCAGAGGGTGCAGATCGTCGACAGTTGGCGAGAAAGGGTGATGCAGAAGTTGAACCAACGGGGGAACAATAGGAAGAATCAAGAGGAGGCACCTCAGAGGATAGGAAATATGGAAACTCAGGCGGATACCCTGGAGAGGGAAGGGACCGTTGTGGGAGTGTGGCGGGTGCATGGGAGCCCAGCTAGGAGAAAAAGGGAGATGACGTCTGATGAAGACGATGCATGTGTGTAGCCCGAAGAAAGTTCCGATGGTGAATGGTACATCGTGATGCAACGGTTATTTCAAGAACGGATGACATTCATATCTCTAGGTACTCCTACTTCCCCAAGTCTGAACGACAAGGATCCCTACCTTCCCCTAGTAGTCTATCAACCTTTAAGTAATATTTTCGTTAAGTTACAAGCATTGAGTCGATTGCACAACAGTTCATTGTCGACAGCGACACATGTTAATAGCAGCGTCACTAGTAGTATTGCACTTCCTAGTGGTACATGCACGCAACCAGGACCCGGAGGGTTTATTCTAGTCACACCTTCGTAAGTAAATATGGCTGGGTCATTTACCCGGTATCTAGAATTTTCTAGCCGAGGTAACGATGATGTGGAGCAACACTGGTATCTCTGTGAAGCCATCTGGAGGGCTCGGTAGATGCCAGACGTAGGGAAGCTAATAGAATTCCAAACCACACTCAGAGAAAGGGCTCTACGATGGTTCATAAAGTGGTCAGAGGCCCACCCAAATCCAACAATAGCAGATGTCAAGCGGGATTTTGTCCGAGAATTTAAGCTCCCCCAAACAGACCAGCAGGGTCTGTCCGAGCTCTGGAAGATTAAGCAGAAAGAAGGAGAGACTACATGGGAGCTAATGCGTAGGTTTAAGGACGCAATTGGGAAACTAAGCTACCCGATCGAACCAAACCATCAGAGGGACTGGTTCATCATGGCTCTACTTCCCTTGAACCGAACCCCCCTCACCCAACAGAAGATCGACAACTTATAGGACGCTCTGGAGCAGGCTATGAAGATAGAGGAAATGGCGGGCTACCCTCGAGGGTCGGGGGGGAGCTGGTCCCGCAGGATCCTTCCTTGTTGGGATTGCAATATCAGATTTCTAGTCTGATTGAAAAACTTAAGGAGATGCAGCCTATAAGACCAGCGAGGCCGAACGTTTGGTGCACTCACTGCCTAGTCGAAGGGCATGTGGCAACTGGGTGTCCCCGGTTGCGTGGCCCGGGTGTGGGGCCCTTAGTCGCAACAATATAGGGGGGTCCACCTAGTGGGGGTGGCATGCCGATGAATTCGCAGGGGGTTTATCAGCCACAACAACCTTACGCGGGGTTCCCACCTCAACCAAACTAGATCGCCACAGAATATTGCGAAATTTTCTGGACGACGGGTCATGAAACTCGGACGTGTCCAATATTGCAGAAGTACTCCAATGTCCTAAAAAACATATAATGTGATTTTTGTGCTTCCATGACTCACAATACCGAACAGTGTAGAGCTCTCAACACACTGGCGGACCGATTGGACCGACCTTGCTATAGGGTGAACGAAGCTTCCAGGAGCAGAGGAGGCGGAATGCGTGGAGGCCGCACAGGGGGATGGGGTCCGCTGAAATGCTACAACTGTGACCAGGAGGGTCACATGGCCCGAGAATTCTCCCTTCCCAGATGACCATGGTGTTCCCAGTGCCGCGTGAACACCCATGCGACATAGGACTGCCTTGAACTTATCAAGAAGTGGGAGGAACGAGCACGACGGAGGGGCACGAATCTGGTAAACTCCGAACCTCGGGGAACTACCACTCCGGCCATGCATAATGTAGCTATTGTGATGCGAGGAAAAAAGAAGATGGGGGAGGACGCTCGCGAGAAGGAGCCGATACGCGGGATCTGGCCCACCTCCTCGAAAAAAATGATCCAGCCAGACGCACAGAGGAAGTACTTCCAGGAGGTGGTGGAGACATTTTCTCAGCTGGGGGGAGCCAAAGGCCTTGAGGTACCCATGACGACCGATAGTAGGGAACAGAGTGCCACAGGGGCCCTGATTGAGGAATGGCTCCAGTTATTCCTCAAGATTGTTGACAATGCTTCGATGCGGAAACAACTCAAGCATACCTTGGAGGACGTACTGCAGGGGAACATAGGGTCGAGGGAACCCTTGAACACAGCACCCCAGTACATACAGCGGGTCAAGCGGAACAAGCGAAGAATGGGAAAAGAGTTCCGGCTCAACACGCAGGTTACGGGATTTCAGATCAGTGACACCATGCTTGACTTAGGATCTGACGTCAATATCCTGCCGCGGAAGACGTGGGACGCTCTTGGGCGGTCCCAGCTGACCTACTCACCAATCCAGCTTAGGATGGCGAACGAGTACTGCATTGTGCCGGTCGGCCAACTCGAAGATGTCAAGGTCAACATTGTAGGGGTGAAGACTTACACATATTTTTAGGTTATTGATATTATGGGAGACAAGGATCCTTATCTTGCACTACTAGGAATCGACTAGGCTTTTGAGAATTATGCCATCACCGACCTAAAGAAGGAGCTGATGATTTTTGAAGACAGAGAATTCCGAGTCACTTAGCCTCTCAACCCGTATCAAGACTCGAGGTATACAGAAACTGTGGATAATCGGGATGATGCTTAGATGTTGGACAACCTTTATCAGATGACAGCAGGGAAGCAGGAGGACTATATTAACCTAACCACAACTGGCTCTGTCAGCTGGTGCAGTGTCCAGAGCTCAAAGCTGGGGTCGGAACTAGCCTGGGAGGACTGGCAACAAGGTGGGTATGAGACCAGCACGCGGCGATGTGCCAACATTTCCAGAGTCCGTTGGATTGGCGCTGAGATCAGGGAGTACCCCACCTTGTCCAACATGCAAGGCGTAAATACCTTCATTGCAAAGGTAGAAGACACGGTACCAGAAGGAAGCAAGATACCACTTTTGGACGTAGAACTACAGTCCACATCATCCAGGTGGTGGAAAATTCACCGCAACACCCTGTCGTGGTGGAGTTGTGTGACGGAGGCTTTGAGGGTGTGATTTAAAGAAGACGAAGGCCCTCGAAGCAGGCACAGGTACCAAGGGACTTCCGATCCGAGGGACCACCTGAAAACCTATGAGGAGCAGTGGCAAAGTATAGGGTACCCGGAAGAGCTATGGGTACATCGGTTCGTTGACTCCCTAGATACCATCCCCCATGCCTGGTACTTAGAAGAAGAGAGAAAAAGAAGGACTAGCTCCTGGAAATAAGTCGCGAATGGAGACAGAGCTGGTGTCCCAGGCATTACAGGACATCAAGGGGGTACTATTTCTCTGCGACCCAAGGACCGACGGGTGAACATTAGCACTAAATTCGGAGGGCAAGCATGAGCTTGCTTGCCAATGGGTCGACGATGATCCAGACGATGATAGTCTGGAGGACCTAAGGCACCTATGTTTTGAAGAGAAGGAAGGCGAGCGAAACATCAAAGAAGAGCTGACCACAGAAGGTTTGCATCTACTCTCACTGAAGACAAAGAAGCCAAACATTGGCATGGAGGGAAAACCCAAACTGGCTACAATTGGGGATTACTGGGATGAGGAGACGACAAAGGAAATTTTCAGCCTCCTCCAGGAATATGAATATCTATTCCCTTCCTCGGTTGCAGACTTAAAGGGCATCAAAGGGGACCTCGGAGAAATGCGTGTTGTGCTGAAACCGGATGCCAGGCCCGTGAAGCATCGACCTTATCAATTGAAACCGCGGATCAAGGAAAAAGTCAAGTTAGAGATCGATAAAATGTTGACAGCAGGTTTAATATTCCCGGTGGAAGAAGCAGAGTGGGTGAGTCCCATAGTCATTCAGAATAAGAAGGACAAATCATAAATCCGCATCTGTGTGGATTACCGAAGCTTAAACAACGCCTGCATTCATGACCCATTTGGCACCAGCTTCAGCGACGAAGTATTGGAAAATGTTGCGGGAAATGAGGCCTACTCCTTCACTGATGGATTTTCGGGCTACCATCAGGTGCGCATTGCGGAAGAGGAAAAAACGAAGATGACGTTCACCACCGAGTGGGGTTCGTTTGCATACCACGTGATGCCATTCGGGTTGAAGAATGCCCCCGCTATGTTTTCCCGGATCATCATCACTGCTTTCTGGGAGTACATTCATAAGTTCTTGGAAGTCTAAATGGACGATTAGACCATCTACAGTTTTTTGAAAGACCATGCCACCCTACTACGCATCATGTTTGATCGGCGTCGACAGTTGCAGATTTCCTTGAACTTGAAGAAATGTATCTTCGCGGTTCCCTTCGGAATGCTATTAAGACATGTGGTATGAAATCAAGGGGTCTTCGTCGACCCCGCCAAGGTAGCTGTGATCATCCACATGGAAGCCCCAGAAATAGTGAAGCAGTTGCGGGCACTACTAGGGCACACGGGTTATTACAGGCGGTTCATCCGAAATTATGTGAAGATCACTGCTCCTTTGGAAAAGTTACTACGGAAGTCAGAAGTGTTCCAGTGGACGGATGAGTGCAGGATGGCCCTTGACACTTTGAAGGAGAAGCTGGAAACGACGCCCATTCTATTTTACCTAGATTGGGATAAGTAGTTCCACGTTCATATCGATGCTTCCAGTATTGCACTTGGGGCTGTCTTGGCGCAACCAAGGGAGACGAAAGTTGACCACCCGGTCTACTTCGCCAGTCGCAAACTGTCTAATGCAGAGCGGAATTACACCACCAAGGAGAGGGAGGCCCTTGCAATGGTGTACTCGCTCCAGAAGTTCCGCCACTATCTTCTAGGAGGTAAGTTCAAGTTCTTTACGGATCACTCCGCGTCAAAGTACCTGGTCAATAAGCCCGTTTTGGAAGGACGGATCTGTCGATGGCTTCTACTCTTCCAAGAATTCACCTCCGAAGTGATCGTCAAGCCCAGGAGGTTGAAATTTGGGTTTGATCATTTATTTAGGTTGGAAACAGGGGAGAACGATGGCTCTCTCGATGATTAGCTACCGGATTCTGATCTTTTCCGAGTCGAAGCCATACCAGATTATTTGGCCGACATTGCAACTTACTTGACCACGGGGCAGTGCCCTCAGCACTACACCCTGCTCCAGAAACGACACTTGGTCGGTCGCGCCACTGAATACCAACTGATTGTGGGGTAGTTGTATAAATTGGGTCTCGATGAGATTCTGCGCAAGTGTGTACTCGACCACGAGCATGAAGCCATGTTGTGGGAGTGCCATAGCGGCGTTGCGGGCAGCCATGTGGGGGCAAAACCCACTGCCAGGAAAGTGCTCCAAGCCGGACTATGGTGGCCGACGGTCCATGCCGATTGTAAGAAATTTGTTAAGAAATGCAATGTCTGCCAGCGAACCGGGAGGCCCTCTCACCGAGATGAGCTCCCGCTACACCCGGTGCATGTGTTGCGGCCATTTGAGAAGTGGGCTATCAACTTCATAGGTCCAATAGCCCTGGTAGCCAGGCATTCCAAGGTCTGGGTACTTCATTCCTGCCACCGACTACCTCACCCTGTGGGCTGAGGTAGCGACGGTATGGGACTGTATGACCGATACAGCAGCTCGGTTCATCTTTGAACACATCATCAACAGGTTTGTCTTCCCACGGAGCTTAAACAGTGATCAAGGTACGCACTTCATTAATGAAATGGTCAAATCGCTGCTGGACACATTCATGATTCAACATCACAAAAGTAGCCCGTACCACCTGCAGGCCAACGACATTGTTGAAGCGTTCAACAAAGTCCTCGAAAAGGGTTTGACGAAGATCTGCAATGCCAAGCGGGATGATTGGGATGAGCGGTTGCCAGCTGCACTATGGGCCTACTGAACTACGGTAAAGCGTTTGACCAATCAAACACCGTTACAGCTGGTGTATGGCCATGATGTGGTGATTCCCGCCAAATTCACCATACCGAGTCTTCTAATTGACACATCCCTCAATTTCTCAGAAGAGGAATCGCTATAGGAGTGCTTCCATGAATTACAAGAACTGAAAGAGGCCTGGTTTCTGGCCGAGTTTCACCAAAAGGTTTAGAAGGACAGGAAGAAGGCATGGCATGACTGCCACATCAAGAGAAAAACATTCCAGGTTGGAGGAAAGGTTCTCTTATATGATAGCAGGTTTGAGAAGTTTCCAGGAAAACTGCAGATGCACTGGTTAGGACCTTACTTCATTGTCGAGATTAGGGATTTCGGACCCGTTTGGTTGGCTCAACTGGACAGTACTATTTTACCTGGGTGGGTGAAGGGTGCACGCCTGAAGCCCTACCATGACTAAGTTTCTTTCACCTTTCATTAATAACTCTCGCACCCGAGAGAAGCCATAGAGTAGCGTAGTTGAATAACTCTCCCGCAACCGGGATGAGCATAGGTAGTGTTCGTTGTCCATGCATAGGTCGTCAATAACCGCTATGTTGCGGGGACCGCACCTCAACCGATTGTGGTCAGGGAGGGGCGCATCTAGCGTGTCATCCTTGTAGGATACGTAAATGTATCAGGTGTCAGTCCATATCATTTCAGTTAGTACTTGTGTCAGTCCGTAGGATCGCCTAGATTTTCACCATAAATTGCCATAATTATAAGTAACCTTGCAATAATCATTTTGCGATAATTCGAAGTAACCTCAGTCGTCGCGTCCGCCCATTTCCCCATGCCACCGTCAACAGATGTCAGAATACACCTCAGCAGGCGATTGATCGCACGATTATCGCCGTGGAGAATGCTAGCAGGAATTAACTCGTTATGGGGTCTCATCAACCTCACTCATGCCAGTTAATTACATAAAATGCATGGAAAAAAGCACGAGAATGACAGAGAAGTTAGAATTAGAAATTGGAGCAGAACCAGAGCAATAGAAGTATCCAAAATCACAGAGCCAAGAGAAGATGCCGAGACCGATTCTGCAAGTGTATCAATGCCGAGCGAAGATGACAAGAGCCAACCCAACAGTCGTAGACCCGCAGCTCGACAATAGAATTCATATAATAGAGTCCCTCGTCGGGAAATATGACAGTGCTACCCTAATAGATGCATACCTCATAGACTCATTCGAGTTCCCAGCACTTAAGCAGTTGGTGTATATGGAATATTATACCACAGAAGCAAGGCATGCAACAAACAAAATTTTTCCAGAGTTTCGAGGCCTACAAAAATCCTCCATTTTGAATTTAAGAAATCTCCTGGTATTCGGGACAACAGGACCAGCCATGCAGTGCACCAAGTTCTTGCTCAGCCGCATCCAGAACAGGTCATTGTGGTTAAATAAAGAAATTCCAATTCATGCCGAGGATATCCACTGGTTCACAAGGCTTTCATAGAACGGTCTGGATGTATCGTCTGCATGTCAGACCACTTCCAAAAGAGCGAAGAAGTTGGGGGATGCAGACTATTATGCAAAATACAACACACGACGGCGAGGAAAGGGAGCGAAGATGGAACTTATCAACAAGCCCGAAATCAAGTTCGCATGCTACCTCATTTCCAGTAAGACAATGAGGCACTACATGAAGGGAGAATGTACCCTGGATACTATTTCCATTGCAGAGCACTGCGTCCAGGGGGCGAAGTTGAACTGGTGCTCCTTCCTGCTGAAGGAGCTGTTCGATGCATGCAAAGACAATTACAAGAGGGCCACAAGATTTATTTATGGGTATTTGATAGTTTCATTTGCCATGTGGAAATGGCATACTCCCCTCATCAGGATACCGGCGGAAATAGCAGAGGGCCAACCTCTGGCAATGAAGTTTGTCCTGTGGAAGGTGTCGGGTGATCCCAACACCAAAGAGGTCAATGCAGAGGCATTTCGAAGTTGGTATGGTTTAATGACAGATGTCGTAGCAGGCAAGCAGAGGGTGCCCAGGAACCTACTGGATGAGTACAACGAACAAGTATGGTTCAGGGTCAGCCATAGGCATACCTTCCTCCGACCTACTTGCGTGCTGGAGGAGATATTTCACATGTGGCCGTTGAAGTTCCAGCTCGTAGACACAACCTTCCACAATGAATTTTGTTCGTGGCCAGGGGTCGTGATGGAAATCCGAAGTGGGGTACCCACATACAATTTTGATCAGATGCTACCGCAACAACGACCTAGCGAAACAGAAGTGGAGGTGGCACAACGGGTCTCCACCTTGCAGCTCGGCCCCCTCATTTGCCACCTAAACACTCAAGTACGTAG
This sequence comes from Pinus albicaulis, assembly GCA_034641835.2. Classification (NCBI taxonomy): domain Eukaryota; kingdom Viridiplantae; phylum Streptophyta; class Pinopsida; order Pinales; family Pinaceae; genus Pinus; species Pinus albicaulis. The sequence continues at coordinate 836,451,850 of CM076583.1, read as the reverse complement.
CTTCAATGGAGTGGCCCGGGTTGTCTCAAGCGGTGCCATTCCTTTCCCGATTTTCTCTGAGTTCCAGCTTTCTCAGTCCACCCCGCTTCTCCATACGACTTCCATCACCTCCCCCATCCCTAATGTTGTATTTACTTCACCAAGTCCGATGACTACCCCGATGGGGGAAAAGAGCAAGTCCATAGACCCCTTAGAGGCTCCCCAGGCCAAGCAAGCCTGAACCATAGAGTTGAGTCCGGTGGTGGACCTCACTGAGGAGGATCCATCCCAGCCACCGAGTCCAGGGGTGCCTATACAGGAAGAACCATTCGTTGACACAGGGGAAATAGGAGGGATTCCACCTCCACCTCCCATTGACCCCTCCGACTTCATCAACATTCGGCTTTCACCACCACGTACCGTTTCACCTCCACCTCCACCTACCACTTCATCCGCACCATCCAACTCATCCGCCACCGTGTCAGAACCAGTCATCCGAGATCTACTTAATGGGGACCACAGGGCCGAGGTTGACTCAAGTATTGCAGCAGTGCCACCGATCAACCTCGCTGGGGACCCCCAAGTCTCTTTTTCTGATATAATTATGCAGATAGCGCAAATTGTTGTAGACACGTCTGGGGCATAGCTTGAGCCTATCCCATTTCCACAGGCCATCCACACAGATCAGCAGGAGTGGCCGGACCTGAATATGGCAGACTTGGCACCTCATCAAACCCCGCTGCCGTCCCCTCAATGGCACTCCACCCGATCAGTTGCTAGTGGGAAACCCCTATAGGAACGACGGTAAGATCAAAGTACTTCAAGGGTTGCCAACTTGGAGACGTGGGGTACGACATAGCTGTACCACTTCATTCAGAGGGCAGCCCAGCAGGCAGAAAGGCTTCACTCCGAACTGCAACAGAGGTGTGAAGAGAAACAACATCAGATCACCGCGCTCACTAAACAACGCGAACAACTCACAGCAGCACACGGGTAGCTCCAGGGTCAGATAAACGAAATGGCAAGGGTGTTTACAGGGCTATGGTTGGCCGTAGAGGCTCATTACACTCGGATGCCTGTAGATGTGCCAGAAACAGATATATTGGTGCGGGCCATCCACCTCAGGGTAGCATTCACTGACCTCCACAAGGAAAATGTAGAGCTCCAAGTAGCATTAGCAGCACGGCCAACGCTGCCTAATCCAGAGGCAGTCTATACAACACAAATTACAAAGAAACAGGGCTAGGTCACCCAGATGCAGGAAGCTCTCAATTCTGCAGCGCGCGATGCTTATGACCTCTTGAAAGGTCTCCAAGAATTCTCGACGGCACTTACAGTAAAAAAATCAGCCCATTTCAGCGTGGCTGCAACAAATTTAGAAAGAGATTCAAGATGCCATGGACCCCTCGTAGTTGGACCAGTTATACGCTCAAGCGGATGCTCTGGAGGTCCAGATCCAGTAAACAGAGGCCAGCTCGACCATGGCCAAACAAGAAATTCTAGAGCTTCCCCAGCCCCTCCAAATTAGCGCCAAGACCATGCAGCAGCTAGCCGCTGAAGCCAAAACCCAAATCGGCATGGTGTTCGGGACTGTACCGGCGCCCATCGGGGAGGCAGCTGTCACCAAGATCGCCGCAGAAACAGATGCACTGTTACAGGGCTGGCAGTAAGCTATGAAAACCTTCAATGAGCTTAAGGCTTCAGTGTTCAGCAAGGTCTCGGAGTTGGGGCCCTTGTTTGGGCAGCAGACTGAAGGTGCATAGCAGGAATAGGGCATGGGGTCCGGTGGGGCGATGGAAGTGGAAACAGTGAATTGTGATTGACTCGGGACGAGTCAAGAAATTGTGGTCGGGGCCTTTTGGGGCCCTTGTTTTGAATCTTGAATAAAGAACATATTTTTGGGTTGCGGATCGACACATGGTAGCCGCGACCAAGCTGCAACTACGGTGAGTAGCGGAGCTACCGAGGTTTCAGGGGTGGGGGGGGACAGGAGATAGTTGAAGACGCTGATGCAAATAAGTACAGACGAAGAGAAGATACAACAGAGGACGGAGAGCGGAACTCATAGACAACAAAGAGAAGTCGAAAGCAGCTGAAGAAGAACGCAAGAGGAACTAGCAGTTGCGATGGCGGGTGAATAAATAGCCGTCACCCAGCCAAAAGAAGATAGACGGATGCAGAGCAATTGAAGAGGATCGAGTGGATGCTGCAGAAGAGATCTATCCCGAGCATGATATCTTTGTAGTTCCTAGGCTTCTATTATCTATCTTTCTGTCCTATGAGACGTCTGTAACTGAATTGTAAGCTCTTCCTGTGGAAGCGATGTAACTGTGGATCCAGTTGAAAGTTATCAATATAATTGTAGGTTGATGTCTTATTATATGAGTTACATGCATGCATGATGTTTGTAATGTATTAAAATTTTATTTTCTTAGTATCTGTTCAATCTTCTGAATGTTCTTGCGGATATGATGATATTTATGCAACCAATTCTATGTTAACCTCGAATTGCGGATCCATCCTCCACTATCGATCTATTCCCCTTCTGCATGTGGTCGCGGCATGCCTCGGGTGAGACTCTCTGCTCTTCGGAGTAGGGTGAAAATGCCGGCATGGTTCTAGACTACAACGGACTCCCTTGTTGGCCCCAATCTCTGAACCCGGGTCTTGCCTGCGAGACCTGTTTCTTCGCCAACAAGTAGACCAAATAATCTACCTCAAATTGTCTCTCCACACAGCCTCAATCTGCATACAACTTATGCTGGTTGTGGGCTGTAGAAATGTTGTCCTTAAGAGCGCATAGTATATCCTAACTCTCTTGGATCTAGCCCTTGGCCCTGGGGGCCTTGCTTGCTCCAAACATCACATCAGCAAATGTTAGAGCATCATAACCATATAAAGCACAAAATGGAGATATACCGATTGAAATATGAAATGTCATGTTGTAGCAGTATTCTCCCAGATGAAGCCAATGCAACCATGCCTTTTGTTGCCCCGAGACATAGTTCCACAAGTATCCTTCCAACCAATTGTTTACTATCTCTGTCTGTCCATCCAGATGTGGGTGATAACTGGTACTGGGTGTTAACTCGGTACTCTCTAAACTAAAAAGTTCATGCCAAAAGCTGCTCATGAAACGACAGTCCCTATCACTGACTATGGTCTTGGGGAGACCATGAAGCCTGAAAAAATCATTGAAAAATATTTCAACCACCTATGAGGCAGTATCATGAAGTGATGGTGAATAAATGAGCATACTTCATCAGTTGATCAATGAACACATAGATACAATCCTTACCCTGCACCATAGGCAACCCGTGATAAAGTCCATGGCAATGCTCTCCCACTTCCCCTCTGGAATGGGAAGTAGTTGTAACAATCCCGCGGGATGGCTCAACTCTCTTTTTTTCTTCTGGAAAAATTCACACTCCTTGACATGTTAGATTACGTCCTCCTTAAGGCCTCTCCATGAGAACCTCTCTTTGATGGCCTAGTATGTTTTGGTGAATCCCTGATGGCCTGAAAGCGATGAATCATGTGCTGCATGAAAAATATTCTCCTTGAGCCAAGAGGCTCTTGTCAATAATATTCTGTTATGGTAATAGATGACCTCATCCATCAACCAATACCTATCATCAGTCACCTTCCCATCCAATAACTCACATGCGAAGTGGTCCTTAGAATACTCCACTAACAGCTAGGCCCTCCAGTCTGTATCAATGCTCATCAAGGACAACACTGCTGGTCTCCGTGATAAGGCATCTGCTACCACATTGTTCTCCCCTTTGACATACTTTATGTTAAATTCATAATCCTAAATTTTTATGACCCAGTTCTATTACCTCTCCTGTAACTCCTTCTGCTCAAGAAAAAAAAGGAGACTGTTGTGGTCAGTCCTCACCCGAAATCTGTTACCCACCAAATATTGCCAGAACTTTTCCAATGCATGCATGATGGCCAACATATATTTTTCATATATCAAATAAAACCTCTCATATGAAAAGAGCTTTTGACTCTCGAAAGATATAGGGTGACTTCCTTACATCAATATTGCTCGTTGAAAATGCAGCAAGATGATGGAGCTTAGTAAAATGAAGTCGCCTTCACTAAGTGGGCCCGCAGGCAAATTCTGGCGCAAAGTCTATTTTTAGACTATGTCTATTTTTAGACATACGGAGCATAATTTGGGAATTCTACTTGGAGATTCTTAAAGTATGCGACATGTCGGTAAAAATAGATGAGACCATAATTTTTAGGACCCAGGCTATTTTTAGACTGATCTCCTAAAAATATGGAAGTCAAATATTATTTACCCTTAATAATATTTTGACTATAAACAGCAGTTTACTCTCTTGGCGCACTTCAGTTTGAGTCATGGAGGTGGCTCATTCAACTGACACAAGGAATCACGTGGTTCCTAGGGTTTGATGGCATCTTGCATGGTTGGCTTCAGTTAGACTTCAGTGGCAGGAGTTTTGGAGGAGTTAACGAGACAAGTAGTGGAGTTGTGTTCTGTTTGTTTTAGTTGAACTAGTTGGGATTAGTTAACTAACTAATCAACTAGATATGAGTGGAGTAAATTAAATAATATTTAATTTACTAAATATTAACTCATTAGTCAACTCAAGAACACTTCAGTTCACTACAGTGCATGATCAGTTCAGTGGAGACCAGTGCATGATCAGTTCAGTGGAGACCAGTGGAAGAGGTAGATGAAAGGGTGAGTAAAGCTATCAGTTGGTAGATTTGTTTTGCATGATATTTGCATTACACTTGGAGGAATTGTCCATGACAATTGCGCAGTCAAGGCAAGGGGATTCGAACCTTGAACCTCTTCATATACAGGCCATGATTGCGCAATAGAGGCAAGGCAGTTAGTGGTGTGTTTTGAACTCGAGACTTGTTCAAAACCAAGCTAGATTGTGAGTAACTTCATGAGAGAGTACTGAGTACTTGTGAGGAGTATTGTACTTGTTTGGTTACTTGATTTCTCCATTATAATATACCCAATAGCTGCGGGGTTTTCAGCTATAGGCTTTCCCCATACATACTGAGTTAATGTGTGATTGAATTGATGTGAGATTGCTTCTGTTATTTCCGCATGTGACAATTAATTGTAGAAGAAGGTTATGTGTTATGTATGCAATTCGAAATTGATATATGACCAGGTTAATCTTCAGTGAATAAGTGATTTATTCGGCTAATTTCTACATGGTATCGGAGCGAGATTAATTGTCGAGATCTATTACGGTGATTGCAAACTTATTTCCTCGGACAGAGTCTGCATGCGGGCCAGGTAGCCTCAGGAATATTCATCCTTCTTTGTAAGGTGAAAGATCTGGTGAATGCCCTTGCAGTCAATCTCTGATTTGGAAATAATTTGTTTTCAAGTATAGATCGGAAGCGATAGAGCTTGGAGTTTGGAATTCGAATTTTGTAGAAGGTTGTTTTTCTTGGTGCCGGTGTTGAAAGATGTCTTCTTTCAATGGTTTGCGACTCGAATATGCTCTTGAAGGCAGTTCGAACTATATTGCATGGAAGGATCGAATGGAGGCAGTGTTAGAAGATAATGGTCTGAAGGAGTTCGTGGATGCGGATGTCCCAAAGCCCACTGATGCAGCTCTGGTCGATGCATGGCAAAAGAAGATCGCGAAATGTCGAAGGCTCCTGTTGGAGGGCGTCAAGGATCATATTGTATCCAGCCTGCATGGAAAGGCTACTCCATATTTAATGTGGAAAGCTTTGACGGATCTATTCCGAGTGGCGTGACCAAGAGGCGGCACTCAAAAGACAAGCTCGGGGAACATTTAAATGGAGAAGGAGCGGCAGTGAAGCACTAAATACCTCACCGAAGTTCACTCAATGCGAGAGATGGTAGGGAGTGTGGGAGTTGCGTCGATGAAGAGGACCATGATCGCTTGGCTCTCCTTGGTCTTCGAAAGGCTTGGCACTCATATCAAGATAGTGTCAATGGTCGGGAGAAGCTGCCGGGATGGGAGCGCCTTTGGGCGGATCTCATGCAGGAGGAGATAAGGAGGACTACTCGAGATGGATCTTCATCAAAGGGAGCTGATGAAGAAAACTGCGCTTTGATGTCCAAAGCTAAGAAAGGGAAGAGTAAGAAAACCTCTCATTCTGGTGCTAAGGGCAAGAAGCAGGATATGGCGAAAGTGAAGTGTTTTCACTGCCATGATCACGGACATTATGCTACCAATTGTCCAAAGAAGAAGAAGAACAAGCAAGCGGGAAGATCTGCAGATGGAGAAGCTTTGGCTTCACAGTTCGAGCTTGACTTTTCACTGATCGCATGCTTGTTTTCAAGTGTGATGGGATCGGTGTGGTTCTTGGACAGCGGTGCGTCATTTCATATGACGGGAGATCGGGAGTTGTTCTCAGATCTGGAGGACAAGGATTTGGGTATACACATCGAGATGGGCGATGACGGTAGATACAGTGCGACTGGTATCGGTACCGTATCCTTTCAGAGGGAGTCTGGTAAACCCTTTGTATTAAAGGATGTCATGCATGTACCTGGATTGAAGAAGAACCTGATTTCAGTAGCGATGTTGGAGGATAAGGGGTATGATGTTGTCTTCAGCGAAGGAAAAGCCTTCCTGCGCAGTAAGACTACTGGAGAGACCCGGAAGATAGGGGTTCGAACTCAGAACCTTTATCAGTTGCAGGTAGATGACTGCGCGGCTATGGCATGCAAGGCGGGAGAAGTGGTGAGCCGGGATGATGAGGGCGAACTGTGGCATAGGAGATTGGGCCACCTTCACCATGGAGCTTTGAAGATTCTGCAGCAGATTTCTACTGGGCTTCCTAAGGGCACTCTTGCGCAGTCAGATCAGTGCAAAGGGTGTACTTTAGGGAAGTATGTGAAAGCCACCTTTCACGAGAAGGATAGTCGCGCCACGACGATCCTTGAGAGAGTTCACACAGACGTGTGTGGTCCTTTCTCAGTTGCTTCGACAGCAAAGCACAGGTATTATGTGATCTTTGTTGATGATTTCTCTCGAAAGTGCTGGATCTTCTTCATGCAGAAGAAGAGCGATACATTCATGAAGTTCTGTGAGTTTAAAGCACTGGTCGAGAAGGAGTCGGGGAAGAAGGTGATTGCTCTAAGGAGTGATAACGGTGGTGAATTCATCTCGGCTGAATTCAAGGGGTTCTGCAGCGCAGAAGGGATTCGGAGAGAGCTCATCGCACCCCATAACCCACAGCAGAACGGGGTGGCTGAGCGGAAGAACAGAACGATCGTGGGTGCTGCACGGGCGATGTTGCATGATCAGAGCCTACCCCTTCACTTGTGGGCTGAGGCATGCAATACAGCAGTGTATGTGCAGAACCGTTGTCCTCACAAGGTTCTTGGCATGAGTACACCAGAGGAGGCTTATTCTGGCAAGAGGCCTGATGTTTCCCATTTGCGGATTTTCGGATCTCCTGTCTACATGCATGTGACGAAGGATGCAAGAAGGAAGCTGGATCCAACTGCTGAAGTTGGAATATTTGTGGGGTACACTGATACACCTCACAACTATCGGGTGTATGTGCCGGACAGTCGCAAGACTGTTGTGCGACGGGATATAAAATTCCAGGAGGAGAAAGCCATGCAGTGTTCGCTTGAGAGGGAGCTACACTTGCATGCAGATGAGGAGCTGTTAGTTCCTAAGGAGGAGCTTCCTGATGTGGATCAGCCACAAGAGGAGGTTCAGGAGGTGGAAGAAACCACCCAGGCAGCGCCAACCATCAGAGGGCGCATGCGCACTACAGAAGCTGAGCGACTGGCTCGGGATGCAGAGAAGGTTGTAGGACCACCTACGGCACAGCGCAGACAGAGACAGTCACCGGATCGGTACACTGGATACATGGCTCTTATGAGTCAATGTGTTGTGACAGAGCCATCCTCTTTTGAGGAAGCTGTGGAGGAACCCGCTTGGGTTGATGCCATGATCGAAGAATATGATTCGATCATCAGGAACAGTGCATGGGAGATTGTCCCAAGACCGGTTGGGAAATCAGTTGTAGGTTCGCGATGGATCTACAAGGTGAAGCAGGCAGCTGACGGGGGTGTGGAGAAGTACAAGGCGAGATTTGTCGCCCGTGGCTTCTCACAGATCGAGGGGATTGACTATGAGGAGACTTTTGCACCTGTCGCAAGGTACTCTTCCATACGGACGATCCTTGCTCTCTCAGCGCAGATGGGGTGGCACATTCATCGGATGGATGTGAAGACTGCGTTCCTCAATGGAGTTATTGAGGAGGAGGTGTACATAGAGCAGCCTGAAGGTTTTGAGATCTTCAGCAGTGAGTCGCATGTGTGCCGACTCAAGAGAGCACTGTACGGGCTGAAGCAAGCACCTCGTGCTTGGTACACTCGGATAGACAGCTACTTCACTAGGCTTGGATTCTCCAAGAGTGAGGCGGATCCAAACCTGTACCAGATTGTGGTGGAGGGGAAGCTGTTGATCATCGTACTGTATGTAGATGATCTGATTTTGGCTGGCGATGAGCAGTTGATACTTTCATGCAAGGAGGATCTTGCACGAGAGTTTGAGATGAAGGACTTGGGCATCCTTCATTATTTCTGGGTGTTCTTAGGAGAATGGCATTTCAGAGCAAAATACTAGGAGATTAGAGGTTCAACATGCAAGGCTGCAAGCCTGTTGATACCCCTCTTCTTGGAGGATGGAGGAAGGGAGATGCTACTTCGGAGGAGGTAGTGGATGCCACTGTCTATCGACAGTTGGTGGGGTCGTTGATGTATCTGGTCAATACTCGACGATATGGCCTGTCTTGAATTCAACATGACTTTCGCAGTGTGGTTAAGCCTACGCGAGCTCTTTTGGAAGGCGGGCAAGCATGTATTGCGCTATCTCAGAGGCACATCGGGATATGGTTCATGGTACAGACAGGAGGATCAGTTGAGGCAGCATGGCTTCACAGATTGGTATCATCATATCAGAGATATTGTGTTCAGCGGAGGATCATGATTCTTTCATATGTTCCCACGGAGGATCAGGATGCCGACATCCTGACGAAGGCGCTCACCAGGAGCAAGTTCGAATTCCACAGAGGCAGGATAGGGATTGCAGATAATCCATATCTTGCTGAGAGGGAGTGTTGAGAATGCGGCAAGATGATGGAGCTTAGTGAAATGAAGTCGCCTTCACTAAGTGGGCCCGCAGGCAAATTCTGGCGCAAAGTCTATTTTTAGACTATGTCTATTTTTAGACATACTGAGCATAATTTGGGAATTCTACTTGGAGATTCTTAAAGTATGCGACATGTCGGTAAAAATAGATGAGACCCTTATTTTTAGGACCCAGGCTATTTTTAGACTGATCTCCTAAAAATATGGAAGTCAAATATTATTTACCCTTAATAATATTTTGACTATAAACAACAGTTTACTCTCTTGGCGCACTTCAGTTTGAGTCATGGAAGTGGCTCATGCAACTGACACAAGGAATCACGTGGTTCCTAGGGTTTGATGGCATCTTGCATGGTTGGCTTCAGTTAGACTTCAGTGGCAGGAGTTTTGGAGGAGTTAACGGGACAGATAGTGGAGTTGTGTTCGTTTGTTTTAGTTGAACTAGTTGGGATTAGTTAACTAACTAATCAACTAGATATGAGTGGAGTAAATTAAATAATATTTAATTTACTAAATATTAACTCATTAGTCAACTCAAGAACACTTCAGTTCACTACAGTGCATGATCAGTTCAGTGGAGACCACTGGAAGAGGTAGATGAAAGGGTGAGTAAAGCTATCAGTTGGTAGATTTGTTTTGCATGAGATTTGCATTACACTTGGAGGAATTGTCCATGACAATTACGCAATCAAGGGAAGGGGATTCGAACCTTGAACCTCTTCATATACAGGCCATGATTGCGCAATAGAGGCAAGGCAATTGGCGGGAGTTTTGAACCTCAGACTTGTTCAAAACTGAGTCAGATTGTGAGTAACTTCATGAGAGAGTACTGAGTACTTGTGAGGAGTATTGTACTTGTTTGGTTACTTGATTTCTCCATTATAATATACACAATAGCTGCGGGGTTTTCAGCTATAGGCTTTCCCCATACATACCGAGTTAATGTGTGATTGAATTGATGTGAGATTGCTTCTGTTATTTCCGCATGTGACAATTAATTGTAGAAGAAGGTTATGTGTTATGTATGCAATTCGAAATTGATATATGACCAGGTTAATCTTCGGTGAATAAGTGATTTATTCAGCTAATTTCTAATCCGCCAACTCCCTCTCCCAAAGCATCACACTCCAGCTTAAAGGGCTACGTGAAGTCCATCAATGCCAACACCGAACAACTTCTCATCACCTCCTTGAGCCTCTCAAAGGCCCTCTACATAGTGTCTGTCCATCCAAATGCTCCTCTCTTGGTGAGATTTGTGAGGGGTGATACTAACTAGGAAAACCCCTTGATGAACTTCCTATAGTAGGCGCAAATGCTTACAAAGCCCCGAAGTTCTATCACATTCTTTCATGCTGGCCAATCCCGAATGGCCCTAATATTCTCCTCATGGAACCTTACTCCGTCTACTCCAATGATATGCCCTAGGTAGAGCATCTCTGTAAATCCAAATTCACACTTGGATAGTTTGGCATAGAAATGATACTCCTCCAAGATGCGCAATATCGCCTCAATATGTTGCAAATGATCCTCCCAAGTGCGGCTGTAAATGAGGATGTCGTCAAAGAACACCAACACAAACTTCCTCAGCTGATCACGGAAGATGTGGTTCATACAAAATTTAAAGTGGCCGAAGAATTGGTCAACCCAAAGGGTATCACAAAAAACTCGAAGTGGCCATAGTGGCATTTGAATGCAGTCTTTGGGACATCCTGGTCACTCAGCTTGATCTGATGGTACCCCAACCTCAGATTGATTTTGGAAAATAAATTCAATCCCTGTAGCTCATCTATAAACTCATAAATTATAGGGATGGGGTATCAGTTCTTCATTGTCTGCTTATTCAGAGCCCTGTAATCAATGCACATCCGCAAAGTGTCATCCTTATTCTTCACCAACACCATGAAAGAAGCAAAGGGGATAGTGCTGGGTTGGATGTGTCCTAGTGCCAAGAGCTCCTTGATGGCTCTTTCGATCTCATCCTTGTAGGCCTTAGGGTGCCTATAGGGTGTGGTGATCACTGTCTGGATCCCTTGTTCTAACTCAATAGTGTGCTTGAACCCTCGGTTTGGTGGACGTCCTGGTGGTATGTCCCCAAAGACTGAAGGGTAGCGGCTTAATATCGAATGCACATCGGGGTTTATAGACTTCCCTATGACCCCTGCCTTTGAAACATGACATTCCACTGCCCACTCTATGTTCCCCTTCCAGAAATCTGCCTCCATCCGGTGTACTGAGACTGTCTGAGGTGGATATGTGTACATTCCTCTTATCAACTAGCGCTTCCCACTCTTCTTATCCATCCACTCAATCTCCAATGTCTCCCAATATTTAGTGAAATTTCCCATCGTAATCAACTATTGTACACCTAATATCACATCGGTGTCTGGAATGTCTACCACAAATAAATGATCCGTCACCGTATAGGTCCCCATGGTTACAGTTAACGCTGGAACATACCTCAAACACTGCATAGTTCTGGCACCTGGGAATAATACATATAATTCATCAAAACTCTCGATTGGTATGCCCCTCCTTTGCACTAGTTGAGTATCAATGAAGTTATGTGTGGCCCCGCTGTCCACCAACACTGTAACATGTTTTCCTTGGACTGTGCCTAAGACTCTCAATGTCAAATAATTGGGAGCCCCTCACAAATATGCAAGGACTATTGTAGTAGGTGCAAATGCTCCTCCCCCTGCTGGTGGTGGTGGCAGAGGTGGATGATCTCCCCCTAGTGCATCAACTTCTGCATCTCCTTCCAACTCCTCATATGCTCCTTCTTCTCCCTCACTGTTGGAGAAGAGCTCAATGTAGTGTGCCTTTCCCACGACACATCGATGACCCGATGCCCATGGTTCCTGACAAGTGAAGCATAAATTCCTCCATCTCAAATCCCTCTGGGTATCATCATCCAAAGGCCCAGAACCCTGGTTACCCTTTAGAGGTGGAATCCTCATGTCTTTCCCCTTCCGATGAAATGCTGGTTTATGGGGAAATGAAGATCTTTCTCTAGGCAAGGCATCTTGTAGATCCTTGACCCTCCCAACTACGTCCTCAAGTGTAGTCAGTCTAGTGGATCTAAATAATCCACACAGAGGCTCCACCAATCTGTCAACAAACATATACACCCTCCTGGCCACGAACAGATCTAGAACCATCACCGACAACTTCAAGAACTCGGAGATTTAAGTCTCCGGGTGTCTTCTCTGCTTGAGTTTGGCTAACTCAATGAAATTCTCCTCTGGGTCCCTTCAGTCAAATCTGTCTACCAGCCTCTTGGTGAAATCTGCATATGCAGTCACCCCTGCATGACCCAATGTGGACTCCCATGGAACCACCAGTCATGAGCTTCTCCTTCAAGGTGTAGTGCTACCACCTTGATGGCTACTACCTCCGCTATTTGATTCAGCTGGAAATAGATGTCTAACTTATCCACCCAAGCTTTTGTTGTACTCTTGGAAGACCCATCAAAAGTGGGCAAAAAAATTCTACCCACGGTACGTTGCAGGTTATTGCCTTACATATACCCTACTCCTATGTTATGAATGCGGGGTCTTCAGTTATCCTTAATCTGGAAAAACACCTGGAAGGTTAGATGATCTCTGAAATCCTGGGTATGAGATTGGTACTCTGTGAAATAGTCACCCTTATTCTCCTGCTCCTGGGGTCCTCCTGCTCCCGTACCCACCGCTAAGAAGGTGGGCATGGTGGAATGTTGTGATACTTGTGGTACCATCGGTTGCTTTTCCAAATGGTGAGAAGTCCCCGATCCTTCTCCATTTTGGAATCCCCGCGGGATTTACCTCTGCTTGTCACTTCTCATTTATTTAATCTCTTTGGCTAGCTCCTGCACTGATTTGAGGAGGATATTTCCAAACTCCTTCCCGTCATCTTATTCCGCCATTAGAGCTTTCCCTTTATCCTCCTCTATTGAAACACAATCCCCTTCACCGGATGTGGTCTCAACTCTATGTTCTCTGTCTCTATACCTCCTTGTTCGATCCATGATGTATTCTCTATCTTCAGATGTCATAGACTGGTTACTCCATAGGCTGAGCCAAGTCTATGAGCTCTGATACCACTGTAATATTCCAACTAAGAAACGAGAGTAATACAAAGCAAATAAAAACAAAATATGCCGTGATATCAAAACACCATAAATAGAGCCAGACATTTCTGAGCCATTTTATTAATATGGAGATGGAATAACAAGTAAAACAGTGCTAAAAAATGATAACACTCAAGTCGATAGAGATGTCTAGGATGTCCTTCAATATCTTGCACTGAAAAAATGCGTAACTGCTGCTATGCTAGACTCTCTCACTGTGTTACCCCTGCTAGAAATGTTGGAAATGTTGCTGCTGGCTGAAAAGGGATGCATAGACAAGGCTGTTCTAGTGCTTAGAAAATGCTGGGATTTGGACACCGACCTTGTTGGGTCTCAGAAATGTCCTTAAAAAAGACATCCACTTTCACCATCATGTCCATTATATCACCTCCATTTCACCTCCATATCACTACCATGTCACTACATTCATCTCACTTTCATCATTATTTGGGTTACCCTTGTGTTTTCCAAACATTACTAATTTCTAGTATTTTTAAGTGAATTTGTGATAAAAAATTAGGAAATAATATGGATATACTTATACCTTAAAAGTGGAAAGAGTTTTGTGACATTTGTAGGTTCATTGGAAGCTTCTAAGGCCCTCTTATGTGGCTCCAAAAGATCAAATTTGAATTTATATTCATGATATCAAGGAGATTTGAAGGAGGGATATGTGGCCTATGGTTAGAAAATTGGTTGAGAATATTATGGATCAAAGGAGAAGAAGAAGGATCCTCATTAATGAGGAGACTTCTTAGAAATTTTTATAAATAGGAGATCTCTCTCCTTTATTTGTAGCTTTGTTAACTTAACTTATCATTATTTTTTACTTTGTAATTTTGAAAAACTTGAATAAAGCTTTGAGGTTCCAAGCATGGAAGGAGATGTGAAGTAGATATCATGGAGCATATTGGAATGTAAGGTAGAGTAGGTTTTATTTTGTAAATTTTCTTTGATTTCATTCAAGTATGTCATTCCATTATTATGTTGTTTTCATTTCATTGAAAGTTTGATAGCTTATATTTTCCATTCATGCAAGTTTAATTCATGCAAGTGTGTTCGACTGGTCGATTGTAGAATGATTAGTTTTTAATTTCAGTTGACTGTGTAAATTTGTGCTCGCTAAGTTGTCACAAGAAAGTGGTTCTATCATTTTCCAATTGGATTAGATTTGGGCATTCAAATATACAACAACATGCTTTTTACTTGTCTTTGTCATTTAAATTCTTAGCAATAGAATTTCCAGTTGATTGTGTAAATTTGTGCTCGCTAAGTCATCTCAAGAAAGTGGTTCTATCATTTTCCAATTGGATCAGATTTGGGCATTCTGATATACAACAACATGCTTTTTACTTGTCTTTGATTTCAATACAACAATCCTAGATTAGAATTCAATTATGCAAAATAGATTAAATTTTAATTCCTGAATGTAGAATAGATTTTTAAGTTACTGTAGGAATGATGTGATTAGGTTAGTTTTTAGTTTTCATAAAGTGATCCCTAGCATATATTGTGCACGTATGTCTTACAATTCCTACAAATCTCAGATTGATAATTTATGTTAGTAATCCAATACAAATTATTTTACTCAACATTTTGGCGCCATTGTCGGGGAGGCATACATAGGGATTAGTGTTAGTTTAGAATGTCATTTTATTTGTTAACTTAGTTTCAGTTCCATCACAATTTCAATTTTTCGTTATTAGATTAATTTTTCATTTTACCTAATAGTTTCATTTTCATTTTTCAATTAATTTATTTTCATTTTTCTTAGAAATCATTTTTTTTAGTTTTTAGACTTTGGCCAAATAAATTAGTTTTTAAGGTATGACAAAATAAAATAAAATAAAATTTTCTTTCAAAACTAAATAGAGTACAATAAAAATCAACATTGATACATTTTTAATTTCTCAAGTATGCTCTCCTCCTGCGCTTTGTGTGATCTAGAAGATCAGAAAAAGAATTTTTATGCTAGTAAATAAAAATAAAATTGATAAAACATATCTTTAACTACATAATGCAATTTTGCATTTAACTTCTGTTTTCATCATTTGATTTGATTTTTCAAAAAAAAAATATCACAAAAATAAAACATATCAAATTCTATTTTCTTTATTAATAAATTATTTATTTTAATAAAGAAAAATAATAATGATTTTAATAAAATTGTTTTGTTTAATTAAAATATATATGTATATTTTTTTAATTTTTAAAAATGTAACATATATAATTTTTTAACAGAACTAAAACATTTTAAATATAAAAAACAATTAAAAAAAATCTACGAAAAAAACCATATATAAAACATTAAAAATAAAAAATAAAACAAATCAAAACAACAACGTATGCCATGACCCATTCGAAATGGGTAAGGAGTTCGCCATATTACAAGAGATATTCGCAAAACTAGAGCCAACCCCTCTAGCACATGAGCATCCTCTTACTAGTTCTCTATCAGATTGCTTCAACTAGGCAGATTTCTTTACCAAATCACCAGTACCACGCCCGCTCAAGCTATATGGTGTCGCTTTAATATCCGTGAGAAAATATGATGTTGTCGACGATACCCTGCTGTTTGCAGCATATTCCAAAGCTTTTGAAGAAGCATTGGAGTCCAAACAATTGCTTAGATACTGGTATAGGAATCTGAATGAGAGCAGTATGAAAAACTCATATTATTAACCATGCAATTTTTAAATAGCTAAAACCCCATCGAAATTGCAGCACTGAGCCAACATAGGGAGAGGTTTTTTAGCCAAATTTTACACCTGCGAACAAAATTAAGATTGTATGAATGGAATTTGTAGAATCGTTGGACAAATTCATTGTACAGATCCATTTTTGCAGCATAGGAGTTCAAATTGAAATAAAATTCTTTGATGGCACTCATGAATTCGATGCATGTGGCAATTGTTGAACTTGTTCTACCAGCAATTAATTTTGTTGCCCGAGAAGAAGCCAGGAAATGCGTAGCTGTTAAAAAACGTCATTTTTGAAATGAATTTTCTGAGCAAACTAAGGCGAATTTGAAAAAAGTAAGACGTGGGTTTTTTTCGAAACTGGGTGGATTAAGTAATTTAGAAATGGTTTCCCCAGATTTCTAACTATTTGGGAGATTTTCAGGGATCATTTGAGATTCATTTTATAGACTACGTGGGGGAAAACTGTTTCTTTAAATGCATAGTGAATAGTTTGAGTGCGACACACTGCAAAGAGGAAGAATTCGAATCTAAAACAAATTATGCTATGGCACTCAATCCACATGCCACGTGATTTTGATAAATCGAAGAGTGCAATTTTATTTCTTCATCCTCTACGTAGTTATTAGATCTCACCGTCTCTTGTTGAAGCCACGGCTGTTCATTAGAGCATGATAGCGAGAAAAAAAAATCAAGAACTCTGCAATTATCTTATTACTGGGTTGGGGATTTTTGATGAAATACGAAAATTTTCATCTCTTAGTTCAATTCATTCTCAAGTAACAACACTTAAAAGAGTTGTAGCTACCTTTTCTAAACTTTTCTTCATCAGCAACACGAATGAGGATGCTGTCCATGCCGTTGTGCTATTGTATCTTGAGATCCTCATTATGATAGCCCAACTGTTTATGAAATAGTTGTGAAAAGAATTATAGACGTTTTAAAGTCCTCTGTATTTTCAAGGGATTGCATTGTAGCTGCTGGCATTAGCAATCAATAAAAAAATGAAAATAGTGGCATCGATATCAACCAGAAAGGCAAGCAAAAGCCAGATCCTTTTTTGAAGGAAAGCTAACGAATTTCAATTCAATTCGTTGTCTCGGTAGCATTCAACAATTTGCAATATAACGTGTAGCTCCCATTTGCTTTGAAAAATCATGATTTTTCCTTGAGGAAGCTTTTGCCAGGAAATGTGTAGCTGTTAAAAACGTCATTTTTAAAATACAAATTTTGAGAAAACTGAAATATAGTTGAAAATTAAGCCGTGGAATCTAATTTCATTTATGAAATGATGGAATTGGGTTTCTAGGTTGTGTATTGGCAATTTTAACTCCAGCAACAGGTGTTGATCCAGAAGTGATCAAAGTGATGAAAGGAAATCGCCATTAATGGTGTGTTGAGAAGAGCACGAGTCTATCAGAAAAGCATGGTCAAATTATGAGTTGAAGTGTAAATATAACACAAAAATTTTTGGTGTTGAGTTCGATGTAAATGCATTGAAACGTGTTTGTAAAAAAAAAAAAAATTGGCAATGCTTATACATTGGATCTCATCATTTCATTATTAAAAAAAAATAAAAATTACCGAATCAATAAAATAAGTAGAATTTCCTCATTTTTCTGGAGAAGGCACTGATTAATTCGAAGATTGGAATGATCATGAAAAATGCATAGCTGTGTATACTTAAATTTTTGCTTTGGAATGATCATGGAAAATGCATAGCTGTGTATACTTAAATTTTTGCTCAAGGTTTTTAGCTACAAAAACTGCGCAATTTTGCAGCTGAACATCAATTCTGCAGCTAAGAAACTTTACTATTTCACCCAAATTTCAAATCAACCTAAATTTCTCGTACGATATCAGATTTCAACGATTCAAGTATCATTGGAAAGATATCGATGAGATATACACAATGAGAAAGCTATCATTAGAGTTTGAAACAGTAAAAAAATGAAGAAATTGTTGAAAATACACAACAGGTAACTTGAGGCACTAGTTTCAACACAAGTATAAATTCTTTTGATTTTCCTTCATGAACTTGTTTTATTAGTACCAGTTCTTAGTTTTTTGTGTAAATATCATAACCAGAGAGATTGATTAGCTCTCTCTTTTGATAGTTTTACATTCCATTGTAGAAGAAGTACTAGTTTTTTTTGCAGGTTCTAGGAGGAAGGACAAATGACTACAAGCGAACAATGTCTCTTTCAGAGACCACATTTCTTTTACAAGAAGATGATCAGCAACAAAGAAGAAACATAAATGCATGAGAACATGCTAATGCATATAAGATCCAACACTTGCAAGCATTTCAGATACCATTATCTCCATTACATCCATGCTTCGTAATAAAACATTCACCTCATTTCCCTTCATATTTTCCATTCACATTCATTCTTCATTCACGTTCACTATCCATTTGCATTCATTCACTTCCATCCATGCCTAATCCATGAATAAAAGAAATCATATCACTTACATGCTGATGAAATCCATTATCTTTTTCCCTTTCATGTTAATTTTCTTTTTTCCAAATAAATCCTGCTTCAAAGAAAATTGTATTTTTATAGTCCTTTTTGAGTTTTAAAAATATTTTCATAAAGTACCCTGAGGATTGCATGCATTAATGGAAATTTCTCTTACTGAAAAACAATGGGAATAAATTAATTTCCCTTGTTTGACGGATCTTCTAGGTGACTTGACATCAGCAAAATTTATTCGTACATAGCAGGATGTGCTTAGGCATCTTGACTCTCATTTTCATGAATGGTGAGAGGTATCGTGTTGATTAGTGGCATACATTAATGGCCACTAATTCAACAATTTCTTACTATGTTCGACATCAAAAAAATTCATTCACATAGATAATAATTGTGTCAATGTTTGATAATGACATGAAGTCTATCAGATCCATCATTATTCAACATTTGTAGCAGATGTAGTAGATTCACCAAATTCAGTAGCAGCAATAAAGACTCACTTGCACAACCTCATCCACCATTTTCACAACCAATTGAAGAAGCATCAGATCATATTTTTGCAACAATTACATATGAAAAACTTATCCATTTCCTAGGTAAGTAAAGGTATGTTCTTTTCTAACATTTTATCATGCAATTCCTTAAAATGATAAAGATTATAATTTTTGGAAAAACACTCCACAATATTCCTTTTCTCACTTCATAAAATTGTAAAAACCATCAGTCGGGGGGAAGGGATATCACTCCATATATTTACATCTTATGCCACATCACTTTAATATAACCAACATACAACTACTATTGCATTAAGATTCAAAACGATTATATGTTTTGAAAATCATCAAATTGATGAGTTTATTAGATGGCTAAATTGAAAAGATAAATTCTCAATGTTTTCAAGATATTTAGACGCAACAAAGAATAAACAAAGTATTGTTACACAAGAACCAATACTCATCAATTTTGGTTGTCACACAAGAACCAACCATAAAGATGAATGTTGCAATCCAATGTATTTCAAAGAAGACTTTGCAAAAATAATGAATTTAGCAAATGATATGATAATGCAAAGTTAAAGGAGAATTGATACAAGCCAAAGCTCATTAAAAAGCAAGAAAATTCAAAGATCATATGAATCAATATAATAGGTTTAATGAGGACATACAACAACTTCAGTTGGGGGGTATGTTGGGTCTCAGAAATGTCCTTAAAAAGACATCCACTTTCATCATCATGTCCATTATATCACCTCCATTTCACTGCCATGTCACTACATTCATCTCACTTTCATTTTTATTTGGGTTACCCTTGTGTTTTCCAAACATTATTAATTTCTAGTATTTTTAAGTGAATTTGTGATCAAAATTTAGGAAATAATATGCATATACTTATACCTTAAAAGTGGAAAGAGTTTTGTGACATGTGTAGGTTCATTGGAAGCTTCTAAGGCCCTCTTATGTGGATCCCAAAGATCAAATTTGAATTTATCTTCATGATATCAAGGAGATTTGAAGGAGAGATATGTGGCATAGTGTGGGATAAACCAAATTCTCATTTAATTCAATCTTTCCATTGAAAGGGGCTCGTATATGTTTTGCAAATAGAAGTGTTAGGGCCACAACTAGTCCATAAATTTTTAAAGCTTCCATAAAAGCTAAACTTAGCAGTAAGGTGAGAATATTATGGATCAAAGGAGAAGAAGAAGGATCTTCATTAATGAAAAGGCTGCTTAAAAATTTGTATAAATAGGAGATCTCTCTCCTTTATTTGTAGCTTTGTTAACTTAACTTGTCATTATTTTGTACTTTGTAATTTTGAAAAACTTGAATAAAGCTTTGAGGTTCCAAGCATGGAAGGAGACGTGAAGTAGATATCATAGAGCATATTAGAATGTAAGGTAGAGTAGGTTTTATTTTGTAAATTTTCTTTGATTTCATTCAAGTATTTCATTCCATTATTATGTTGTTTTCATTTTAATACAACAATCCTAGATTATAATTCAATTATGAAAATATGTTAAATTTAATTCCTGAATGTAGAATAGATTTTTAAGTTACTATAGGAATGGTGTGATTAGGTTAGTTTTTAGTTTTCATAAAATGATCCCTAGCATATATTGTGCACGTATGTCTCACAAGTCCTACGGATATTGGATTGATAATTTATGATAGTAATATTATACAAATTATTTTACTCAACAAACCTCTACTCACAAAACCCAAAAAAACCTAGAAAGGATTTCCGAATTGGTAGACCTCGGAAAATCACCCTCCTAGGGCATGAAAATGCACTACTGCTAGGTATGCAGTGATATGACCTGAATTGAAAAATAAAATTTTACAACAACTCCCCCATAGCTCAACTGTTGAAGGGTTGATCCCCCCACTGGATTCCAAGCGAGAATGCTATGGAATTTGACCCTCCTTTGGATCTCTCTGCTGTTGCACTGCGTAAGTCACTGGGTGATTGTGCTGCTCAAGAGGGTTGCAGATGACCTGATGCCAGAATAATGAAATCTTCTCTCAAGTATAGTAGGACTCATTTCTTGAGCGGGCACTCGAAGTCCCTCGAGGACGAGGTTGGGATTTCTGTTTGGAAACACCTGTGTGTTAAACAACACTATAAACTCGGCTAAAAAAATCAAGCATACTCAAGTCGTAAACGAAAAGAAATCAAATAAATCAGAATGATCTATCTGTCTCCCCTTACCCTCTTCTTATACTTGTGGAGCCCTCACACCCCTGGGCCCACATCAAAACTACGTTTCTCTCTTGGTCCTTTTCCTCCATATTGACTGCATTGTTCACTTAGCCTCTTGGCCCCCTTCATTACTACGATGTTCCACTTTCACACTGGGGAAGTGGTATTATTATACTAAAGGGATTTATGGGTCCCTCTACCCTCTTATTCATCTATTTAATTAAGGAAAGCAAAAATTAATATTATAATTAGCTAAAAGCTAATTAGGAATATTACACTCCAACACTACAATCTTGTGCCACTTGTCCTCTCAGTGAACAATTACCAACTCATTGTTATAGGGAACACTCCCAATGTGCATATGATCCTATATCGTAATGCTAATGACTAAAATAAATCCATACCCGATCTTCGCTAATATGCTACACAATCCCTTGGGAAATCCGGTCACCCCCTTTCGTGTAGTCACACACCTTCCAAGTTCCGTTGGCACCTCCATCCTAGGAAGTCCATCCCTTGGCAAGGCTTCCTCGTGTTGGAAGATACAAAACCCAAGGCATACCCCTGCCTCAAAACCATCATACCAGTCATAGCATGCTCATGGAAATCAATGGAAACTATTGGGTACTAGTGCCCCACAATGGCCCTGCTCCTGAAGTGCTTTACCAACATACTGCTGCATGTTCTAATTCCTTTTTGTTGTTGCTCCTAACACTTGAAATCAGTTTCAATCACCCAACTGGGAATTTCCATGCTTCCTGTACCAAGCACATAATTTCCATTAGAATCAAAATAAATTGAAATAAATTCAAATCAGACGTCATTGGTATCTTGTCAATAAGGTACACTTGCAATCCTGTTCACTTCCTGTCACACAAGTCAAACTAGCTATTTGATCAAATCATCATGTATAAACATATAAAATTTGGTTAGCTCAAAAAATAACCATCATAGGTTAAAATAAAATCACATGCAATCATAATCAAACAATGACATACACACATACATAGATACACACACACACACACACACACACACACATATATATATATATATATATATATATATATATATATATATATATATATTAGCGTAAAAAAATCATGATCTCTGACGACCTTGTCAGACAACTGCATACATACATACATACATACATAAATATATAAATATATGAACATCAACATAAAGCACTCATGATCCCGTCAGACAGAGACATGCATACATGCATATATACATATATAGACATTATCATATTTTTTATCAAAACATAATTACCATATAGCATGAGGTACGGTTAATAGAACTTCCTTTATCTGCACACAACATGCACCACGTTGAGAACCACAATTCCCAAATTAGCCAAGGCATCTAATGCCTCAAATACATTTACTTAACCTTACCTGATTACCTTTCTCATGACTGATCTGTCATCGTCCATTTATCCCCATGAACCACACCGATCCAACCCACTGTCATATTCTTATCTTCTGCTGCACTTTACTCATCCACTGAGCTTCATTTGGGCCTTACATTACCTGTTGGTTACCACACACCTCTCCCTGAGATCCATTGAATTTCCTCTTTCCCAACCAATTCCAAAGAATCCCAAGAACAAGAGAAAGCAAGAAGAAGACCATGAAAACCAAAATCAATTCAACGCAACAGCAAAGTGGCATGATCATGCACCAAACATAAATAAAACTACTAATCAAGCGCAAAAAAATCACAAATATCAAAAGCATGAAACTAGCACCAAAAACCATGACTCAATCCCCATGGGTTCCCAATGCTTCTAAGGGAAAGCTCAACGCAAGCCTTATTCAAGATTTCATGGAAGTCTCTTTTCCATGCAATCCCCTGCATCATACTGCCATAAACACATAATTGTCAGTGTTTAATATAAGCATACAATATACCATTTACCTTACCTTGTTATGTCAGGCACAGTGCCTTGTATTTGAACACATACATATATCTTCTCTCAAGGGACTCCAATTTCTTGAGGAATCTAGCCATAACTAGAAACCAACTATTATACCTATCAAATATATGTTCATAAATATAAGACATGTCCCCATAATTCCAGACAATATTAGGGTTAAGAAGACTTCATGTTTCCATGCAAAGAGCTCATTCATTTGGGATTGCGGTTCCTAAACATTTCCAAAGGAATTCTTACCCTATTCCTTTCTTTTGAATTCCTATAATCAAGTCCTACTATGTACTGTCACATCACCCATCTATTAATTATATACACATATAAACTATTACCTTGTCATGCTAATACCAAGCATGTTTCCCTACAACTATTCACACATGTCATCACATGTTCCAAATATAAAGACATCATATCTATTAACTAAAATCAACCTCTACCAAGAATAAGAACCATGTCATAATCGACTAATAGTCAAAATGATATTACTACAACTATCACCTACTTATACTCAAGTACAACTATCTCAACACATAGTGTGTTAGTACAACCATATTAAAACACGATCATTACTTCATGCAATATTATAGACACATGCTCATATCATGCAATTAATCAAACATTCAAACAACATATAGAGGACATAATAGACACCAAACATGCAAGCAAAAAATAGATGACATAATCAAATATTCAAAAACCAAATAAACGACATAAGAAAACTCATATCTTAATGTATCTTACGGAAGGCTATCTTCTCTACACAATCAATCTAATTAACACATTATAACTTTACAACATATCAACTCAATCATAAATAATTTCATGATATCCATAACAGTAATTAGCTAACATGTTCACCTCATAATTTCATAAATAGTTGTCATTCATGAATAACAATCACATCTACACAGTCAACCCAAATTAGTATGACACAATATCACAAATATGTCGGCTCATACCTGAATATCGTAACCACAACCATTTGCAAATTTCAATATAGATTAACACGATACATATAACATAAAAATATTAATACAATAACCCTAATCATTAAGTTAACTAACATATAACACCAACAAGTTAACATATAACATACTTATCAACATATGACCACACTGATTCACTAACATCTACCATGCATGTAACCACGACAACAATAAAATGACAAACATGCATATAAAAATTCATTAACTAACATACCTGCATGAAAAACATAAAATACATATATGGCAATATGCTCTTACCCCAAAGTCTAGTGCTGCAACTTCTCTTTGATGATCTACATCTCCTGCTCTATCTCAACCCCCACATCAGCATCATAACATACCAATAGCATCATAATGACCTAAAATGCATACAGTGACCTCATGGAAAACAAACTTAACGATGAAAATACATGTCTAACAACATATACACAACGCCATGCATAAAAAATGCATATACAACTGACATGCATTCATGACTAATGCATCCCAACAACAACATCATCAAATTCCACATGAAAACACAATGACAACAACAAAAACCACCATGCATACACAACAAGAACATAGTACACAAAAATACATAACACATATGAAAAGGACATGTATGCATGACAAACACATTCCTCCCATCCTGTCCAAGGGGTGAACCATGCTCTGATACCACTCTATAACATCCTCATCCCACATCTACCCGAATAACAGTCCAACCGAGGTAAATATGCAACAAGACGACACTATAATGGGATTCAAACTCCTAGGTGACATTAAGGAAGCGAAATTGATAGAAACACATTAAAAAAACCTTCCACATCAACAAAAAACTCGTAGGACCCACCCCAAAAACTCAAGTAACCAACCCTTGGGTCCCACTGGGTTTTAAGACCATTAAACCCCTGAACGGTCCCTTGTTGTGGACAAGGGTGTGTCTGAGAGGCTTTGAATGCATCCTGAGGATTTTTACCTCAGACTTGTGCCTGTGTCCCCAGGATTTGTGCTACTTTTTTAGGCCCAAAGTCCAGATCACTGCCCAAAACTCAACCACAAGTTCAAAAATGAATTTACACAACAGAGCAATGACACATTTTCAAAAACATTGACAAGTTCTAGACTGGACCCCTACTAGCCATGACATGCATTTCATCAAACATGTCACAAATATGTAATATACAAGTTTGAACAACATATCTAAGCATAGGGGTCTCATACTTATTTGAGAATTGATAAAAAGCATTATCCCCTTATATTATTAGCTGCATTATCACCTATTAGGTCATAGATACATTTTTCATTCATTTACAATTCAAAACATGAGGAGAGCCATTTATCAACACTGTCATAATACATGCTTATAACCAACATAATAACAACAAAAATATCAAGGATACATCAACCATAGAGTCCACATATAAACCAATACATTTACACATAAGATGTCAAGGAAACAACCTCTTATTAATGAATGAAAAATCTAACCCGTGATGGGACTACCACATTCCCGCCAACCATATATTGGCTGATCAAAATATCTCTTTAGCCAATCACCCCCATGCCATATTCCAAGCATGAATGTGGGACTAAATCCAAAAGAACCAAGCAGGGCATCCCGAGGCTAAACCACCTCACCCTCATCAATAGAAACCAATATTTACCGCAATCCATCCCGGATCACTAGGCCGTAAAACAAGCATTAATTCCACCATATTTCTCCACCTATACTGTGAGAAATTTTCCTATATCCCAGTCTCTCAAGATTTACCTTAATACACAATGGATCACTAGGCCCTAAACCGAGACTCCATCATCTAGGCTTTACCATATATCTCGCCATTCACCGATAAGGATTCCTAGGCCTAATTAATGGAAAATAGGCTTTACCGTATATCCCTCCATTAATTGGCTAAGGATTCCTAGGCCCACCGAGGCACACAATATTGGATTTACTGCAACCCACAATCCTGTTTGGGGGTCACTAGGCCAGTGGCTTTACTGTAATCCACAGTCTGGTTAAGGGATCACATTTTCTTCCTTTCAGAGATCCACCTCACTCAGCTTCAAATCCATCCGAAAATCCAAATCAACCAAAACATGAGAACCCAATCACACCATGGATATCCAGAAATGGAAAGGAATTGATGAAAACACTGTCACACCTAGAAAAATCCATGACATGATAGCAAATAACCACATGCAATACCATGCATGCCATATCTAGCAAGGAAATCACACATGCAGATTGATACCTACAAAGAATCATGTTGTAACTTGTTGATTCTGCTCTTCCTTCCTTGCTCCTTCCTTCCTCTTTCCTTCTTTTCCTTTCTTGATACAATGCCAAAGTGCTCTAAGAAAACTATGTGTCCAAGAGTGAGAGTGAGAGAATAATGAGAGAGCTCCAAAACTGAACTGAAAAAAGGTTTGGGCAAAAATATTCCTCACTAATCCTTAGAAGCCTTTTTATTAATGAGGCCTCTATTTTCTTCAAATTCCATTATTTTGCTTCATTTTCCTCCTCACATGCAACATGTGACCTTTCACCTTCCTTTTCTCTAATTTTCCATTATTTTCATAAATAAATGTGCCAATAAATGCCATTTTTCCTTTCCAAAGCCTTTG
Source organism: Pinus albicaulis (assembly GCA_034641835.2). Classification (NCBI taxonomy): domain Eukaryota; kingdom Viridiplantae; phylum Streptophyta; class Pinopsida; order Pinales; family Pinaceae; genus Pinus; species Pinus albicaulis. Next base: position 836,425,195 of record CM076583.1, on the reverse strand, counting down.
CCATTGCCTTTTCCAATTTCCTTAGCCATAATAATCAAAATGAACACCCGCTAGGATGTTTTACCCACCATTCAACTTGGAATAAGTGTCACATCAACCGTGGTTATTATTTCGCCTTTATTAACTTTTATTACATGGAATTTTCACGAGGGCTATTACAAAACCCTCCCCTTGGGGGAACACCGTCCTCGGTGTTCAGTGACACCTACAAACCAAAAAACCGCTAAAAATAAAACATAATGCCTATGGATCTTTTTAACACAAATCGTTGTAGTATTTACAAAAAAACCCACATAAATAACCATATTGTCTATAGAGCTTTATAGATCCAACTCGATATAGTATTTACAATAATATACACATATACACATGCTCAACCAACAAATAAAAGGATATGATGCTTGGATTAGCAACAAGGGAATCCATAGGCTCACACCTCCACCCTAAAAGTAATACCATGATTCACCTACTTCTAAGAAAGTCCAAAATCCACTACCAAAGTCAAAGTTCCATCCAATGTACATCACTACAATCCTGTGCTACTTTCCTCTCAGTGAAAATTTACCAGCTCATTGTTATAGGGTACACTCCCAATTTGAATATGATCCCATATGGAAATCCCATGACCAAAAAAATCCATCCCCGACCTTCCCTTCTCTGCTACATAGTCCCTCAAGAAATATAGCCACCCCCTTCCTTGCAGTTACACACCTTCAAAGTTTCGCTGAAACTCCCATCCCGGGCATTCCATCACTTGGAAAGGTTTCCTCACGTCGGAAGATACAAAAACCTATGCATATCCCTACCTCAAAACCATCATACTAGTCGTAGCATGCTCATGGAAATCAATGGAAACTATTGGGTACCAGTGTCCCACAATGGCCCTGCTCTTGAAGTGCTTTACCACCATAGTTCTACATGTTCCAATTCCTTTTTGTTGTTGTTGTTAATGATTTCAATTAGTTTCAACCACCCAATTGGGAATTTCTGTGCTTATTGTGCCAAGCGCATAATTTCCATTAAATTCAAAATATATTGAAATAATTTCAAATCATACCTCATTGGTAGCTCATTAATAAGGTACACTTGGAATCTTGTTCACTTCCTATCACACAATTCAAACTAGTTGTTTGATAAAATCATCATGTTTAAACATATCACATCTGGTTAGCTCAAAACACAACCATTATAGATCAAAATCACGAATCGCATGAAATCATCATAAACCATAATCATAAATCACATGTAACCATAAGAAGTTAGAATCATAGATCACATGTATAATAAAACTGAAATAAAATACCGATACTTATCATTCATCCATCCTTACTTCTGCCATTTTTCTTTTGTACATACACCGGATCGATTGCCACACTCGGCAAGCACCCATTTCCCTTGCTTCTCTTCAATCACGTACACATACACACAGTGTACATCACAACACATACACCCACACACGACGTACAACACCACACAATACATACATCTACACCCGAAATGCAACACACACATACAACTACACCTGATGTAGAACAAAACACAAACATACACCTACACCATGCACACAACACAAATAATACCCATGTCACGATACCATGACTACACAATGCACATACATAGTACCACATGCTCACAACGCAAAATGTATGACATGTACAAAATGCCACATGTACACTAGTACCATATGTACAACATGTACACAATACCACCTATACATATCACCACCTGAACAACGTGTGCACAACATCACATGTACACGACACCACCTGCACAACGTGTACTCAACGCCACATGTACACCGAAACACATGTACAACATGTATGCAACACCACATGTGCACAACACCACATGCAAGACATGTACACGGCATCACATGTACACAACATCACATGCACAACATGTACACAACACCACCTAGACACAACACCACATGTACAACATGAACACAACATCGCATGCACACAACACCACATGTACAATCATGCACACAACACCATATGTACATAGTACTACATGTACAACATGCACACAACACCATATGTGCATAACAATGCATATAAAACATGTACATAGCACTATATGTACATAGCACCACATATAAAACATGTGCACAACACCAAATGCACAAAACACAACATATACAACATGCACACGATATGATATGTACACAACACTGCATATCCAACATGTACATAACACCATCTATACCTATCACTGCATATGTAATATAAACACAAAAACATAAATACACAACTCCATATGTACAAAAAATCATAGGTGCAACATGCACAACATATATACAATAGTATAACTACACATCTAAAGACCACACACTGACTCCACAAAGCAACCTTACTTCTAGCATATTTCCACTATCCATGCTTATCCTAACATGTCATAGATCACGCTGTTTTAATTCCGCTGATGTAGCCCTCAAACTTACCTGCCATAACATAGATATATATATAGTATAATCGCATAATATCAATTCATACCCAAATGATACCGACCTTGTAGATCTGTCAGGCTTATTATTCCCACTTGATTCCTCATAAGCCAAGAAACTCTTAATTCCATTCACCTGCATAAGAAATCATTCCTCCACAAGAATGATTCCTAATGACCCTATAAGACAATGAAATACATACATACATATATATACATATAAACATTAACATAAAACAATAATGATCTCTGACAACCCTGTCAGACATCTGCATACATACATACATATATACATATATAAACATCAACATAAAGCACTCATAATATCGTCAGACAGAGACATACATACATGCATATATACATATATAGACATTATCATAATCATGATCACAACACAATTACAATATAGCATCAGGTCAAGGTTAAGAGAACTTCCTTTATTTTCACATAGCATGCACCATGTTGAGAACCACAATTACAGACTTAGCCAAGGATTCTAACACCTCAAACCCCTTTAATTAACCTTACATGATTACCTTTCTCATGAATGCTCTGCCATCGTCCATTTATCCCCATGAACCCCACTAGTCTAATCGATTGTCATGTTCTTACCTTTCGCTGCCCTTTACTCATGCATTTAGATTCATTCAGGCCTTACATTACATTTGGGTACCACACAACTCTCCTCGAGCTACATTAAATTTCTTGTTTCCCAACCAATTCCCAAGTCTCTCAAAACATAAAAGGAAAGAACAAGAGAAAGCACGAAGAAGACCATGAAAACAAAAAACAATATGACATCACAAAAAAGTGGCACGATCATTCAAAACATAAACAAAACTACAAATCAAGCACAAAAAAATCAAAAAGACTGAAAGAATAAAATCAGCAACAAACACCAGGACTCAATACCCATGGGTTCTCAATGCTTCCAAGGGAAATATCAACCTGAGCCGTCTTCAAGATTTCATGACAATATATTTTTCCATGCAATTCCCTGCATCATATCCCCATAAAAAAATAATTTTCAGTGTATAATATAAACATATGATATATCATTTATCTTACCTTGTCATGCCAGACACAATGCCTTGTATTTGAACACATACATATATCATCTCTCAAGGGACTCCAATCCCTTAACGAATCCAATTGTTATTCATCAATGATTTTTACCTGTTTAGATGACTAAATGCTTGTCCAATATTTCTAGAAACAAAACTCATAGAATTCTTGTGAGTTCTAGAAATCTCATTGCCTTCATTATCCTTAGGATAAATATTTCACTATCCTGCTACTCTATCAAGGCATGACCATCCTATCACTCTAAGAAGTCCAAATCATAGACTGATGTCCCTCGCTCTCACTATGCTTGCCACCTCTACCTATAACACTCTGTCTCGGTTTGCCTAAGCCCTCTATTTTCACTCCTTGGTTTTCCAAGTAACCCAAACTTTTTCCTCCACTCACCAAGTGCCTCAAGAAATGGTGATTTTAAACTCTCTTGATAAGATCTTTTAGATAAATCAATTTTTTTTTAGTTGTCTAGGATGGAAATGCATAAAAGTGTGTCAAAACCTTGTCTTCACCTCCAAACCCTGATTCAAGACTTTCAGTCAAAGACCTATTCCAAAGAACATCCCAATAAGTCATGTAAGGTCTCATAGGTTATGCATTGTCATGGTTCTAAATTCACTATTTCTACAGATATTCAAAGGAAAAGTCAAGCAAAAACAAGGGTGAAACTTATCATTGTCCAAAAACATCAAGGACCTCCAAAGGTATCTCCTTGATCAAGCATTAAGTCCACATAAAGATAATTTGCCCATGTTCAAGCATTTCTGCAGGAATTCTTTATAATGGTTAACATCAGAACAAATGCAAAGTAAGAGTCCTAAACTCACAAATGACATTACACAGTAGAAGAGATACAACAGGCCTAAAAGTTCACAAAGAGGATCATGGTCTCATGAAAAATTGTTTGTAAAGGTGCTACCCATGAAAGAGCCCATGCATAAGGCCCAGAAGACATTGACACATGAGCACAACTGTGCACCAAACAAAGGTTCAATAAACAAGAAGTTATAATGAAAAGCCTCCTTGGGTGACTACAGATAGATATTAGAAGATGATGTTAGAAAATAATCTCTAAGGTTTGTTAAGACAAAATCATTTCACTACAACAAAGGCCAAATTTACAAAGAGTATCAGTGGAGTTGCAGCTATTTAGCACAACAGGTGACTACCCAGTGAGAGATATATGCAAAAATATCATAAATAAAGGGCTGTATCAACACCATGAAGTAAAAACCACAACATTCTTTCATTGAAACAAAGGGTCATACAACTCCATCAAAGAGACAAAGGGTTTTCAGAGGACATTTGAAAGCAACCCACTAAAGTTGAAAAAGATGAAAAGGGTATCAGTATGAAGGACATAGAACTCTTGAATAAAGTCAAATATCCATCAAGTTGTCAAAAGAGAGATGCATAGGTTCAACATGTAAAAATGGAACAAACCAAGCAAAATCACCAGTTTTCCACCTGCAAAAGGAAAAGAGAATATTAGAAAAAGGAAAAAGATTCAAAATAACCTTAGTAAAGTGGGTTTGTCTCTTTAATTTTTTCAAAAGAGTATAAAGACAAATCAAGCGAGCATCTCCCATTTACCATTTGGTTATCTACAAAGGAGTAAGGGTTTTTTTAAGTTTCTCAAAAATCTTGGCAGAGTCTTCGGGCAATTTTTTAGGTTGCTGCGCTCCTGTGCAAGACTACCCATACAAATCCCCAAAGGGCACTGGGTTCCTGTGCAGAGGCACTGCGCGCCTATAGAAGACTCAACGTGCAAACTCTTCCTGGCCGTAACGTGCAGCTTCCGCCCGACTGATAACGTGCAGCCTCCGCCCGATTGATAACATGCAGACTCCACCCGTGCTGCACTCCTGTCCGTTCAGGAGCTGCACGAAAACATGTTTAGGGCTGCCCAAGGGTACACGATAGCTCGTTCAAGGCTGCCCAGGGGCACACGACCAACGTTTAGGGGTGACCCAAACACGTTCAGGGCCGCCTAGGAGGTACACGACCAACGTTCAGGGGTGACCCAAACATGTTCAGGGCCGCCCAGGAGGCACATGACCAGCGTTCAGGGGTGACCCAAACACATTCAGGGCTACCCAGGAGGCACACACCAACGTTCAGGAGCTGCACGACAGTCCGTTCAGGAGCTACCCATGCTACGCTCCTGTTCTTCAGGAGATACCCGTGTTGCGCTCCTGTCCGTTCAGGAGCTCCACAACAATCTGTTCAGGAGCTGCACGACAGCACATTCAGGAGGCACCCATACTATCCACCATGTGTTTTAAGCCAATTTTTCAACTGTGGAGATATTTTGAGAGGTATTTGAGATTTTCCAACATGTTTGTATTTTTCTAAAGATAGGATTACAAAGAAAATTGAAAGTTGATCTTAGAGAAGAAAGTGAAATCCTAGAGAAAACACTTGGCCTATACACTGCTGAGCCTTGACCTAATTAGAACCTCACCATCTCATTCACCATTTTCATGTCCTTCCACAAGCAGTGTCAATTCTTTTTAAAGGTGTCAAGGTAGGGGTAAAAAAAAAATGTCTGAAGAAGAGAATGTTGATAGTGGTGAGACAAAACAAAGGCCTAAAGGGCAGCAGAGGAAGGGTGGGAAGCCAAATAGGTTTGAACCTATAAGCACTGAAGAACTGATGACCTCTCCTACCATAATTCCCTATTTTCAAGAATTAGTATGCTATGAGTTTTGTGAAAAAGTACAAAAGATACAGAGTCACCCTTAGTTGACCAAGCTCTTTGCCCTAAACCTTCATAACCACCAAGTACACCTAGCCGGGTTGAATTTTGAGCTGACCACCAATGCCATCTCTATGGCCATTGGAATACCTTGCATAGGAGAAAGGTGGTTCAAACAAATGCATCTGTACCTAAGCCACTATCACCCATTCTTGAAACCAAGTTTTCAAGCTGGTTGCAGAACCATGTTCCCCTTCTCTCATATATTGGACATATATGCTCTCCTAATGAAGATCATTATAAAATACTTCACCTGTGAGGGTAGGTTCTCCAGAGTCTATTCCTACCACATAATACTCCTCATGCATTTCACCAAAACCAAGCTGCTACATTTTCCCTACTACCTTTGTAAAAGTATTGAGAAAATGTCTTCCATCATGTAAAAGAGGCCTCCATCCCAACAAATGTCAAGCATTTTTCATCATTCCATCATCAAAGTGATTGTCTCACACCAACTAGAACAACAAGGCATCCCATGGGAGGTTTTCATTGTCCATGCTGATTTCACAACTCCACAACCTATCCCTCTGCAAAGTATGCCATCATCATCTCAAATTCCTCCTCACACACCTCCATCACCCTCCACTAACCTTGGTTCATCCTCTTCACATGAATCATTTCCTCAAATAGACCTTCCTCATTCACCTTCCCCTAAGAAATTAGAACATGAAGAAAGAAGTGATGAAAAAGAAGAAAGCAGTGATGAAAATGAAGAAAGCAGTGAAGGAGAGGAAGATGAAAATGAAGAAAGCAGTGAAGGAGAGGAAAAAGAAAGTGATAAATTTAGTGACAAAGAAGAAAGTGTTGATGAAGAAGAAAACAGAGATGAAAGCAGTGAGCCCAATGATGAGAAAAAAGAACAAAACAATGGGTCAAATGATGAAGAAGATGACTCCAAGGATACAGGGATAGAGGCAGCTTATCAAGAGGAAAACAGTGAGCTAGAAAAAGAGGAAAATAGTGAGCCTAATGACAGTAAAAAAACAAATGACAGTCAAGGAGAAGAAGTAAACAATGAAGAAGATGACATTGAAAATACAAAGGACAGTGGGGAGGAGGCATATGAAAGCAGTGAAGAAGAGAAAAAAGACAATGACCAAGATGGCAAGAGCAGCCAAGAAATAGAGTTTGAAAGTGATTTCAGTGGGAAAAAAAATGAAGATCATGAGCCAAATAATGAGGGTAATGAACCAAACAGTGAAGAAGAAGTCAACCAAGAGGATAGTATACATGATGGTAAAAGGAAAAATTCTAAAGACAAGGACATTGAACATAGAAAAAATGAAAATGATACAAGTTATGAAACAGAGGTTGCGATTGAAGGTGAATACCATAGGAAAGACATAGAAGACAATGGGCAGAGAAGTGAGGAAAACTCACCTAGTGAGGAAGAAAGTGACCATCAAAGTACAAGAGGGACTAATGAGATTTCCTATGACAATGACCCCACAGAGAGTGCAAACAGTGATACAAAGGCTGAGTTTGACAGTGAAAACAATGGGTCAAATGATGAAGAAGAGGACAGTCATGAAGATGAAGATGTACCAAGCAGTGATAAATACACTTTTAGCATTGCAAAAATAGAGGATGATAGTCATAAGGGTCTTGACAATGATGATGGCATAAGAGATAGTGAGAATTCTTGTCAAAAGGGTAGTCAAGAGAAAGGTGAAAAAGATGCACACATAGAGATCATCCATGAGGAGAAAAGCAGTCCTAAGGTCACTAATGATCAAGGTTTCCAAATGAAACTTGTTGTACCTTTCCCCATTACCTATCAAAGAGGAGAGATGCATGTGTTTGCTTCCTCCAAAGGGAAAGGGGCCATGCCATCCTCCTAAACTCAAATGATTGACAAAGGTAAACAAAAAATGAAGGAGGAAGTAGAAAATCACGAGGAGGAAAGAGAATTTGAACTCATCCACATAGACAGTGATGAGGAAAATGAAACAAGAATTGTAAACTCCCTTCTACAAGACAGGAATGCACTGATCAGGGATTTGGAAGTTGAATTAGAGAGAGCTAAATATTCCATTTACTTCCATCAGATGCAAAGCAAACAGATGAGTGACCAATAGGCCATCTATGAAGCAAGAGCACTCAAGTACCAAAAAGAGGCTCAAAGGTCACAAGTAAATTTAAAGGAGTTCATGGGCGCCTATGAAGAAAGTAGTGATGAAGAGGGTCAAACTAGAAGGATACCTAGGACCATGGGTCTTAGGAAAGCCTTGGAAAAGAAGAAAGAAGAAGAATTAGCCCAAGCACACCAATTTCCCCTCACTGAACTCATTGCCATGGAAATTGAGCATGATAGGGAATCATGGCTTGAAAGGGCTAACATAAACCTTGAAGCCAAGCTAGAGAAGGCCAACAACAGCTTAGACTTGCAGAGGAGAATGGCTAAGCACCATGCACGAAGAAACCAAGTTGCAAGGAAAAAAATCAATATTGCCCAAAATAAGGTCCAAGCGCTAAAAAAGGAAAAATACCAAGCTAGCCTTGATATTTTGGCCCAAGCTTCTCTATAGGTCTCCCAGGACCCCTGAGGCACCTACCTACCAAATTTGGGAGAAATTGAACAACTTTTTGTTTTTTGCAAATTTTGAGGCTAGGAGTGCAGCACACCCTGTGCTAAACTTTTTCCCAGGGCATATTCAGGAGGAGAGGCTTACATTTTTGGATTCACCATCATTAGAAGAGTATTCTCACCAATTTTCAGCTCAATTGGAGTTGATTTTATTCCCCAAAAGAGTAAAAAACACTCATTTTTTCACCATTCTGCCCATTTTTCAGAGCATGTGATGCACTCTTGGTAGTCTTTGAATTTTCACTTTTTGGAGAGGTTTTAGAGGTAATATTTAAGAAATGAAGTTATATCTGGAAATTATATTTCAAGGGTTTTCCAACGAGCCATCACGGAGCCGTTTCTGACATCGGGAAGACCTCCAAAACACTGTTGCAAAAGACCTATTTTTCCTGTCTCCGTGCTGCGCTCTTGGCCCGATTTCCAATTTTTACACAGTATGCTGCGCTCCTGTGGGTGACTGGGAAGAATGTGTGTTTATAAAGTTTTCATATGTTTTTAAGGGCCTAAAAGTCAATTTAATTGCTATATATGTCCATAAAAGATATTTTTTAGATATTTTTGTGCCTTGGGCCTTGCAAGGCCTCAAGGACAAGTTAGGATATTTATTGTTGGACAATGGGCTTATAGATGCTCTAGTAGGTTTTTCTCTTCCTTTCTTGTTATATAAGGCATGAGGATTCATTGTAAATATTTGGGACTTGATGTGTTTAAGAGCAATACATGGTTTTTGGAAGTTGAAGAACAATTTAGTGTTGTGGAGCTTGTGGATGCTTTGCCTTGATTGATGGCGATGAAGGCTTGCTTGCAGGATCCCTGAGTTTAGTTAATGGTGATGTATCTCTCATATGTTCATGTTTTTCTTGTTTTCCATATGTCCATCTTTATATATTGCAATAGCTCAGAAGAGTATAGGATGAGAAATGTTGTTTGAGGAACCTCAGTCCTCCTGTTAGCTATTGTTTTCATGTTTTCTTCTGTTGGGTTAGCTTAAAGAATTCTTCATTGCTCCTTAGGCCCACCTAAGCTTTTCTATTTCATTGTTGGATTAATATGCTATTTGATAAACATGATTCATGGTAAGCTTTGCTTGTTTAATGCTATCTAAACTCTGTCTTTAAATCTCTCTTTGATGTATTGATTGATAGGTTAAGTCAAAGAGGTATTGTTTTGATCTTGCCCTTTGTATATGCTTATAAGTTTGCCTCAAAGTTATTTTTAGTTTAATGAATGATGTTTAGGCATTCCCTCTTCATTTATTAATGCTATTTGTCTCTTATATGTTTTCAAATCTTGAAAGTAGAATCATTGAAGTTAGATAAGTTGTCTTCATTTGTTCCACTAGATTGTATATCTTGGATGTGTATTTGTTTAAAGGTATTGTTATTGAGTAAATGGTGTGCCCTACCTCATAACTAGTGTCTTTTGCTTATCCATATTCAAGATCTCTCTGTTCATAGGTATTTGACAAAGGATTCTTAACTTCCCTTTGCCCTACCTTGGTTCCCAAACTTAATGTCCATTTCACCTCATACATAAACTTTAAAGATCCATTAACTACACTAGATTTTCCCTGTGATGTACTCCGATTCATTATTGAGATATCAATGATTTCATAGACTCCATAGCCTAATTGATTTGATAACCTCTCACTCCACCTATCCTACTTGATCATCTTACCCCAAACAAAACAAACAACAAACCCACACTTAACAACTAGCCTAAAATCAACCATCCAAAGCGAACAAGTTCACATCCTTCGCATAATAGAGAGAGCCCTCTCTGAGTCTAGGAAGGCTAGGTCCTAGGATTCCAACGATTGGTCTGATGTTACCCTGTCATTTGGTTTACCAATCTTCCAAATCACGGGACACTAACACCAACCATAACTAGAAACCAACTATTATAACTGTCAAATACATGTTCATAAATATAGCAAATGTCTACATAATTCCATACAAGATTAGGGTTAAGAAGACTTCATGTTTCCATGCAAAGCGCTCATTCATTTGGAATTGTGGTTCCCAAACATTGCCAGAGGAATTCTTACCCTATTCCTTTCTTTTGCCTTGCTGTAATAGAGTCCTACCATGTATTGTCACATCACCCATCTGCTAGTTATATATACACATAAACTATTACCATGTCATGCTAATACCAAGCATATTTCCCTGCAACTGTTCACACATGTCAATCACATATTCAAAATATCAAGACATCATATCTATTAACTAAAATCAACCTCTACCAAGACTCACAACCATGTCATAATCAAATAATAGTTAAAATCATAATGCTACAACTATCACCTACTTATACTCAAGTACACATCATCTATATCAACGCATAGTGTGTTAGTACAACCATCTTAAAACAATATCATTACTTCATGCAATATTATAGACACATTCTCATATCATGCAATTAATCGAACATTCAAACAACATATAGACGAAATAATAGAAACCAAACTCTCAAGCACCAAATAGATGACATAATCAAACATTCAAACACCAAATACATGACATAAGCAAACTCATACCTTAATGTATCTCAGGGGAGACTATATTTTCTGCACAATCAATCTAATTAGCACAATATAACTTCACAACATATCAATTCAATCGTAAAAAAGGTCATGATATCCATAATAATAACTAGCTAACATGTTCACCTCATAAGTTCATAACAAATTTTCATTCATGCATAACAATCACATCTACACAGTCAGTCCAAATTAGTACGACACAATATCACAAATATGTCGGCTCATACCTAAATATCGTAACCATAACCATTTGCATAGTTCAATCTAGATTAACACGATACATATAACATCAAGATATTAATACAATAACCCTAATCATCAAGTTAGCTAACATATAACAACAAAAATTTAACATAACACATACTCATCAACAACATATAACATAATCATTAAGTTAACTAACGTAAAAGAACAACAAAAATGCATATAACAACATATTACTATCATTCATGACTATTCGACACACGTGCATATGACCACAGTCATTCACTAACATCTACCATGGATGTAATCAAAACAACAATAAAATGACAAGCATGCATATAAAAATTTATTAACTAACATACCTTCATGCCTAACATACAATACCTATATGACGATATGCTCTTAACCCAAAGTCTAGTGTTGCAACTTCACTTTGGTGATGTAAATTTATGTAGATGTTCTATGCTTGATGAAACTTTACTTTTCACTACAGCAATCACATAAACAATCAAGTAAAATGCTAATAGAACATACCAATAGATCTACAGAAGACAAACCAGAAACATAAAAATGTGGTGGTACGGCGGTCAATAGGATGCTTCAACCAGCAAAGTCTCCTTGGTCAGCCAACCCAGCATATGTCACAATAGCCCTCAAAACAGCCACATGGTCAACTCAAAGTCAACCCCCAAAAAGTCAACGCTGTCCAGAAAAGTCAACGCAGGACAACAACAAGAAAGTCAATGCAGCTCGGTCTTCGGTCAACCTTTTTACCTTGATTCTTGTACCAATGTGTATGGCCTCCCAAAATTGAAGTCTCCACCAATTTTCAGCCTATTTGGACCATGCGTTGACCAAAGTCAACACTGGTCAAACTTGTGTGGAAACCCTAGCTGTAGTAAATTTGTCCTTCTTCTTGGCTGCAGTAATTTGTCCTTATTCCCACATGTGAACCGAAATTGCCTCCAAGGAGCTCGTACTAAATCAGAAGAGGAGAAGATGTGTGATGAGATGAGTGAAATGATCTCCAACGTTGACTGTATATATATCCATCATTGAGGTGTGTGACACATCTGCTGGGGGTATAAAACCTTAAGTCTGACCTACACATATTTGAAATTATTAAAAATAAATGTTTTTATCATTAGATTAAGTCAATTTTATATCGATCTTACACCTCTCCGAAAGAGGAACCCAATAAAAATATTGGTATCTTCATCTGAGCATCACAACATGGAGTTTGGACCTAGTTGTCCAATTTTAACACTCCCTATCAACTAGGGAGAACTCCATCCACCTATGCAATCAAACATCGTGTGTCATCCTGCCGTAACTTGCTTTGCTGGCCTCTTTATTTCAAAACAGAAGTGGGTCAGTCACAAAGACATCATTCTCCGGCTGACAGATTCAACCCAGAGGTCCAAAACCTCTATTAGACTCACAAAGAGTCTCATACCAACTCGAAGTTGGTTTACCTGACCCGAAGTCAATTGGAGGTTCGAAACCTCACTATATTACTTGATCCCAGATCAAGTGGTTGGATCGTGCCATCCTAGATAGAGAGTACGACAATCTCTGATGCGTCCATCAGTCTTTGCTACTAGTCTCTATATTTTCCCACCTCATTGGCCAAATGAGAGGTACTTCCCATGAGCCCTGAACTTAATGGGTAGGATGCATACGGGGCACAGATAATGAGAGGTGAACCAACTCAAAATCACAACGATGCTGCCCAAACACACCAACAAGGTTCGGCAAGCCTAGCCTTGTGGTTGCTTATAGCTTCGAGAAGCTATCCCCAAAGCCTCCCAGAGCTCTCAGAGCTCATCGACCAACATGACCCAAATCATAGGGTCGTTCCACGATACCAAGACTCTCACGGAAGGTTAGGAACTTGAACTTCCCCAGGGGCTTTGTGAGAATATCCGCGACCTGCTCATCAGTTCCTATATGACTGAGCCTTATGGTGCCTCACTGTACCATATCCCAGATAAGGTGGTACCTGATATCAATATGCTTGGATCAATCATGGAACATTGGATTCTCAGAGAAGCGAATCCCACTATGGTTATCACAAAGTATCACGGTGGTATCTAGCACATGTCTGAACAACTCACTGAAGAGATTTCGCAACGAAATTGCTTCACAACAGGCCATACTCGCTACAATGTATTCGGCCTCTGTGGTGCTCAAAGCTACCGACTTATGCTTCCTACTCATCCATGAGATCGAAGCAGAACCAAGATTGAATCAGAATCCCGATGTGCTCTTACGATCCACCGCAATGCCAGCTCAATCAGCATCAGTATATCCAAGGAGTGTCACGCTCCCGGCAATGTATCTCAGCCCATGGTTTATCGTGCCCTAAAGATAATTAGCATCAGTATATCCAAGGAGTGTCACGCTCCCAGCAATGTATCTCAGCCCATGGGTTATCGTGCCCCGAAGATTCCTGGCACCAACCCAGTGAAAGTGATGAGGCTCAACCATCTATTGACTCAAAGTGTTCACTGCAAAACATATATTTGGACAGGTGTTCACTAAGAACATCAGGGCCCCTACGATTTGATGATACTAAGTAGGATTAGAAAATACAGGCCCAACAGCACTGCCACTCAACTTCTTGAAGTTGAGCTCCATTGGTGTCGACATGGACTTGCAGTCCACCATACCAAATCTTTCCAGAAGCTTCACAATGTATTTTCCTTGAGAAAGGAAAATCTCGCCGGGTCTTTGCTAGACCTCTAGGCCTAGGAAGTAGTGCATCAGTCCTAGGTCCTTCATCTCGAACTCAGCAGCGAGCTCCCTCTTGCACTTACGAATGAGAGGGTCAACACCTGTCAGGAAGAGGTCATCCACATACAACACCAGAATGAGAGGATTTCCTTTGAAAACCCTGAAGTAAAGTTTCGGATCAACATTACTTCGAGTGAAGCCCAACTTCATCAAGTAGCTATATATCCTCTCATACCAAGCTCTGGGTGCTTGCTTCAACCCATATAGGGCTTTCTACAACTTGCAGACATGGGTGTCTCGATCCTGGGCTTCGAACCCCAGAGGTTGCTCCACATATACCTATTCCTTTATCGCACCATGTAGAAATGAAGTCTTCACATTCATCTGATGAAGACTCCATCCTTGCGAAGAAACAAGGCCTATAATAGATCGAATGGTGGTATATCGGGCCACAGGTGAAAATATGTCATCATAATCTATGCCTTCCTTTTGAGAGAAACCACGGGCAACAAATCTTGCCTTGAACTTTTCAACACTTCCATCAGATCCATGCTTGATCTTGTAAAGCCATTTCGAGGTGACAACTGCTTTGTCCTTTGGTCTTGGAGCCACATCCCAGACATCATTCTTCATAATGAAATCATACTCTTTGTGCATAAAATCCTTCCAAACTTGATGCTTTACGACTTCCTCAAAGGATCTAGGCTCGGATTGTACAATAGTACTCATGGCTGCTAGATACCCTTGGTATCTAATCAACTTCTTGCTTTCACGGAATATCCCCCTTGGGGCCACATGTCCCTCAGCATCCTTGAGAGTGTCCCTGAGCCATGATGGTCTCTTTCCCAGTGAAGGAGGTGGATCAATCGGGTCCATTGGTCCTTCAACATTAGGCGTCATTTCATCCTTTGGTTCCTCTTGATTTCCAGGCCTTGCTTCATTATCTTCCTCAGATCTCGGAAGATTGAATACTTTCCTTAGGGAAGTATCTTCGTCAAAGGTGACATTGTGGTATATCTCTAATTCCCTTTGACCAGGGACATAGACTCTATCGGCCTTCGAAGTTTCACTATAGCCCAGAAACATTCCTTTCTTCACTGAAGCATCAAACTTACTCCTCTTTTCTTTTGGCACATGAAAGTAAATAGTACATCCAAAAACTTTAAGATTTGAGACGTCAAGTTTCTTACCAGAGAAAACCTCTTGGGAAGTTTTGGATTCTAGAGTGGAATGCAGGGATTGGTTTTGTATGTACACGACAGTTTTCGCAGCTTCTCCCCAAAGAAACTTCGGCAGAACTTGGTCACATAGCATGGCACGGGCAACTTCCACAATGGTCATGTTCTTTCGTTCAGCAACACCATTTTTCTCGGGAGTATAGATAGTTGTGGTCTCCCTCTTAATACCAACTTCTCTGCAAAAGTCCTTGAACTCATTTGTCTCATATTCAGTGCCATTATTAGTTCTCAAAATCTTGATCTTCTTCCCTGTCATATTTTCCACCAAGGATTTGAATGTACGGAACCACATGAAAGCCTCATCCTTCTTCTTTAAGAAGTACATCTAGGTTTTGCGAGAGAATTCATCTATGAACTTCATATAATATGAACATCCTCCCAAGGATGTCACGGGCAGCATACCAGATAGATCAGAATGGATCAATTGCAAGACATCAGATGTCTTTGTTACACTAGAGGGGAAACGTCCCCTTGTACGCTTTACTTTGGCACAACTCTTACATACAACTTCATGATTATTTTGAAACTCAGGCATCCCTGTCACCACCTTCCTTACTTCAGGAAGGGCTTTGTAGTGAAGGTGTCCAAACCTTCGGTGCCATAGTTCAGTCTATCGGATAGTATCACATGTCATTGCTCCCAGCGGACTTCCTCCAACCTGGTAGAGTGTATCAACTCTAAACCCAATCGAGATAGCTTCCTTGAAGCTCTTATTCCACATGAGCACCTTTCCATCAGTGAATGCCACATTGAAACCTTTGTCTTCCATTGTCGATATAGACACAAGGTTCTCCTTCAAATTTAGTACATAGAGTACATCCTGCAAGTGGAGGACTTGACCTTGAGACAAGTGGAGGGTCACAGTCCCTGTCCCTTTCACATGATATGTGGCATTATCTCCAAGGATAATTTCCAAATTAGTATCCTTCTCAACCATATCAGAGAGTGCTTCCTTGAACCCAGTGATATGCCTTGAGGCACCACTATATATCAACCAGACATCCATAGTGTCGGGTGGGGATGCAACAAAGAGGGCAGATACAAGAATGTATTCATTTATTTTATCAACAACATGTTATTCCTCATACCTAGAGTTTCTTGAAATTTTGAAAGGTCGATCATTTCTGTTGGAGGGAGCCTTCATATTTCCATTGGATCTGGTGTTCCTTTGATTGCCATTCCTTCGGTTGTTGTTGTTATCATCACCATCGGGAGACTATTTCTTGAAAGGACATTCTCTAGCATAGTGACCAGGCCTATGACAAGTGAAACACTTGCCCTTCTTTCCTTGGGTCCCTACTTTTCCATTGTTATTTGGGCCACCAAAGTTCTTCCTTCTAGAATGAGCAGCGTATGCAGCATTTCCTTCATTTCCATACTCCTTCATTCTTGATTCTTCTTGAATGCATCTTGATAGTACTTCGTCAAAGTCAGGTATCACATTATTATTTAGAATGGTAGTGTTGAACACATGCCATTTAGATGAGATCCCTCCAAGTGCGGTGAGTACCATCTCTCATTCAGCTATTGCCTCCCCAATAGCCAACAGATTGTTCCTTATTTCAATCAGCTTCAGAAAGTATGATTCGACAGACTCATCCCTGCCTTTCTTCAAATTATTCAATATAGTACTTGATTTGCATTGTTGGCCTTGAACACGAGGATCAATTTATCATACATATCTTTGGATGTGCCCAACTCAGAGATGTAGGCCACCAGGATTTTATGAATGGATTCCCTGATCATTAGCTTTGCTTTGATCCCCCCCTTCTTGTACTTTGTTTTGGCAACATCAGTAGCAGTGGATGGAGGTTCTTGAATTTTACCCTGCACATAGTCCATGACATCTTGGTCTTCCAATTTGAGATCCAATATCATCTTCCAAGCATGGAAGTCATCCTCCTTGAAGCCATAGTTTGTGGAACCCATTATCCTCTTTAGTGATTGCTAAAAATAGGGCTTGTCTTCACCTCAGCTCCGATACCATGTAAATTTATGTAGATGTTCTATGATTGATGCAACTTTACTTTTCACTACAACAATCACATAAACAATCAAGTAAAATGCTGATAGAACATACCAATAGATCTACAGAAGACAAACCAGAAACAAAAAAATGTGGTGGTGCGTTATGGCGGTCAACAGGATGCTTCAACCAGCAAAGTCTCCTTGGTCAGCCAACCTAGCATGTGTCACAATAGCCCTCAAAACAGCCACACGGTCAACTCAAAGTCAACCCTAGAAAATTCAACGTTGTCCAGAAAAGTCAACACAAGACAGCAGCAAGAAAGTCAACGCATCTTGATCTTCAGTCAACATTTTGACCTTGGTTCTTGTGCCAATGTGTATGGCCTCCCAAAATAAAAGACTCCACCAATTTTCAGCCTCTTTGGACCATGCGTTGACCAAAGTCAACGCTAGTCAAACTTGCGTGGAAACCTTAACTGCAGTAAATTTGTCCTTCTTCCTGGCTGCAATAATTTGTCCTTCTTCCCATGTGTGAACCAAAATTTCCTCCAAGGAGCTCGTACTAAATTAGAAGAGGAGAAGATGTGTGATGATATGAGTGAAATGATCTCCAACGTTGACTGTATATATATCCATCATTGAGGTGTGTGACACATCTACTGGGGGTGTAAAAACTTAAGGCCAACTTGCACATATTTGAAATTATTAAAAATAAATTCAAAATAAATGGTCTGCTCATCAGATTAAGATCAATTTTATATTGATCTTACACCTCTCTGAAAGAGGAACCCAATAAAAATATTGGTATCTTCATCTGAGCATCACAACATGGAGTTTGGACCTAGTTGGCCAATTTTAATAGGTGATCTGCATCTCCTGCTCTATCTCAACCAACACATTAACATCATAACATACCAATAGCATCATAATGACCTAAAATTCGTACAATGACATCATGTACAACAACCTTAACCATGACAATACATTCATAACAACATACAGACACTCCCATGCATAACAAATGCATATACAAATGACATTCATTCATGACCAACGAATCCCAAAAACAACATCATCAACTTCCACATGGAAACACAACAAAAACAAAAACCACCACCATGCATACAAAGAAATGACATAGTCCACAAACATACAAAAAAATATGCAACTCACATGTATGCATAACAAACACATTCTGCCCATCCAGTCGAAGGGGTGAACCATGCTCTGATACCACTCTGTAACACCCTCATCCCACATCTACCCAAGTAACTGGCCAACTGGGGTAAATATGTGACAAGATTCCACTATAATGGGATTCAACCTCCTAGGTTACCTTAAGGAAGTGGAATCGACGAAAACACATCAAAAATACCTTCCACATCATCAACAAAACACCTAGGAGCCATCCCAACCACTCATGTAACCAACCCCTTGGTCCCGTTGGGTTTTTATACCATTAAATCCTAGGAGGATCCCTTAATATGGATAAGGGTGCATCTGGGAGGCTCTGGACGTTCCCACAACATGGGAATGCATGCGTCCAGGGAATTTTTTCCTCAAACCTGTGCCTGTGTCATAAGGATTTGTGCCACCTTTTTAGGCCCAAAGCCTAGTTCACTGCCTAGAACTCAATGAAAAGTTCAAAAATGAATTTACATAACAGAACAATGATACATTTGCAAAAACATTGACGAGGTCTAGACCAGACCCCTACAATCCATGACAGACGTTTCGTTAAATATGTCACAAATATGTAATCTACAAGTTTAAACAACAAATTTGAGCATAGGAGTCTCATACTTATCTAGAATCACTAAGAATAATTGTTCCCTTATACACTTAGCTACATTATCATCTATTAGGTCATAGATACATTGTTCTTTCATTTACAATTCAAAACATGAGGAGAGCCATACATCATCACTGTCATAATACATGATTATAACCAACATAATAGAAACATAAATATCAATGATACATCAACCATAGAATCCAAATATAAACCAATACATTTACATATAAGATGTCAAGGAAATAACCTCTTATTATTGAATGCAAAAACCAACTCGGGATGGGACTACCACGTTCCACCCGACCATAGATTTGTTGAGTCAAATATCTCTTCATCCAATCACATGCATTCCATATTCTAAGCATGAATGTGGGACTCAAACCAAAAGAAACAACTAGGGCATCCTGAGGCTAACCCACTTCACCATCACTAATAGAAAACATGCTTTACCACAATCAATCCTATATCACTAGGCCATAAAACAAGCATGAATGCCACTAGATTTATCCACCTACACTGTGAGGATTTTTTCATATCTCCTAGTCTCTCTGGCTTTACCGGAATCCACACCGGATCACTAAGACATAAACCGAGACTTCACCCTCTAAGCTTTACCCTATAGCTCGCCATTCACCGATAAGGATTCCTAGGCCTAATGAAGGGAAACCACTTCTAGGATTTACTGTATATCCCTCCATTAATAGGTCGAGGATTCCTAGGCACACCAAGGCACACAATACCTGGATTTACTGTAACCCACAGTTCGGTTCAGGGGTCACTAGGCCAGTGGCTTTATGACAATCCACTGTCTGGTTTAGGGAACACTAGGCCATGTGTTCTTCCTTTCGTATATCCACCTCGCTCAACCTCGAATCCATCCGACAATCCATCTCGACCAAAACATGAGAACCTCATCAGACCATGGTTATTCAGAAATGGCAAGGCTAGGATGAAAACACTGTCACACCTAGAAAAACCCATGTGATGACAAAAAATAACCACATGCAATACCATGCAGGAAAAGTCTAGCAAGGAAATCACACATGCAAATCGATACCTGCAACGAATCCTACTGTAGCTGCTCGATCCTGATCTTCCTTGCTTGCTCCTTTCCTCTTGCCTTCTTTGCCTTTCTTGATCGAATGCCAAAATGCTCCAAGAAAACTATAAGTGTCCAAGAATGAGAGAGAGAGAGAGAATAATGAGAGAGCACGAAAACTGAACTGACAAAAGGTTTGGTGAAAAATATTCCCCACTGATCCTCATAAACCTTTTTATTAATGAGGCCTCTATTTTCTTCAATTTCCATTATTTTCCTCCTCACGTGCAACCTGTGACCTTTCACCTTCCTTTTCTCCTATTTTCAATTATTTTTCATAAATAAATGGGCCAATAAATGCCATTTTTCCTTTCCAAAGCCTTTGTCATTACCTTTGCCAATTTCCTTAGCCATAATAACCGAAATGAACACCCACTAGGATGTTGTTCCCACCATTAAGCTTGGAATAAGTGTCCCATCAACTTTGGTTATTATTTTTCATTTATTAACTTTTATTACATGGAATTTTCATCAAGGATGTTAAAGAACCATCCCCATGGGGGGAACACAATCCTTGATGTTTAATGACAACTACAAACTAGCAAACCGTTGAAAATAAAACATACTGCCTATGGATATTTATAACACAACTCATTGTAATATTTAATATAACAACCACATATATAACCATGATGTCTATGGATCTTTATAAATCCATCTCGATACAATATTTACAATAATATACACATATACACATGCACACTTTCTCTACCTAAAAATAAAAGGATGCGATGCCTGGATCAACAACAAGGGAATCTAGAGGCTCACACCTCCAACCTGAAAGTAATACTATGATTCACCACCTTCTTAGGAAGTGTATTATCCACTTACAAAGTAAAATCTGCATCCAATTTCCAACCCTACAATCCTGTGCTACTTGTCTTCTCAGTGAACAGTTACCGACTCATTGTTACAGGGCACACTCCCAATGTGCATATGATCCCATCTGGAAATGCTAATGAAAAAAAAAATCCATCCCTGACCTTCCCTTCTTTGCTACAAAGTCCCTTGGGCAATCTGGTCACCCCCTTATGTGTAGTCACACACCTTCCAAGTTCCTCTGGCACCCCCTTTCCGTGTAGTCCATCCCTTGGCAAGCCTTCCTCGCATCGAAATATATAAAAACTGAGGCATATCCCTACCTCAAAACCATCATATCAGTCATAACATGCTGATGGAAATAAATGGACACTATTGGGTACTAGTGTCCCACATGGCCCTACTCTTGAAGTGCTTTTCCAACATACTGCTACATGTTCCAATTCCTTTTTGTTGTTGCTGCTAATACTTGAAATCAGTTTCAACCACCCAACCGAGCATTTCCGTGATTCATGTACCAAGCACATAATGTCCATTAGATTCAAAATAAATTGAAATAACTTCAAATCATACCTCATTGGTAGCTCATATATAAGGTACACATGCAATCCTTTTCACTTCCTGTCACACAAGTCAAACTAGATTTTTGATCAAATCTTCATGTATAAACATATCACATCTGGATAGATCAAAACCTAAACATCATAGGTCAAATTCATGAATCACATGTAATCATCATAAAACATAATCACAAATCACATATAACCACCATAAGTTAGATTCACAAATCACATGCATAATAAAATTGAAATAAAATACTGATACTTATCCTTCATTGGTCCTTACTTCTGCTTTAGTTCTTTTGTACACACACCGAATCGGTTGCAACACCTAGCAAGAACCAAGTGCCTTTGCTTCTCTTCAATCACGTACACATACACACAGTGTACATCATAGCACATACATCCACACACTACGTACAACACCACACAATACATACATCTACACTTGATATGCAACACACAAATACAACTACACCCGGTGTACAAAAAAATACATACATACACCTATTAGGGTCCTATAATAATAGTGTTCATAAAATTTTGAATTGAATTTGATAGTCTTGTAAATATGTACATACCTTGCTTTCTGCAAGTTGTTTTCCCATATTTGAAAAATGAAAAATAATAAAAAAAAGTCAAAAAGAGGGTAAAAATTCCTAAAAGAAAGATAAAAGGACTTAGAAAAATATAGACCCCAAAAGAAAAAGAGACAAAAATAATGCCTGAAAGTGAGCAAGTCCAAATGCCACTACTTTATTTTTACTGCAAGAATAATGATTATGTGCAGAGTGTCAATAAATGCCATAATCCATGATCAGTTAAACAATTTAATCTTAACTTTTCATGTTTTCAATTTCAAGTTTTAGATAGTGAATAAAGATTTGTCAAATAGTTTAAACTTGACAAATCAGTAGATAGGTAGAGAATAATGAGGAGCTGAACAGTTTAATCTGAGCCCTCAGATGAAATAAGATAGATTTAGATAGTTTTATGCTTTGAAAGAAAATGTTTTAAGGTTGCAAGCCTAAATGCACCTGTAAAATGAAGAAAAAATGTTAGAAATAAAGTTAGGTAGGTAGAAAGCAGTTGGGAAATCATGTAATAAAACATTAACGGGCAAAATGACTAATTTCCCCTCCCTTATGTGTATTCAATATTCTAAGCTATCAATAAAAAAGGCTCAGAGCATTTCTCTGACTTTTTTTGGGACTGGACCCAAGGCTCGATGGCTGGCTAGTTAAAAATATTGAGTTCTTATGTTAAACACACATTTATCATCATTTACCCTTCATTCATACATTAAAACCCCTTTTCCTAAGTAAAGACACATTCTTACTTAGTAAAATTGTAACCCTGAAATAATTAACTTCATCCCTTCAAAAGCATTCATAAAAACCCTCAAAATTACATTTATCCTAAGTATTAGTGAAAGTGTAGGTTTTAACACTGAACAGAAATTATCTACACACGAATCTTATAACAGAAAATAAACAATAGCGAGAGCATAAAACATAAAACAGATAAACACAGAGATTTTCCCCTGGATCCCAAATCGGGACGACCAGCTTGATTTTTCATTATATTACTTTTAGTGTTACAACACATATATATACATGCCGAAGCATACATAAACCCCAATCCATTAACCCTAGATTAGAACATAACCGTAGTTCCCTTGACCGGATCTACAAAATACCAGGGGCCGAAAACCATCGTACCCCAAAACCATGTGAAAACTCATGCACAAAACATGGGTGGATCACTTTAGCAGGTGGGACCTTTCTAATTTGTTTTCTTGGAAGTGACCCTTGGGACATAAACAGAGAATGTCTCCCCCATAACACCCTAACACGGCACAACGTACAACCCGTGAGGCTAGTCGTGGAAAGAATATAACACATACCCAACAAAAAGAAATATAAAGATGAGCAATTCTTGATTTTATACTATACTTAGAGATAATATGTATTTTGTTTTTATTACACTACCCTTTCATATTAACCTTTAACATACTTTTATTAAATCCCTAAGAAATACCCTCCCATAGTTATTAATTCCATTATATCTAAATACCTCAAAAAACCCCACTATTATAACATTTAGACCAAAGTCTATTATCCCATGTGCGCAAATAAAAAACCCCAAATTATAAACCCTTTGGTCTAAAATTACCATTATTGAAATATCCCACCCCTATGGTCTTTAAACCAACGAAAAAGGTTTAAAAAACTATATAATATATCTTAACCCACTCGACGTATATTGATTAAAAACAATATATGTGTTAAATCATATATCCCCCTGCCACATCATAAACCTTCCGCCTATGCAAAAGCCTGATCCCACCTTTCTATTTCAATGCAATTCCCGAAATGATCTCAGCCCTTCGCTTTAAACCTTTAGATCTGATGGACATAACTTGATATTGCGTGAAAAAGATGCTTGATCCTTCAAATGCCATAGCCGCGCGAAATGGGTGGCTTCACCCATTTCTCTCCCATCCACATGGCCTTATCTCATTCGATTGCGTTCGTTGAGGTTAAAACCACTTACCACCTAAAGCCTATGCGATAACCGCCAGTTTTAAACACCATTGCATTCCAAAATCACCTCCCGTCGGACAAGATCTGCATTAAATGCAAATCGATACATTTTGATAAAACCTTTAGTTAAGCCTTTATTCATTTATCTTTCACGTTTAACCAGCACATTGCCTCCCTGACTGTAGAGAAAACCTGTTAAAGCTCGTTTATGCTATTTTTATGCCGAAAACCTTCAAAATTTACCAAATTACACCCGTGAAGACTGTTGAGGAGTTGCGCCTTGCTCCAGATAAACTGCTGAATCCATCAATTCAACTTGAAGATGTAAAAACCCTTTCAAAGCCAATACCTGCATTAAAACAGGTATTTTTCTTAGAATTAAATTTGCAATCAAGTTGGAAAACCATTTTTAAAAGAAAGAAAAACATTTTAAGATAAAAAATTGAGTAATCAAATTTCCCAAAAGTCCCAGAAACAGGCCAAACGATGCCAAAATTTTCCCAGAAACCCTGTTTGTCTGCTGCGCGGTTTTTTCAAGTAAATTTATCAAATTTTCATAGTTTAATGATCCATTACAAGCTCTAAAAGGCCAGAAAACCTTTGCAAGTATCCTGAAACCTTATGTAATCCTTGTCAACAGAGTTTTAGCCCCATTTCTCAGTCAAAAAACTTAGAAAACCCCTGTTTTATGTTTTAGACCAGTTTTAAAGCCTCAAAACTTCTTTAATAAACCTAATTGGGCATAAAACCCAAAAAAAGACTCTATTTTGCTAAATTTCCCCAATCAAGTCTCTGCTATAGTAAAATTTCCTTTGCAAACTGTTGAAACTTGCAGTAGCAAATCAAGATGCCTAAAAAATAGAGTGTAAGCAAGCCTGAAGGTTCTAAAGATCCTAAACCTACTCCTGCCATGACTCCAAATAATGCAATTATGGTCAATCCATTACAACCCCCAGTTGTTGATATTGAACACATTCCCCTAGCTGATATTGACTACAAAATAGCTGATCCCATAGTTGAATTAAATCTATTAGATATCCATAACTGGTGTTTTGAGAAGTCTTTAGATGATCATGAAGAAATTCATATTTGGGAATCCAATCTGCCCAAATATGTAGTCCCTCTGACTTCCGCTTGTCAAGAAATTATCAGATTATGTCACCAGTACTATATTCCTGAACAAAGAGTTATTGTGGATGTAAATAAAGAGGTCCTATTTACCATCACTGCAGAGTCAATTAATAAAATGTTGCAGCTTCAAATAGACCCCCAAGCAGTCCCTTTGTCTATTGAGGCCCTCACTAAGCTATACATTGGCCTAGATTTTCCTAAAAGGTTCATGATTTTTGAGACTTTTATGCCCCTGCATGTTGAAATTCCCAAGTTAAATCCTCCATATTCAACTGCTAAATTCCCTAAAGTTTCAACGCATTTAATCTCCATGCTTTCCTTCATCCTTGGGTATTTCACTGATGAGCACACTAATGAGTCTATCTTGGGATTTTTGTCCACCTTTTCTCCAGGTCAACCACCTTTAGTTATCTTTGACTGTGCTAGTTTCATTACTGATAGTATTCACTATCAATTGACTAATTTACAGTTGGAAGGAGTATTCAAATATACCTCCTATCTTTTCCACATGTTTCTTTTCTTCCAATCAGATAACTTTCCAATTTCACTTCAAAGTTTGGATATGGAAGGAAAACCTCTATCTATCATCTTTTGGACATCCATACTCAGAAAATAAGGCACATATTTCAGTTATTTAGAGTTTGCAGAGTTATTTTTACATCTAGTAATCACCATGTTGACTAAAATAGAGCAACCTATAATAAGTGATGAAATGGAGAAAATATTGCAGTTATCAGAACAAGGCAAAGTTGGTGATTGGTATTTGTATGAGAAATTCACTGAAATCAGATTTTTTGGGTCAAACTTGTTTCCTTAAAAGTTACCCAAGCATTCATCAATGAGGATCTTTGCCTTCGAGTACATCAGGCAGATCCTAAATTCTAATTCTATTAACTTCATGGTAGCCAAAAAGAAGACCCAATTTAAACTTAAAAATCAAATTGGGCCATTCATATATAATCATAGAGATGCAGAAAAAGAAGCAACAAATCAACTACTGGAATATAAATTTGAAGGAAGTTTCCTATGGATTTATGATCCACAAGGGATCTTAAGTAAAATAAGGGTAAAATGTAAATTGACACCCTTTATCCATGAATCAAAACCAGAAGTAGAGAAGTTTCCTAATCAAATTGAGTGGGTTGAAAACAAGTTTCCTAATCAAATTGAGTGGGTTGAAAACACTTTAATAGAGGCAGTTAACCAAAGGAATACTAGTCACACTTTGGAAATTTGCAAACAGCCAAAGACATCCACTAAGAGAATCAGAGAAGAGGGAACTTATACTGCAGAGACTACAATAGAAACAAAATTCAAGATCATTTACAACAAAAGGCAAAAATTAGATACAACAGCCAAAGGTAAATGACAATAGATGTTGAAGAAACAGATCCCTTGAATACCAACACTGATTTTCCAGAGACAAATGTAGCTACTGTAGTTATCAGTGAGCCAAATCAGAATGAAGAACAACTAAATAATGAAGATACATAGATGATGGAAAGGCAGCAAAGTATGGAGGCTTTTTCCTCACATTCAGCTGAGGAAAAGGATTTGGATATTAAGGAGAAATACACGAAAATCAAGTTGAAAAATGAGAAAATCAAAACTGAATTTTATTCTTAGTTTTTGAAACAAAAGCCAGGTAATCAAAACAGATTCCTCTTAGAATTTGATTATTCAACTAAAAAATTGATTATGTCAGTATTACAACCCATAGTATCAGTGCCAAAGACAGTTGCTGACTATAAGAAAGTTGATATGGAAGTAGCTACATAAAAAATCAATGAATTAGATCAAATAGAGTTTCATAGGAAAACCTCAGAGATGTTATATTCCACAGTTACAACAAAATATATGAGTGCTCATAAGCATCAAAACACCATCTCTAATATGCAATATCAAATGAATATGGATGAAGCTTCATTATATGAAAATGATTAAGTATTAAAGCCTTAGAAGAATTAGTATTGTAGATAGGATATGATCCTACAAACATCAAGCAACATAAGCATTGGTAAAGAATAAAAATGAGGATATAGCTACCTTGAGGAAACAACTCAAAATTCCTCAAAGTGATCATCCTCAGACAAAGGAAGTCATACAGGAACAAAAAGAAAAATATGAAATGATGAATTTAATACTTCAACCGACAACTTAGATTAAGGAAATGGAAGTACAGATGGACCAACTTGTCCAAGAAAAGGAGACAGTAAAAGAACTAGTGATTCCTATAGTCATCCCAGTCATCGCTGCAACAGTGCCTTCAACTTTAGGAGAAAAGTTGACACCCAAAGAAACACTAGCCACTGCAGTGCCAGTGACTTCTTCAATAACTTCAACTACTGAATCCTCCACAACAGCATTGCAACCTACATATGACAGCAGTCAAATAGTGAAAGCAATGGAAGAGATGTCTTTGAAGACAAATGAAATTAACAGGTTGAAAAAGATGGTTGAAAATCTTGAGAAGACAAACAAATCAACTCAGATAAATGATAAAATACAGGAACAAAATGCAAACAGATTGAGTGAAGAGGTAAAGAAGTTACAAAAAGTATTAAATCTCAAAGATCAGATATCATACATAAAAAATTACCTATGGAATAATGTAATTGAAGCCATCCATGATGTATGGCCTTCAATACAGGTAATTTTTGAGAAAAGAGAGTTATTATTGGCAGCCCAAGCAGAAATCCAAAAGACATAGACTAATTTGGCTGATAAACCAAAACAGGCTGTAAGATTAATCAATTTCATCAACAACAAGAATATACAGGAATTGGAAGAACTAAAAATCAATGACAAGTCAACAACTGTCCTAGAAATTAGGAAAGTCACCACCAAAAGAAATTTGATGAGGCAGCTTGAAGAAAAATGTGAAGGTATGAATATTGTTATAACTAGATTCATGGTTAAGTTCACTAATTTAAGGCAAAAAGGACTTCATGATATCATGGTTATTAATGATAAGTTAATGCCTCAAAATTATTATGACAAGAATATAAGAGAATATGCCAAGGAACAGGTGAATAAGCCTACAGGTCAAGGCATCCCCATAGGAAAGGTGTTACTGAAAAGTTTTGAAGACTTGTTTTATTTGCAATATGAAATCAAACACCTATTTGTCATAAAGCCAACCTTTGCTAGGTATACTGAAGCTGATGAGAATTTTAGGAAACTAAAAAATATTCAAATTCCTAAAAATGAGGATTGGCAAGCACTTACTGATTTATTATGAAGAATGAAAGACAAACAATGAAAAAGAAAAAATATGTTTGCTGATTTTACTGTCAAAACAAATTTTATAGCAGTAAAGCAGTTTGACTAAAGGTTGAAGAGTATCAGTAAGAAAGAGTATCAGTGAGAAAGAGTATTAGTGAAGGCAACTTAGATTCCAAAAAATATCTAAGAGCCAGCAAGGAGGACACATAGGTAGCCATCTTCTTCTTATCCTAAAACAGTTTCTATTTCTTTTAAATAAAATAGGACAACTTGTTGATTTGTTAAGAAACTGTCACTATTATTGTTGTAAGATATTTTATTTTCCTAAGTTAATTCCTAGAAATCATCTAGGATATTTTGTAAAACATTATGTATAAATACTTCACCCTTTTGAAGTATTTGGTGTGGAATAAAATGGCTGGGATTGTTATAATCATTTCTTCTTGGACTTTAAAGCTTTTGTGTGTAAAAACTTCGAGTAGCACACTGGATCAAAGCAAATTGGCATCATACTTCAGGATCCCTGTGATGAGCTATTTGGAGTGAAGTATTTTCTTCACTTGTCATTGTTTCTTTTCTCTGTTACATGCATCCATTTATGTTTATGCTAAATCTGAATGAATAACTAGGAGTATTACTATAGGATATGTTAATAGCACCATGTTTTTAACTAGTTATCATTTATATGTTTTCCTCTGATTTCCAGTATAGGGAACCCTTAATTTCTCCCTCATTCATTTGACCTCTCCTACTACTTCCATTTTCCCGATTTAAGGATTCTTAAGTGCCCTTTATCCCGATTATACCACCTCACAAAAACAACTTTCCAAGATCTCCAAGGGTTATCTATCTTTCCTTGAAGACATTTGACCTTTTTGCCCTTGATCCTAGTCCTGTTAGATTGATTTTGACTATATAGCCCAATGGACAAATAGATTTCCCACTATTCATCCTTTCAAGTGATATTTCTCACCAAATCTACCAAAACAAAACCAAAGCTGCACTTTCATAGCTAGCCTAATATTTACATATCAAAACAAAGTTGGATTTTAAAGAGAGAGCCCTCTCTGTACCCTAGGAAGGCTAGATCCTAGAGTTTGAAGTTGGTTTGTGGTTACCTCGGTGAGTTCTCCCTTAAACCTGGAGAAATTACTGAGTGATAACATTACTGGCGACCATACTGTGGAAATAACCAATCCTCAGTCATAAAATTTGTCTTAAAGGAATAATTTAATTCATCTTTGTTACTTTAAGATTGCTTTTATAGGTTGTGGGTATTGAAAATTTGTAATTCTGGCTTCTAGGAGAACCTACTCTACCAGGTCTAATCCGGATCCTAAGCCTATTTTTATAGTAGATAACCCAAAACGAATTGGTAAAAAGAAAAAAGAAATAGAAAACTTAGAGGCTGAAATATCATTAATAAGAGTCAATTCATTACCAAGAGAATTAGTAAGTCTGCAAGATATTGATTTTGATATGAAATTTGAGCATTCCTTATTTAAAAGTAAATCTGAAAGTGATTTTAAAACTGCTATTTTAGACCTTGCTTTTATTTCATTTTTGAATGCAAAACATAAATCTATTGCAGTAAGTTCTAAATCTAAGAAAGCTGAATATTAGACTAAAGTTGAAGAAATTAATGTTACTATTCTAAAGGATATTGATGAAGCTATTGAATTAGCTCAGTTTTTGACTTATGCAAACATACCTCCAGTTTCTCAATTACATACCACAATAATTCTAACTAGAGATTCATCTCTTTATGTTGTTACATCATTTATAAATTCCACTACCGGCTCATCTACAGATCCATTTATCCCTAGGTTACCTCTACAACCTAGAATATTATTTCCACCAATCACTTCATCCACTATATCCATCAGTTCACCTTTTGATTTCTTAAATAAATCATCCTCATTGCCCAACACTTCAAATACAATATTTAGTTCATCTATTATCATTTCCAGTACAACTCCAAGCAGTTCTACTTTACCTCCTAACCAAGCTAAGATTCAAGCTATGGCTGCTAGATATGCTCCCCTGGTCTTACCATAACAACTTCATGACATGCCACAAGACTATCAAAATAAAATACCACTATTTGATGGCACTACCCAATATACTGCTCAGCAACACATTACTAAGATGACAAACTTCTTTGAAATTTATGAAATTGATGATTCAGATGTTCAAATGAGACTGTTTGCACAAAATTTAACAAGAGCAGTTAAGAAGTGGTTTAAATATTTAGCTGTCTTTTTTACTTTGTTTTTAAATAAATGGGAAAAGAAAAAGAACCCCCTCCAAATTTTGTCTGAATTTGATTCCTTAAAACTAGCTCCAAATGAGTTAGTCCAAGATTATTGCACCAGATATAATAGTGTCACATAATTCTATCCCTGAAAATCTTAAACCTACTCCTTATTCAGTTCTGCTCAAATTCCTGTATTTGATACAGATATGGCTTATCAATTAAGGGAAAGAGATGCAAACACTTTAGAAAAAATGAAAACAGATGCAGTTAGTGTAGAAGTGAGCATTTTAGCTAGAAAATCTAGACTCAGAAATGAAAGAAGAGTGACCATTAAAGAAGAAAATGCTAATTCAGACACAAGAATGGATGTTATAGCTAAAACCTTAGAAAGAGTGATTGATATACTAGATAATATAGAGAGAATACCTCAGTGGGATAACCAACAACAAATCAGAAATCCCAATTTTAGAAAAAACATAAATTCCAGAAAAGCAAAAGAAACAACTCCAGACCAAACAATAAGGCCACCATTCCAAGAGAACTATGCTGAAAGTTCTCATAATAATGATGATGATGAGGATAAAATTAATCTAATGGGAATATATGACAATAATACCATTTTCCTAACTCAGGAAGATCAAGAATTATTTGAACTCCAACAACTCAAATTAGATTCTAGTAAATCCTTTGATTATAAACAAGGTTATGATTATGCAAGAAATGAAATACACAATCAATATAACCTTAGAAACAAGAAAAACAATGAGTCTTATACCAAGTAGGCTTCCCAAACTCAGAATTAGAGAACAGTAGAAGCTCCCAAAACAAAGGATTTGCAAATTATCCCACCGGAAAATAAGAAAAATTTAAATTCTTCCCAAAACATTTCTAGTCCTAAGAAAGCATCAAGCACTAAAATTGTTGATATTACTAATGAAGTTGCTCAAGCTGCAAAAGATTCACAAAAATCTACTGCTGCTAAAGCTTCCAATTCTATAAAAACAACAAATTTAGATCCTAAAAAACCTTCTGCTAATCCTAAAACAGTAGAACCAAAGACTGTTACTTCAAAAACATCTACTGCTTCCCAAACAGTCCTTGAAAAGAAAGTTACAAGTATTAAAACACAAGAAACACAAACAGAGAATGTCAAAACACATTAAAATGAAAAAAAAATTGTAGAAAAACAAGACAAACCAACACAAACTACAGTTACCAAAGAAGAATTGATTCAAATCAGTAAAACTCAACCTACATTCAACATACAATTAGAAATTGCAAATCTTAAAATACCAATTCCTTTGACTGAATTGGTAAAAAATGACTTGTATAAATCAACCATAACTGAAACATTAAATATGAATGATGGAGAAGACTCTATAAATCTAAATGATGACCAAACAGAGTTGATTTTTGGCCCAGATGTGAAAAGAAAACATGCAGATGGTGCGTTCCTCCATTTTACATCAGTCTCACCATTCATGATGAAATTCCACATAACACAATGCTAGATTCAAGAGCTTCCCATAATCTAATGCACAAAGCCATCATGGAAACTCTGAATCTAGAAATCACAAGGCCATACAAAGATTTGTTTTCTTTTGATTCAAGTAAAGTTAAATGTCTAGGTTTAATCAAATATTTGTGTGTAACACTGGTTCAATACCCTGGTAAGAGTATATTAATGGACATTGTAGTAGCTGATATCCCACAAAAATATGGAATGTTACTTTCTCGCTCATGGGGAGCAAAGTTACAGGGATCTCTACAATTGGACATGTCTTATGCTACTATATCGGTTTTTGGTCAGCCCAAAAAGTTATACAGGGAAAAATTAATGAAGTACATGGTCAGTAGTGCCGAAGATCTATAAACTACCCAATTTACTCTACACCAAGTGACCTTGATTCTTTTATCCTATGTAACTCTGAAACAAATGAAATCCAAACTGAACTAGTAGATAAAAGGAGAGCACCAAAAAATGATAATATTTTTCATGAATCTCTATGACATTTAGACTTTGATGGTTCAGTGAATAAGTTAGGAGCAGGAGTAGGTGTCTAGATAAAAAATATGGAGACTAGTCATTCTAAAGGTCATGCTTTCAGGCTCAATTTCAAATGTACAAACAATATGGCTGAGTATGAAGCCCTCATCCTAGGACTCAAAATCATTAGGAACTCAGGAGGAAAAGGAATTTTAATCATGGGAGATTTAGATTTGATCATAAAACAACTAAATGGAGTTTATTCTGTTTACAATCCTAGACTAAGCAGATATACAGACACTGTCATAGATTTAACTGATGATTTATTGGAATGTAAGCTTGCTGTTATACCTAAAAAACAAAATATACAAGCTCATTGTATTGCAACTTTTGCTAGTACATGAAATTTACCATTCCAACCTAATCACAGATATACTGCTGAAGTCAAAAATAGGCCAAAAATTCCAGATAATCTTAATTATTGACATATTTTTTCTCAAGATGAACAAATTTACAAGTTTATGAACAATGAAAGAGAATTTCAAAATTTTAATATAGATACATATTGTACTATAAATCATGATTTGGATTGTGAAATATATTTAAATAACTTAGATGTAAATAGAATAAAGTTTGATAAACCAACTAGATTTAGTCAAGCTGATATAGATAGCTTAGAGAAAGTAGAGATTGAAGAAATTATTGAAGATGAATCAGACATATTGAATCTTAAGGATATTTTTTTACCTAAAGGTTTAACCCCCTTAGAAGATCTTTTTGACTCTAATGATGCAGCTAGAAAACCAAAAATAGAGCTAGTAAGACCTGACATAGAAGAATGTAACATTGGTACAGAATTAAAACCAAAAATAATCAAACTGTCCAAAATTTTACCTCAACATGAGAAGGATAAATATATTGATGTTTTAAAGGAATATCAAGATGTGTTTTCTTGGAGTTATGAAGATTTAAAATCTTATGATACAAACATAATCTAACATAAAATTCCAATAAAAGAAGATCAAAAGCCAATAAAACAAAATTTGAGAAGGATTAACCCTGTGCTATTACCTTTGATTGAAAAAAAGTTAAAAGAATGTATGATGCCCAGATCATTGCACCAATCAAATATTCTGATTGGGTTTCAAACCTAGTTCCTACAAGAAAGAAAACAGGAGAAATTAGATTGTGTGTTGACTTTAGAAATAAAAGGGTATCCTTAAAGGATAATTACCCTTTACCTAAAATGGACCACATATTACAAAGGGTAGTGGGTTCTTCAAGGATTTCACTGTTAGATGGGTTTTCAGGATACAACCAGATCCTAGTCCAAGAAGAAGACGAAGCTAAAACAACATTTACTACTCCTTGGGGCACTTTTATGTATGTGAAAATGCCTTTTGGTCTAATGAATGCAAGAGAAACCTTTTGAAGGGCTATGGACATAGCCTTTGCTAAGGAAATACTTGATTTATTAGTAATTTACTTAGATGACATTACTGTGTTTTCCAAAACAGATAATGAACACTTGGATCATTTGAAACAAGTCTTTATTAAGTGAAGGAAATATGAAATATCTTTAAATCCTAAGAAAAGTATATTTGGATTAGAAGAAGGTAAGTTACTAGGACACATAATCTCAAAAGAAGTAATTAGAATAGATCCTGCTAGGATAGAAGCAATTCTGAACATCAACCCACCAAGAAACATCAAATAATTACAAGATTTTCTAGGTAAGATAATTTTTTTAAGAAGATTCATATCTAATTTAGCTGAGATAATTAGAAAACTAAATAACATGATTAAAAAAGATTCAGTTCTTAGATGGAATGTTGAGGCTAAACAATCATTTGAATCTATCAAATAAGCCTTAACCAAAACTCTAGTCCTAATAAGTCCCGATTTTAAGAAAGACTTCATGATTTTTTCATTTGCTTCATAACACACCATTGCTGCAGTTTTACTGCAGAAAAATGACCAAGGATTTGAACATCCTATAGTTTTCTTCAATAAGAGTCTTAGACATGCCCCTTTGAAGTACAACATTATGGAAAAACAAGCCCTAGCCTTGGTTAAGGCCATTAAAGACTTCAGAGTTTATATTCTCTACTCACACATTGTTGCCTATGTCCCAAATTCTATAGTTAAAGACATTCTTACTCATGATGGTCCTGATGGGAGAAGAGGTAAGTGGATTTCCACTGTCTTAGAATATGCCATAGAGATAAAACCCACCAGCTCATTAAAGGTCAAGGATTAGCCAGAGTTATGGCTGAATCCAATTGTAATGCCCTAGACAAATTTTATTGCTCAAGTAGATGATCAGGAAGATATGGCGACTCCATCGATCAGTGAAGCCTATTACAAAACTTACAAGCTCCTCCTGGATTGTCAAGAACCAAGGCTAGATTTTTAAAACTTAAAGTAGTAAGATTTTGTATCTTAGATAATGTACTTTTTTGGAGAGATCATAGTGAGATTTTACTAAATTGTTTACTAAAGGAAGAAGATGACAAAATACTTGAAGAATTTCATGTAGGTGACTGTGGAGGAAACTTATATTGGAAAACTATTGCAGACAAGATCCTGAGAGCTGGTTTTTATTGGCCTACCTTGTTTGCTGATGTAAAAAAATATGTTACTTCATGTCATAAATGCCAAATTTTTGAGGGTAAGAAGAAATTATTACCCCTCCCTTTAAAGCCTATTTCAACTGAAATTCCATTTCAACAATGGGGTTTAGACTTCATTGGTGAAATTCACCCTCCCTCTTTAGGCCAACGTAAGTGGATTTTGACAGCCACTGATTAATTTACCAAGTGGATTGAAGCCATACCCTCCAGACAATCCACAGATACTGTCATTATTTCCTTTCTAGAAAACAACATTCTTTCAAGATTTGGATGCCACCAAAAGATAATTACTGATAATGCAGCGACATTCAAATCCAAGAAAATGATTGATTTTTGCCACAAATACCATATTACCCTAGGTCACTCTACTGCATATTACCCGCAAGGTAATGACCTAGCTGAATCCTCAAACAAAAGCCTTGTAAATATCATCAAAAAGTCACTTGAAGACAATAAAAAGACTTGTAATAAGAAGTTAGTCAATTCCTTATGGGCAGATAGACTTACTACTAAAAAATCCATTGGTCCTTCACCTTACTAGCTTGTTTATGGAATGGATACTGTTTTTCTATCCTCCCTAGGTGTACCAGTGATGAAAATTATCCAAGAATTACAGGTTGAAACAAATAACATACAAAGAAGGATAAATCAAACTATTCACTTACAACAAACAAGGGAAGAAGTTTATATTAAATCTCAGGTCATTCAGGATAAGATCAAGAAAATCTATGATAAAAAGACTAAAGAGGATGATTTTTACATAGGACATAAAGTGTTAAAATGGGATTCTAGAAGAGAAGCCAAAGGAAAACATGGAAAATTTGATTTTCTATGGAAAGGAACTTATGTAATTTAGGATATAGAGGTAATAATTCTTTCTTTTTGAAATAATTGAATGGAACATATCTACAAGAAGGACTAGTTAATGGCAGAATGCTGAAGCACTACTACTCCCCTGAGTTAACAAATAGTTAGTTTTTATTCACTTTGATAATTGTACATATACATTTCAAAGTTTAGATTGGATTGGATGTTTCCTTAGAAAATTTGAAGCTCGGAGAGAAGGCCCTAAGGTTTGAGAGGTGAATATCATAAATATGAATAAGTTGCAGATATCAAAAGACATCTACAGGGTCATCACAGTCAAATTTCAAAGGCTTCTAGTCTCAGGGTTCTTGATATTTCACCAGGAAATGTCATCCCCATGTGGAGCCACTGTTAGGGTCCTATAATAATAGGGTTCATAAAATTTTGAATTGACTTTGATAGTCTTGTAAATATGTACATACCTTGCTTTCTACAAGTTGTTTTCCCATATTTGAAAAATGAAAAAATAATTTAAAAAAAGTAAAAAAGAGGGTAAAAAGTCCTAAAAGAAAGATCAAAGGACATAGAAAAATATAGACCCCAAAAGAAAAAGAGATGAAAATAATACCTGAAAGTGAGCAAGTCCAAATGCCACTACTTTATTTTTACTGCAAGAATAATTATTATGTGCAGAGTGTCAATAAATGCCATAATCCATGATCAGTTAAACAATTTAATCTTAACTTTTCATGTTTTCAATTTCAAGTTTTAGATAGTGAATAAAGACTTGTAAAACATTTTAAACTTGAAAAATCAATAGATAGGTAGAGAATAATGAGGAGCTCAACAATTTAATCTAAGCCCTCAGGTGAAATAAGGTAGATTTAGATATTTTTATGCTTTGAAAGTAAATGTTTTAAGCTGCAAGCCTAAATGCACCTGCAAAATGAAGAAAAAATGTTAGAAATAAAGTTGGGTAGGTAGAAATCAGTTGGGAAATCATGTAATAAAGCATTAATGGTCAAAATAACTAATTTCCCCTCCCTTATGAGTATTCAATATTCTAATCTAACAGTAAAAAAGGCTCAGAGCATTTCTCTAACTTTTGTTGGGACCGGACCCAAGGCTCAATGACTCGCTAGTTAAAAATATTGAGTTCTTATGTTAAACCCAAATTTATCATCATTTACCCTTCATTCATACATTAAAACCCCTTTTCCTAAGTAAAGACACATTCTTACTTAGTAAAATTGTAACCCTAAAATAATTAACTTCATCCCTTCAAAAGCATTCATAAAAACCCTCAAAATTACATTTATCCTAAGTATTAGTGAAAGAAATATAAAGATGAGCAATGCTTGATTTTATACTATACTTAGAGATAATATGTATTTGGTTTTTATTACACTACCCTTTCATATTAACCTTTAACACACTTTTATTAAATCCCTAAGAAATACTCTCCCATAGTTATTAATTCCATTATATCTAAATACCTCAAAAAAACCCACTAATATAACATTTAAACCAAAGTCTATTATCCCATGTGCGCAAATAAAAAACCCCAAATTATAAACCCTTTGGTCTAAAACTACCATTATTGAAATATCCTACCCCTATGGTCTTTAAACCATTGCAAAAGTTTTAAAAAACTATATAATATATATTAACCCACCCCACGTATATTGATTAAAAATAATATATGTGTTAAACCATATATCCCCCCGCCACATCATAAACCTTCCGCCTATGCAAAAGCCCGGTCCCACCTTTCTATTTCAATGCAACTCCCGAAACGATCTCAGCCCTTCGCTTTAAACCTCTAGATCTGACGGACAGAACTTGATATCGCATGAAAAAGATGCCTGATCCTTCAAACGCCATAGCCGCGCGAAATGGGTGGCTTCACCCATTTCTCTCCCATCCACGTGGCCTTCTCTCATTCGATCGCATTTGTTGAGGTTAAAACCATTGACCACCTGAAGCTTGCACGATAACCGCTGGTTTTAAACACCTTTATGTTCCAAAACCACCTCCTGCCAGACAAGACCTTCATTCAATGTAAATCGATACGTTTTGATAAAACCTTTGGTTAAGCCTTTATTCATTTATCTTTCACGTTTAACCAACACATTGCCTCCCCGACTGTAGAGAAAACCTGTTAAAGCTCGTTTCTGCTATTTTTATGCCCAAAACCTCTGAAATTTACCAAAGTACACCCGTGAAGACTGTTGAGGAGCTGCGCCTTGCTCCAGATAAACTGCTGAATCCATCAATTTGACCAGAAGCAGTAAAAACCCTTTCAAAGCCGATACCTACATTAAAACATGTATTTTTATTAGAATTCAACCTGCAATCAAGTTGGAAAATCATTTTTAAAAGAAAGAAAAAAATTTTAAGATAAAAAAATTAAGTAATCAAATTGCCCAAAAGTCCCAGAAACAAGCCAAACTCGACCAAAATTTTCCCAGAAACCCTTCTTCTACGTGGCTTTTTCAAGTAAATTTATTAATTTTTGACAGTTTAATGATCCATTTCAAGCTCTAAAAGGCCAGAAAACCTTTGCAGGTATCCTGAAACCCCCTGTAATCCTTGTCAACAGAGTTTTAGCCCCACTTCTTAGTCAAAAAACTCAAAAAACCCCTGTTCTGTTTTAGACCAGTTTTAAAGCCTCAGAACTTCTTTGATAAACCTAATTGGGCATAAAACCCAAAAAGAGACTCTATTTTGCTAAATTTTCCCAATCAAGCCTCTACTATAGTAAAATTTCCTCTGCAAACTGTTTAAACTTGCAGAAGCAAATCAAGATGCCTAAAAAACAGAGTGTAAGCAAGCCTGAAGGTTCTAAAGCTCCTAAACCTACTCCCGCCATGACTCCAAATACTGCAATTGTGGTCAATCC
Source organism: Pinus albicaulis (assembly GCA_034641835.2). Lineage (NCBI taxonomy): Eukaryota > Viridiplantae > Streptophyta > Pinopsida > Pinales > Pinaceae > Pinus > Pinus albicaulis. Next base: position 836,385,876 of record CM076583.1, on the reverse strand, counting down.
ATTACAACCCCCAGTTGTTGATATTGAACACATTCCCCTAGTTTATATTGAATACAAAATAGCTGATCCCATAGTTGAATTCAATCTGTTAGAAATCCATAACTGGTGTTTTGAGAATTATTTAGATGATCATGGAGAAATTCATATTTGGGAATCCAATCTGCCCAAATATGTAGTCCCTCTGACTCACCCTTGTTAAGAAATGATCAGATTATGTCACCAGTACTATATTCCTGAACAAAGAGCTATTGTGAATGCAAATAAAGAGGTTCTATTTACCATCACTGCAGATTCAATTAATCAAATGTTGTAGCTTCAACCAGACCCCCAAGCAGTCCCTTTGTCTATTGAGGCCCTCACTAAGCTATACATTGGCCTAGATTTCCCTAAAAGGTTCATGATTTTTGAGACTTTTATGCCCCTGCATGTTGAAATTCCCAAGTTAAATCCTCCATATTCAACTGCTAAATTCCATGAAGGTTCAAGGCATGTAATCTCCATGGTTTCCTTCATCCTTGGGTATTTCACTGATGAGCACACTGATGAGTCTATCTTGGGATTTTTGTCCACCTTTTCTCTAGGTCAACCACCTTCAGTTATATTTGACTATGCTGGTTTCATTGCTGATAATATTCACTATCAATTGACTAATTTACAGATGGAAGGAGTATTCAGATTTACCTCCTATCTTTTCCACATGTTTCTTTTCTTCTAATCAGATAGCTTTCCAATTTCACTTCAAAAGTTGGATATGCAAGGAAAACCTCTATCTATCATCTTTTGGACATCCATAATCAGAAAAGAAGGCACATATTTCAGTTATTCAGAGTTTTCAGAGTTGTTTTTACATCCAGTAATCACCATGTTGACTAAAATAGAGCAGCCTAGAAAAAGTGAGGAAATGAAGAAAATATTGCAGTTATCAGAACAAAGCAAAGTTGGTGACTGGTATTTGTATGAGAAATTCTTTGAAATCACAGTTTTTGGGTCAAACTTGTTTCCTTACAAGTTACCCAAGCATCCATCAATGAGGATATTTGCCTTGGAGTACATCAGGTAGATCCTAAATTCTGATTCTATTAACTTCATGGCAGCCAAGAAGAAGACCCAATTTAAACTTAAAAATCAAATTGGGCCATTCATATGTAATCACAGAGATGCAAAAAAGGAAGCAACAAATCAACTACTGGAATATAAATTTTAAGAAAGTTTCCCATGGAATTATGATCCACAAGGGATCTTAAGTAAACTAAGGGTAAAATGTAAATTGACACCCTTTATCCATGAATCAAAACTAGAAGTATAGAAGTTTTCTAATCAAATTGAGTGGGTTGAAAACACTTCAACAGAGGCAATTAACCAAAGGAATACTAGTCACACTTTGGAAATTGCCAAATAGCTAGTGACATCCACTAAGAGAATCAGAGAAATGGGAACTTATACTGCAGAGACTACAACATAAACAAAATTCAATATCATTTACAACAAAAGGCCAAAATTAGATACAACAGCCAAAGGTAAAGTGACAATAGATGTTGAAGAAACAGAGCCCTTGAATACCAACACTGATTTTCCAGAGACAAATGTAGCTACTGTAGTTATTAGTGAGCCAAATTAGAATGAAGAAGAACTGAATAATGAAGATATAAAGATGATGGAAAGGCATCAAAGTATGGAGGCTTCTTCCTCACTTTCAGCTGAGGAAAAGGATTTGGATATTAAGGAAATCAAAACTGAAATTTATTCTCAGTTTTTGAAAAAAAAGCTCGGTAATCAAAAAATATTCCTCTCAGCATTTGATTATTCAACTAAAAAATTTATTATGTCAATATTACAGCCCACAGTATCAGTGCCAAAGACAGTTGCTATCTATAAGAAAGTTGATATGGAAGTAGCTATAGACAAAATCCATGAATTAGATCAAATAGAGTTTCATACACAAACCTCAAAGATGTTATATTCCACAGTTACAACAAAAGTTATGAGTGCTCATAAACTTCAAAACACCATCTCTAATATGCAAGATCAAATGAAGATGGATAAAGCTTCATTATATGCAAAGGATCTAAGGATTGAAGCCTTAGAAGAATTAGTATTATAGATAGGATATGATCCTACAAACATCATGTAGGTCCCTATATTACTAGTATAGTCCCTTATTTTTGTTAGTGTAACCCCTTATTGTTATTATTGTACCCTTGTAACCCCCATATTGTTATTATTGTGCCCTTAAATTATTATTGTTAGGTCGGCTAGGATTACATTGTGGCCCCACTAGGATTACATTGTGGCCCCATGGACTCCTATATATAGAAAGGAGGTTTTGTAATTTGAATAATCCAAGAATTGTTCATTCATGTAATGTATTGGAGGTTTCCCCCTCGAAGTAGCTTATTTCTAAGGCATTGATGTCTATTTTCTTCTATTTTTGGAGCTGGTTTCACAACATTTGGTATCAGAGCTTGAGATTCTAGGGTTTCGCTGCTTCAAACATGTCATCATGGAATTTTCGCTATAAATTTTTTTCTACGAAGGTTCAAAAGATAAAATTTTTAGAGTACGAAGTCGAAATCTTGAGGAACATCGTCACAAAATTTCAAAGCTTGGTTCGCAATATTTTCTGAGATATGATCTATGGAAGTTAGATCTTTTTGCAGGCTCTTGAATTTCATTTAAAAAGGTCATCGCATAATTTTTGCTATAAATTTTTTTCTAAAAAGGTTCAGAAGTTGAAATTTTTAGAACGCGAAGCTGAAATCCTAAGGAACATTGTCACACAATTTCAGAGCTTGGTTCACAATATTTTTGGAGATATGATTTGTGGAAGTTAGGTATTTTTCAGGTTCCCAAATTTCATCTCAAAGAGGTGATCGTGGGAAAATCTTCATAACTCTCTCTCTGAGAATCGGATTGGAATTTCTGTAAAAATTATCTGGAAGTACACAGACTGTAGTTTCCTTTCTATAAATTTTAGATACAAAGGAGAAAACTATAACACGTGGCAAGTCGTATAAGTTCTCTCTACTGAACCAATCCATAATTAGGTCATTGTGGGAGATTGGACATAATTTTGCCTTGAAGAATCAAAATCAAGTAAAACCTATGACACTTGAAATAAGCTTCAGAGGACTACTAAAGGGCTGAATTTTAGATATTGAGGATCTGCAATTATAGAGATAAGTCGATTTCAATATCGAGCTCCTCAAAAGCAAGTAAAAGGTGTGTATTTTTTTTCCGAATTGCATAAGTCTTGTTTGAAGAATCAATTTAAATTGATTCCAAGGGCATATTATAGAATAGATATCATTATTGGATTCTCAAATGGCCCGTAAAAATAATTCAACACCCATTAAGCCTTTATATGGATCTACTATGACTCATGAAGACGAAAAATGGAAACATGACATATCAAAGTTACAAGAGCAAGTGCAATAAATTTCGCTCTCGCAAGGAGCAAAAAAAAATGACATGGAAGTTTTGAAGAAAGGCATGAAATCTAAGATGGATGGTTTGAAGAATGGCATGGAAGCTGGCATGGAATCTAAGATGGATGACATGGAAGCTAATATGGAAAACATGAAGAATGATCTAAAAGCAGACATGGAAGATTTGACAAAGTTGATACAAAAAATGTTTCCTAATGGTGAAAAGATAGTAGAGGAAACTCATGATGAGAACAAAATAAATGCTAATCGTGATTTCATAAACTCTAATGTTGGCGGGAAGAACCACCATATTCCAAAAATGGATATGAGGAAGTTTGATGGAAAGGATCCTGTGTTAAATTCTTAGTTAAACTGAGAGAGGGGGGGGGGGGTTGAATCAGTTTAACACATACATGAGCTTTTTAGATTTTTCATCAGCTAATTTACAACTTACTTTTATAATCAACCTTAGTACATGAACAATCTTAATATGTTGCAGCAAGTATTAAATTAATGTGACTTCAAACTTATTATGAGAGCAGCAAACATTAAGCAAATTTGGTAAATCATCTCAGCACACAAACAACACAGATAGAGACAGCCGATTTAAGTGGAAACCCATAAAGGGAGAGAACCACATCTTATTATTGTTGTGATGCTAAGGCAAGCTCCAAATCCATCTCAACACTGTTTTGCTGCAGGCACTGACCTACAGGAGGCACCAACCTCAATTCTGCAAGCTACAACTTGCAAGGAAGCTTCAACTCCCTTCAATTTTCTGCACGCATCAACCTACAGGAGGCTCCAACCTCAGTCAGCTACAACTGAAAGCTATCAAGCTTCAACTTGATAGGGAAGCTCCAACTTCCTCAATTTATCAAAGGAATGTTTGTTGATTTACCTCAGATATCAGCTCTGTTCTGTAGCATCTCTTTCTGCTCTTCTTTTCTTTATATTCTCTGCCTCAATCTTCTATATTCTGCATTCTCTATATTTACTCTCTCTCACCTCTTTATGCATATCAAGTTGATATTATATATAGAGTTCCTCACATGACTATTTGTATTTCAAAAGGAATTTGGAGTGAACAGTCATGACTCTTTGAATTCTGCCTTCTCAATTCTTTATCCAACTTATTAAGAATATAAAAATATGTACAAATTTCAATGTTACAATGGGATTTTTATTTTATTTTTTTTCTCTGGACACTTGCCTTTGCATCACAACAATAATACAATTAAAACATTTACATTCACATTTTCAGTTACGCACTTCAATTTCACTCGGCTACTTTTCTGGATTTTGGCTTTACTAGATTTGTCTTTTCTGCTGCAGTCATGCCACTGTCCTGCATACTTTGTTCACTATATTTTGCACATTTTCCCATTTTTTGTGCTTATTCACCTGTCCAATTCATTCCTGTACATATTCCTGTTCACCGAACTTTCATTTCTGCATGCTCTCCTCTCTTTTTCCTTTTCCATACACATTCCTCCAACCTTACTCCTTTTTTTTTCTTTTTGATTGCTCCTTTATTCAGTTCCCTGTTCATTGCAGTTATATAAATGCTGTATGTACAATTACCTTTTACTCAAACTTAAAATAATTCTCGGCGTTTTTATAAAATCTTTTTAACAACACAGATATATCAATACTCACAATATTTATCATGAACCATCAACAATATAACCTTTGGTTCCGTATTTATAGGAAATGCTTTGATTTATTAATAAAACAAATATCTGCTCCCCAGTAAAAAATTTATAACCTTAATAACATCAGACTATATTTCATTTATATGCATATACATTTAAATCCAAACTTTGAATCTAATACACTTATAAGAATTCGGGTCAACCTTCAACCTTTATAATAAAATGTATTATATTGTGGCCACTGTGTAGAATGTGATAGCCCGCTTTATAATAAATTGAATAAAGGAAACACCATCGCACATAAGTATCTGCGTTAATCCACCATATTAAACCTTCATATCAATCGTGATGCATATTATAATACATACATGTTCCGTGGCGCCCACTCATTAATGCAATTCTCCAATCGACAATTAATAACGTATCGCGCAGCCAACACTGATCCGACGGATATCGCTTGCCATAGATGCATGAATGATAATGCGCGATGAGAGCAGTTTTTGGGCCCCCGCCGTATGCCACGTGTCATCCGTTCAATGGAATCGCTCCGATTTCTTGAATACCGCTTGCCCGTCGAAGGTGGTGCGATGAAAACCGGAATCCCGCCATTAATGTTCACTTTGCTCGTGGTTCCGCTCCCCTTACTCTAGGTTCCATCTTTCTCTTTAACAATGTTTCATTTGTAGTCACACCGCTTCGTCGCACAGTTCTAATGTTTCATTTTCCCCTGTTTTGATTCATGATCTCAGACAAGGATAGAACCTCCGACCGGTGTCTTTCTCCCGTCAAGTGCATAACTCCACTTCTATGTTGCTCAGACTCTGCGTACTATTTATTCATCAGCAGTGTCACTTTGAACACTCTTCTGCAACACTCCGATATATCATCGCCCCCCGACAATCTCATTCATCCTTCATAATGCAGTGCAACCCCCTTTTTTTTTTCGTATAACACTGGGGTTGACCCTTGTAGGATCTTTACACACAGTGATTCAACTTATTCAGGGTTTGAGAGGGTTAGACCTCTTCAATTTGTTCCAGAATGCATTTAACTTGACACCTATACATTGAGTTAGGCAATTAAACAAATAGGAATATACACAGTGATTGATTCTTCCTGATTATAAGTCACACTGAGTCACTAATTCATCCAAAGATATAGAGTTTCACACTAACCCTACTACAGTATTGCCATTAATCCATTGGTTTCAATACACACAATTCCACAGTTATTCATCAACATATACAAATGAAATCAACTACAAAACCTCTTGGTCTTGGCCAGATATTAAATTTTCCCTGCAATTAATTTCCTTGACTCTCCCTAGCAGCTCTCTCCTTTTCCATCTCCTTTACCTTATTGCTGTTTCATGTGCTCCTCCATTTTCATCTCCTTTGCCATCAATGAAAACATTTCCAACAGTCTCCCCCTTTGGCATTGATGGCAATACACTTTCTCTGTTTGCCTTTTAGAATCCTTTCTCCTGTTGCTTGCTCTTCCTCCCCCTTTGACATCAATGGCAAGGGGTTGCACATCTCTTAGTGTAGATTTTGTCCTTTAATCCTTTGATTCTGAGGAGCTATTTCATGCTTCCCTTGCTGGCTGATCTCCCCCTGGAATGATATTTTCGTTTCTGTTCTCCCCCTGAAATTGAGCTTTCTCTTCATATCAGAGAGTAGCATCCACAGATACTACCCCTAGTCTATTTCTCAAATATTCAAATGGTTCTCTAACAAGATGTTTGGTAAATATATCTGCTGTCTATTCTTTTGTTGGTACATACTCCAGTTTTACTATCTTCTAAGCCACTTGTTCTCGGAGAAAATGATACTTAATTGGGATATGTTTAGTTTTTGAGTGAAGCACATGATTTTTAGATATACTTATAGCACTTGTATTATCACATTTGATTGAGATAGGTTCATCAATGCTTACCTTTATGTCTTGGAGGGTTTGCTTCATCCACATGACTTGTGTACAACATGTTGCTACTGCTATATATTCTGCTTCTGCTGTATACAGAGAGATAGATGTTTGTTTCTTGCTTAACCATGCCACCAGACTTTCTCCTAAATAGAATGCACCTCCACTTGTGCTTTTCCTGTCATCCACACAACTGGCCCAATCTGCATCTGTGTATGCTGTCTAAGTGAAGTTTTTGCCTTTAGGATACCAAAGTCCATACTGTGCTATTCCTTGTAGATATCTAGATATTATTTTGACTGCCAGAAGGTGGTTTTGTTTAGGTTCTGCTTGATATCTAGCCACTAGTCCTACTACTAGCATGGTGTCTGGTCTTGATGCTATCAGATACAACAAACTTCCTATCATGGATTTGTAGAGTTTTTGATCTATATCAGCAGATCCATCATCAACACATAGCTTGCATCCCGTGATCATGGGAGTTGTCACAGGTTTGTAGTCCTCCATTTTGAACTTTTTCAACATTTCTTTTAAGTATTTTTCTTGTGAGATGAATGTGCTTGTGTTATTTTATTGAATTTGAAGTCCTAAGTAGAAACTGAGTTCTCCAATCATGGACATCTCAAACTCTGATTTCATCTTCTCAGCAAACCCTTATGCTAGTTCATTTCTGTTGCTTCCAAACATAATGTCATCAACATATACTACAACAATCAGGAGTTCATTTTCATGGGCTTTTATGTATAGATTGTTGTCTACTCCACCTCTCTTAAAGCCTTGTTTTTGCAAATATTTATCCAGTTTTGAGTAGCAAGCACGAGGAGCCTGTTTCAATCCATATAGAGCCTTCTTCAGTCTGCACACATAGTCTTCTTTGTATGTTAAAGAGAAACCTTTCGGCTGTTCCATGTAGACTTATTCTTCTAGATCTCCATTCAGAAAAGTAGATTTTACATCCATTTGATATACCTTGAAGTCTTGGTAGCATGCAAAGGCCAGAAACATTTTGATGGCTTCCATTTTGGCTACAGGGGCAAATGTTTCATCGAAATCAAGTCCTTCGATTTGTGAATATCCTTTGCAGACAAGTCTAGCTTTATTCCTGATTACCTGTCCTTCCTCATTCATTTTATTTTTGAATACCCATTTTGAGTCTATGAAATTTTTCCCAGTGGGTCTAGGAACTAGTTCCCAGGTATTGTTTTTCTCAATTTGGTCTAATTCTTAATTCATAGCATTCACCCAATACTTGTCCTTGCTGGCTTCTTCAAATCTCTTTGGCTCTATTTGTGATAACATGTCTATGTATACCTCTTCTGTCTGTTCAGTTAGCTGCCTTCTTGTCTGGACCCCTACTTTCTTGTCTCCTATGATCTGATCTTCAAGATGATTCTTCTGAGTGTATCTTGAGGGGGATTTCGAGTTCATTTCTGCATCTTCTGTTGCCTTACTTGTTTCATCATCATTTTGGTTTTCTTCTTCATGGTTGTCTGATGGACTGCATCAGCCTGTATCTCTTGTATTGTTTGGAAGTTCTTCATCAAATCTCACATCAATACTTTCTACTATTTTTCGAAGAGTCTTGTTGTAGCACCTGTACCCTTTACTTTTGGAAGCATATCCTAGAAAAATCCCTTCATCTGCTCTTGCATCAAATTTCCCAATATTTTCATCATTATTCTTTATATAACACTTGCTTCCAAAAATTCTAAAATGTTTGATTGAAGCTGACTTTCCATGCCATAGTTCATAGGGAGTCTTGTCACTGCTTGGCCTTAAGTGGGATTTATTAAGGATATGCACCACTGTGTGTATTGCTTCTTCCCAAAAGGTTTGAGGAATATTACTCTCTTGCATCATGGCTTTGGCAATTTGTTGAAAAAATCTATTTTGTCTCTCTGATACTCCATTTTGTTGAGGTGTCCCTGCAATAGTAAATTGTTGTTTTATGCCATATTCATTGCATAGATCTGCAAAGTCATAATCTGTGAATTCACCTCCTCTGTTCGATCTGATGCATTTTATCTTGCATCCTGTCTGATTTTCTGCTAATGCTTTGAATATTTTGAATTTGTCTAGAGCTTCCGATTTATTCTTGAGAAATGCAACCCATGTCATTATGGAGAAATCATCTATTATCAACATGAAGTAGGATTCTCCACTTGGTGTTTTAGTTCTTGCAGGTCTACACAGATCCATGTGCACAAGTTGGAGTGGTCTTCTTGTTGATAACTCATCTTTAGCTTTAAAGGATGTGTGGGTCTGTTTACCCAATTGACAAGATTTGCATATGGTATTAGAAGGCCTTTTTATTTCCGGCATGTCTCTGACCGCTTTCTTCTTGCTCAGTTTGATGATATGATCGAAGCTGAGATTTCCCAATATCCTATGCCATAACCATGACTCCTCAAGTTTTCTAAGATGACATGCTTCATCTTCCTCTTTCACGATGTAAACATTGCTCTCTATTCGAACACCTTTGAGCAGAGTCTTACCTGTGGTTCTTTATTTGACTTCATAGTCTTGTGCTCTGAAAAGAACTTCGCAGCCTTTATCACACATTTGAATGACACTCAGCAAATTTGCTTTCAGCCCATCTACAAATAGTACATCTTGGGCCTTACCTCTCCCATTATCTAAGCTGACTGAGCCGTTTCCCTTGATTTTTCTTGATTTATCATTGCCAAAAGTAACATTACCAGTTTTCTTTTCATCAAAAGTTATAAATTTTCTCCCGTCTCCAGTAAAATGTTTTGAGAAGCCACTGTCTAGATACCATTGGATTTTCATATCTTGAGCAGTTAGAGCCAGGTCACACTTATTCACCTTCTTTTTCCACTGGAGGCATCCTTTTGTTTGGTATCTTTTGTGAGATGATGAATCACATCCTTTCAGAGGGCATTTGGAAGGCATATGTCCAGCTTGATTGCATGCACAACATTTGATCATAATTTTTGCAGAACCGTGAGTATGAACAAAATTTCTTTGATTCATATACCTCCTTGAGGTGTTGAACATCAATATTTTTCCATACTTTCTACATTCAATAATTTTATGGCCAAATTCCTTACAATAAAAATAGTAACCATATAAATTATTTGCATACCTGATGTAAGGTTGTCTTCTCCATTTGTTTACTTGAGACAATCTTTTCACTGTTTGCATCTTTTGCTGGTTTGAATCACTCCTCCTTGCATGACAGTATGCAGCAATGTGTCCCAGCTTGTGGCAGACATAACAGGTGGCATTTTTAATAGGAGGGAAGAATCTCCTTTGATGGCTTCCAAATTTGACATACTCATGGGTATATGAATCTTTTCCTGTTGTTTGAGTATTTCTTTCATTCTTTGTTATTAGAGGATTTTTTTGGGTTCTGTCTCCCTCCTTACAAGTTTCTTCTTTTGTAGGAATTATTTGAGCTGCTTCATCATCCTTCTTTGCTTTTACAAAAATAATATCTCTGTTTTCCTTTTCTTTGTTTTTACTTGATTCTCCTTCATAGCCTATTCCAGTTTTTATAATAGGAGATCTTTGAGCAACTAGAATTTCATTCAAATTACTAGAGCTTGTTGTTTGAGAAGAATTTATAGCCACTTTCCTTTGAGCATTTTCTAATTTCTTCCTGAGACATACTACTTCTTCTTCCAACTTCTCTTGTTCCTGAGTTTTCTCCTTGATTTTCTTAAGTAACATGTCCTCTATCTTCTTGGCTTCTTCAAGCTCTATCTTTAGCTGCATAAGGAATTTTGAATTCTGTTCTTCTCGTACATACTTGAGGAGAATGTCCTTTTGTTTTCTACATTTCAGCTTGAGTCTATCAATCTCTTCCAGAGCACTTCTTAGCTCCCCCTCAAGGCCGAATTCACATTCTTCTTCTTCATCTTCTAGTAGGAGACCTTCAAGTTCTTCTATGGCCATCAATAAAAATTCAGAGGTTCCTTCTTCACTTGAAGGTTCATCTGAGTCTTCATATGCACCGCTGTCTTGTTGAGCATAGAAGGATTTTCTGCTGAACTTCTTTCCTTTCTGCCAGTTTTTTGATGCATTTTTCTCTGTTTCTTGAGCCTGATTCCTTAATTTCTTGTGAGGACACTTAGCAGCATAGTGTTCCACTCTTCCACAGTTAAAGCATTTGAAAGGAAGTTTACCTTTGTATTTACCTGAGCCTCTATCCAATTTCTTGACAAATTTTTCCTCTTCTTCATCAGAGCAAGGGCATATGTCTTCCTCTTCTTCTTTCTTCTTTTCTGTTTTAAAGGCTGCCTCCCTCATACTTGGCTTCTTCTATGGAAGCCTCATCTCATAAGCTGTTAGATTTCCAAGTAGTTGGTTCATGGTCAAGGTCTCCCAATCAGCTGTTTCTTCTATTGCAGACACCTTGGGATTAAACTTGGATGGAAGAGATCTTAAAATATTTTGCACAATTATACCTTCTGGTATGTTCTCTCCAAGAGCTTTCATATTGTTTACAATTTCTGCAACTTTTAAGAAGAAGCTTCCAACATCTTCATCATCATTCATTTTTAAATTTTCAAATTGGGCTCTGTATACTTGAAGTTTGGTAGTCTTTACCTTTTTATCTCCCTCATGGATGTTCTCTAGAGTATCCAACATCTCTTTGGCAGTGTCCCTGTGCATTACTTTGATAAATTCTGCTTCACACAATCCATTTAAAATGGCATTCATGGATTTTGCGTTAGGTACAAAATCTTGTTTGGTTTCCTTTTCTAAGTCAGTTGCCTTTGGGGCATATCCTAATTCCATAGCACCCCAAACTTCTATTCCTACAGACATTATGTATGTCCTCATCCTGATTTTCCAGAAGGCATAATTTGCAACTGTAAAGAAAGGGGATTTATTGGTTGAGCATCCTTCTTTACTAGCCATCCTGAGAACCTAGAATCTCCTTTCAGTTGTTAAACTGGTACAAAGGAACCTGCTCTGATACCAATTGTTGAATTCTTAGTTAAACTGAGAGGGGGGGGGGGGTGAATCAGTTTAACACATACATGAGCTTTTTAGATTTTTTGTCAGCTAATTTACAGCTTACTTTTATAATCAACCTTAGTACATGAACAGTCTTAATATGTTGCATCAAGTATTAAATTAATGTGACTTAAAACTTATTATGAGAGCATCAAACATTAAGAAAATTTGGTAAATCATCTCAGCACACAGACAACACAGATAGAGATAGCCGATTTAAGTGGAAACCCATAAAGGGAGAAAACCACATCTTATTATTGTTGTGATGCAAAGGCAAGCTCCAACTCCCTCTCACCACTATTTTTCTGCAGGCCTTAACCTACATGAGGCACCAACATCAATTCTGCAAGCTACAACTTGCAAGGAAGCTCCAACTCCCTTAAATTTTCTACAGGCATCAACCTACAGGAGGCTCCAACCTCAGTCATCTACAACTGACAGCTATCAAGCTTCAACTTAATAGGGAAGCTCCAACTTCCTCAATTTATCAAACGGAATGTTTGCTGATTTACCTCAGATATCAGCTCTGTTCTATAGCATCTCTTTCTACTCTTCTTTTCTTTATCTTCTCTGCCTCAATCTTCTATATTCTGCATTCTCTATATTTACTCTCTCTAACCTCTTTATGCATATAAAGTTGATATTATATATAGAGTTCCTCACATGACTGTTTGTATTTCACAAGGAATTTGGAGTGAACAGTCATGACTCTTTGACTTCTGCCTTCTCAATTCTTTATCCAACTTATTAAGAATATAACAATATGTACAAATTTCAATGTTACAATGGGATTTTTCTTTTTTTGTTTCTTTGGACACTTGCCTTTGCATCACAATAGTAATACAATTAAAACATTTACATTCACATTTTCAGTTACACACTTCAATTTCACTCGGCTCCTTTTCTGGATTTTGGCTTTACTGGATTTGTCTTTTCTGCTGTAGTCATGCCACTCTCTTGCGTACTTTGTTCACTGTCTTTTGCACATTTTCCCGTTTTCTGTGCTTATTCACCTGTCCAATTCATTCCTGTACATATTCCTGTTCACCGAACTTTCATTTCTGCATGCTCTCTTCTCTTTTTCCTTTTCCATACACATTCCTCCAACCTTACTCCTTTTTTTTTTCAATTTCTCCTTTATTCAGTTCCTTGTTCATTGCAGTTATATAAATGTTGTATGTACAACTGCCTTTTAATCAAACTTAAAATAATTCTCGGCATTTTTATAAAATCTTTTTAACAACACGGATATATCAGTACTCACAATATTTATCATGAACCATCAACAGTATAACCTTTGGTTCCGTATTTACAGGAAATTCTTTGACTTATTAATAAAACAAATATTTTCTCCCCAGTCAAAAATTTATAACCTTTATAACATCAGACTGTATTTCATTTATATGCATATACAATTAAATCCAAACTCTGAATCTAATACACTTATAAGAATTCGGGTCAACCTTCAACCTTTATAATAAAATGTATTATATAGTGGCCACTGTGTAGAATGTGATAGCCCACTTTATAATAAATTGAATAAAAGAAACGCCATCGCACATAAGTATCTACATTAATCCACCATATTAAACCCTCATATCAATCTCGATGCATATTATAATACATACATGTTTCGTGGAGCCCACTCGTTAATGCAATTCTCCAATCTACGGTTAATAACGTATCGCGTAACCAACACTGATCCGACGGATATCGCTTGCCATAGATGCACGAACGATAATGCGCGATAAGATTGGTTTTTGGGCCCCCGCCGTATGCCATGTGTTAGCCATTCTATGGAATCGCTCCGATTTCTTGAATACCGCTTGCCCGTCGAAGGTGGTGCTATGAAAATTGGAATCCCGCCATTACTGTTCACTCTGCTCGTGGTTCCACTCCCCTTACTCCAGGTTCTGTATTTCTCTTTAACAATGTTTCATTTGTAGTCACACCGCTCCGTCGCAAAGTTCTAATGTTTCATTTTCCCCTGTTTTGATTCACGATCTGAGACAAGGATATAACCTCCAACTGGTGTCTTTCTCCCGTCAAGTGCATAAATCCACTTCTATGTTTCTCAGACTCTGCGTACTGTTTATTCATCAGCAGTGTCACTTTGAACACTCTTCTGGAGCACTTCGATATATCATCATCCCCCGACGATCTCATTCATCCTTCATAATGCAGTGCAAACCCTCTTTTTTTTTTTTCGTATAACGCTGGGGTTGACCCTTGTAGGATCTTTACACACAGTGATTGAGCTTAATCAGGGTTTGAGAGGGTTAGACCTCTTCAATTTGTTCCATAATGCATTTAAATTTACACCTATACATTGAGTCAGGAAATTAAACAAACAGGAATATACACAGTGATTAATTCTTCCTGATTATAAGTCACACTGAGTCACTAATTCATCCAAAGATACAGAGTTTCACACTAACCCTACTACAGTATTGCCATTAATCCATTGGTTTCAATACACACAATTCCACAGTTCTTCATCAACATATACAAATGAAATCAACTAAAAAACCTCTTGGGCTTGGCCAGATATTCAATTGTCCCTACAATTAATTTCCTTGACTCTCCCTAGCAGCTCTCTCCTTTTCCATCTCCTTTGCCTTGTTGCTGTTTCATGTGCTCCTCCATTGTCATCTCCTTTTCCATCAATGACAACTTTCCAACATCCTATAACATGGATACTATAGATGGAGCAATATTTTGATCTCAATAATGTGCAAAACACATAAAAGGTACACATTGCAACTTTACATTTAGAACAAAATACATTTGTATGGTATCGATGGCTTTGCTCCTGTAAAAAATTGTCACTTGGTCAATTTTTATGGAGGAAATGATAGCACATTATGAGGATACAAAGAGCAACACCTTCTTTAGCCAATTGATAAATCTAAAACAAAAGGGTTTAGTGGGGCAGCACATTGAGGACTTCCAAAAATTGAATATAAGGGTAACTGATATTCCAGAGGAACACAGGATTGATCTCTTCATAGGTACTCTAAAGGATAACATCCAACATGAAGTTCGTGTGTTGGAACCCGATTCATTAGAGAAGGCATTCAGGTTGGCAAGAAAAGTTGAATGTAAAATTATGGCGACAAGGAAGCCTACCACTCAATTCTATAAAGAAGGAAGTGTTGCTACGCCTAGATTTCCACAACCTACAAGGTTGACACCACAACAATTGGAAGAAAAAAGAGCAAAAGGGATTTTCTATAGTTGTGATAGAAAATACACTAAAGGTCATAAGTGTGCTGAGAAGAAATTATTTTACATAGATTGTGAAGAGGAAGAAGAAAATGAACAATAAGAGGATATACACCAGGAACCAACCCAAGAAGAGGAAGAAATGAGTCCGACCATATCGTGTAATGCATTAGCAGGAATTACCACTCCTCAAACTCTCAAGATAGAAGGACATATCAAGAAGAAAAAGGTAATAGTGTTGATTGATTCAGGTAGCACCCATAATTTTATTCATTGTAAGGTAGCCAAGGAATTGAGTTGTTTCCTATACCCAGCACCAGAATGTCAAGTGATGGTTGCAAATGGAGGAACTATAAATTGCTCTGGAAAATGCCATAATATCAAGCTAACCATGGGGAAATATGTATTGAATAGTCCAATGCTTTCCATTCCTATGGGAGGTGTTGATGTTGTACTAGGAGTACAATGGTTACAATCTTTGGGGATGGTAGCTTTTAATTTTCAAGAAATTTTCTTGAAATTTTTTTCAGAAGGAAAGGAAGTCGAATTACGGGGTATTGCAAGGAAGCCGGGAAAGATAATAAACTCTAATGTCATGAAAAAGCTTCTAAAGAAATAACAACGAGGTGTAATTGCACAATTATGCTCACTAGAAGTTCCAACATCAAAATCATCTATTTCTGCAGATCTCCAACAAGTCTTGGACAATCATTCCAAGGTGTTTGAAACTCCCAAAGGACTCCCACCTATTCGTGATCATGACCATGCTATTCATTTGATTCCAGGAAGTGTTCCTCCAAACATCAGGCCTTATAGATATCCTTATGTCCAAAAGAGTGAATTTGAACGTATGATTGCAGAAATGTTAGAGGCGGGTATAATTCAACCTAGTCAAAGTTCTTTCTCTGCTCCTTTACTATTGGTACACAAGAAGGATGGATCATGGCGCATGTGTCTCGATTATAGGGAGCTCAATAAGCTCACCATTAAAGATAAATTTCCCATTCCTGTGATTGATGGATTATTGGATGAATTACATGGAGAAATTTATTTTACCAAGTTGGATCTTCGTTCAGGATATCATCAAATTAGAATGAATATTGAAGATATTCCGAAAAAAAAATTTCAAACTCATGAGGGTCATTATGAATTTATGGTCATGCCTTTTGTCCTTACCAATGCACCTTATATAATTCAAGGGTTGATGAATTCCATTTTCAAACCCTTCCTTAGAAAATTTGTGCTAGTATTTTTTGATGATATACTAATCTACAACAAGTCTTGGAAGGATCATGTTCAACATGTTGACAGGGTGCTCAAACTATTGCAGGAGAAACAATTATATGCAAAAACATCCAAATCTTTATTTGGAGTACAAGAGGTGGAATATTTGGGTCATATTGTATCTCACGAGGGTGTTAAGGTAGACCCTAACAAAATTAAATCCATTAAGGAATGGAAAGTCCCCAAAACCATAAAGCAGTTGCGAGGATTTCTCGGGTTAACAGGGTATTATCGCAATTTTGTTAAGAATTATGGGAGAATAGCAGCACCTCTAACAACATTATTGAAGAAAGATGCATTTTCATGGACTCCTGAAGCAACTAAGGCCTTTGAACATCTTAAAGAGGCAATGTGCCTAGCACCGGTCTTAGCTATGCTAGACTTCACAAAAACCTTTATTGTGGAATGTGATGCCTCGGGAAATGGAATTGGTGTTGTTTTAATGCAAGAAGGAAGATCCGTTTCTTTTGAAAGTCGTCCAATCAAAGGAAAGTATTTACAGAAACCTATTTATGATTAGGAAATGTTAGCAATACTGCATGCACTAAATAAAAGGAGATATTACCTAATGGGAAGACACTTCAAGCTAAAAACTGATCATGATAGTCTTAAAAACTTTTTGGAACAAATACTATCTTTAGAAGAGCAGCAAAAATGGGTCACAAATATGTTGGCTTATGACTTTGAAATAATATACAAAAAAGGGAAGCTAAATTTTGTTGCATGCACTCTCAAGAAAGAATGAAGAGGTGGAAGCATTGATTTGTGCCATTTCTATTATCCAACTAGATTGGATAACCGAAGCAAGAGATGAATTGAAGAAGGACGAAGAAGTGTGGACACTCATTCAAAAGTTGCAGCAAGATCCTATTACATCTGATACATTTAGTTGGAAAAATTATTCCTTATGGTACAAAGATCGCTTACATCTTTGTAAGAATTCCCAACTAAAACAAAATATTCTTTTGGAATTGCACACTTCTCCTTTAGGAGGACACTTAGGATTTTTAAAAACTTACCACAGGGTGAAGAAAGAATTTTTTTGGGATGGCCTTAAATTTGATATTCAAAAGTTTGTGGTGGAATGTTTGGTTTGAAATCAGAATAAAGTTGAGGCAATTAAGACCCCGGGTATTCTACAACTTTTATCCATTCCAAGTCAACGTTGGGAGGAGATTTCAATGGATTTTATCACAGGTTTACCTAAGTCCGAAGGAAAGAGTGTCATCATGGTGGTAGTTGATAGACTTACCAAGTATGCACACTTTTGTGCATTATCTCATCCATTTAAAGCAAGTACAGTTGCTACTACATTTGTGGACACAATTCAAAATCTACATGGAAACCCAAGGGTTATTGTGAGCGACAAAGATCCCATTTTTACTAGAAATTTTTGAACGGAGTTATTTTCTTGTTTGGGTACTCAATTAGCTCATAACTCATCTTATCATCCTTAATCTGATGGTCAAATTGAGATATTAAATAAATTTTTGGAAGGATATCTTCATTGTTTTGTATATGATAAAAAAACACAATGGGTCAAGTGGTTACCTCTTGCTGAATGGTGGTATAACACTTCCTTCCATATTGCAACAACAATGACCCCATTTATGGCACTTTATGGATATCATCCACCATCCATCACATCATCTTTAAGAGAAAATTTGAAGGTTAAAGAAGTGGAAGATCACATCAAGCATAAAAAATAAGTTCTCCAACTCTTAAAGGACAACCTGAATTTGGCACAAAATCGAATGAAACAACAGGCAAATCAACATCGCAACGAGAGAAGTTTTGATGTAGGAGACTGGGTATTTTACGGCTACAACCATACAAACAAATGCCCCTCAAGCAAGCTAAGAAGGATAATAAATTATCGCCAAAGTACTATGGTTCTTACAAGGTGTTGAAAAATATTGGTATTATGACATACAAATTGGAGCTTCCTGCTTCTTCATGAGTGCATCCAATTTTCCATGTTTCATGCTTAAAATATTCTAGTTCAAATAATATTGCCAGAACTTGATGAGGAAGGAAAAATCATATTGGAACCTGAAGCGGTCACGGAAACAAGAACTTGACAGCTACGAAATTGATCAATTTCAGAGTATCTCATTAAGTGGAAGAACTTACCCACTGAAGATTCTACATGGGAGGATGAAAATTTTATATAGAAGCACCCAGAGCTACTCAAGCATTGAGGACAACACTTTTTTGAAGGAGAGGGGCATGTTAGGTCCCTATATTACTAGTATAGTCCCTTATTGTTGTTAGTGTAACCCCCTTATTGTTATTATTGTACCCTTGTAACCTCCATATTGTTATTATTGTGCCCTTAAATTATTATTGTTAGGTCGGCTAGGATTACATTGTGGCTCCACTAGGATTACATTGTGGCCCCATGGACTCCTATATATAGAAAGGGGATTTTGTAATTTAAATCATTCAAGATTTTTTCATTCATGTAATGTATTGGAGGTTTCCCCCTCGAATTGGCTTATTTCTAAGGCGTTGATATCTCTTTTCTTCTATTTTTTGAGCTGGTTTCACAACACATCAAAGTAGCAAAAGCATTGGTAAAGAAGAAAAATGAGGGTATAGATGCCTTGAGGAAACAACTCAAAATTCCTCAAAGTGAGAATCCTCAGACAAAGGAAGTCTTATAGGAACAAAAATAAAAATATGAAATGATGAATTTAATACTTCAACTGACAGCTCAAATTAAGGAAATGGAAGTACAAATGGACCAACTTGTCCAAGAAAAGGAAACAATAAAAGAACCAATGATTCCTACAGTCATCCTAGTCATCACTGCAGCAGTGCCTTCAAATTTAGGAGAAAATTTGGCACCCAAAGAACCACTGGCCATTGTAGTTCCAGTGACTTCTTCAACAACTTCAACTACTGAATCTGTAATATTCCTTTTTCGGGAATTTCTGCAAACTGGTCCTCAAGGATGCTGTATAAGGAGGTCAGTGTAAAAAAAATTTAAACTGGGACTCAGATCCCTTTGTTTACCCTTCATACATTACTCTCCCAGAAGATAAGTTCAAATAAATAAGCCTAGAGGGCTTATACAGATCTCCCCAAACTAGATCTCTTAGAAAATGCTCAATGAGAGAGCTTACAACAATACATGAACATAATCATCAAAATCTGCAAATCTGAATGAAAAATAAGATGAAATATATTACAGCCACCATGTATATTAATAGATCAGCAAAAATGTACAGAAATATCATGAGGAATAAACCTCTCATGCAATGGGAATCAACTTCCAAAGATTAATACATGAAATACAAGAGATGCAGCATCCGCATAAAATGCCAGAAAGCAGTGACAACGCTATCTCTAGCAGTGTAGATGATGCTATAGATGTGAATACATGAAATATGACTGAAATATAGAAGAAATTCCCAAGAATAGAAGAATGGGCTCCAATACAAGATTTCTAGCCAATCTAGGAGAGATTGCTAGAAATACTGGAAAATGTACAATGTGACAATCTGACTTGTCATTGCAACTGAATCAAAATATAAAATGAGGCTATGGTAGATCTGAAATAGTGATGCTATCCTATGATAATGTTCTCAAGCAAAAGGAATTATCCCTTTCACTAAAAAACACACCTCCTGCTAAGCACAAATGGCTCTCCCAGCAACTGCCTTTGAAAATAACGCAGTTTCTACCCAAGACTACGTTGTGAGAGATGGTGAGTGTTTTTCCTGGTGCCAAAGATCTGATGAAGCCCGGGAGTCTCCTCTGCTCCTCCTCCAAAGAATAGACAAGATTTCCACCGAATAACAAGCCAAGGGATGACTCTATGAGTTCCTCTACTGCTGCTCCCAACAACACAAAATTAATCTGCTGCAGAAATAATGCTGTAGCTGTAGAGATAAGCTTGGCCAAATGCCAGAATGAGGAAATGAAGTCCAAACCCTCTCCTTCCTTGAGGCTAAGGTAGGGATTCCCGACTGGGAACACCCTTGGGGAAGAACACTACAACCCTGCTAAACAGCCTGGGGATGCAAGTCTTTGCAGACCCAACGAAAATAATAAGCTAATGCATAATGAAAATGGGCTGCCATCTCCTCCTTATAAAGCAAATGAACTCTTCTCACCATGGGTCCCATTCACACTTGCCTCTAGCTCATGCAAGTGGAGCCTCCACTAAAACTGCGCTGTCCAAGTAGGTTCAATGTATCTAGACAGTTTTAGTTGACTTGGTCAAAATGACTATATCGAGCATGATCCAATCCTGTTCACACCATGTGGTGCTCAATTCAGCTGCTTTATTATTCCTCCTTTCACACAAGGAGTGTTATTTCTCCATAAAAAGGGGTTAAGGTGTCTCCTTACCCATTTTATTAAACAAAATGAAAATATGCAAACTATAATGTTCCTTTTAGCTTGAGGCTAAAAATTGGGAACATTACAGAATCCTCCACAAAAACATTGCAACCTATAGATGAAAGCAGTCAACTAGTGAAAGCAATGGAAGAGATGTCTTTGAAGACAAATGAAATTAACAGCTTGACAAAGATGATTGAAAATATTGATAAGACAAACAAATCAACTCAGATAAATGCTAAAATACATGAACAAAATGAAAACAGATTGAGTGAAGAGGTAAAGAAGTTACAAAAAGAATTAACTCTCAAAGATCAGATATTATACATAAAAAATTACCTATGGAATAATGTAATTGAAGCCATCCATGATGTATGGCCTTCAATTCAGGTGATTTTTGAGCAAGGAGAGTTATTATTGGCAGCCCAAGCAGAAATCCAAAAGACACAGACTGATTTGGTTGATAAACCAGAACAGGCTGTAAGGTTAATCAATTTCCTCAACAACAAGAATAGACAGGAATTAGAAGAACTAAAAATAAATGACAGGACAACAACTATCCTATAAATTAGGAAAGTTACCACCAAAAGAAATTTGATGAGGCAGCTTGAAGAAAAATGTGAAGGTATGAATACTGCTATAACCAGATTCATGGTTAAGTTCAATAATTTAAGGCAAAAAGGACTTCCCGATATCATGGTTATTAATGATAAGTTAATGCCTCAAAATGATTATGACAAGAAGATAAGAGAATATGCCAAGGAATAGGTGAATAAGCCAACAGGTCAAGGCATCCCCACAGGAAAGGTGTTACTGAAATTTTTTGAAGACTTGTTTTATTTGCAATATGAAATCAAACACCTATTTGTCATCAAGCCAACCTTTGCTAGGTATACTGAAGCTGATGAGAATTTTAGGAAACTAAAAAATATTCAAATTCCTAAAAATGAGGATTAGAAAGCACTTACTGATTTATTATGAAGAATGAAAGACAAACAAATGAAGAAGAAAAAATCTGTTTGATGATTTTACTGTCAAAACAGATTTTACAGCAGTAAAGCAGTTTGACTAAAGGTTAAAGAGTATCCGAAATGAAATAGTATCAGTAAGAAAGAGTACCAGTGAGAAAGAGTATCAGTGAAGGTAGCTTAGATTCAAAAAAATATGTAAGAGCCAACAAGGAGGATACATAGGCAACTAGCTGCTTCTTATCCTAAAACAATTTCTATTTCTTTTGAATAAAATAGGACAGCTTGCCGATTTGTTAAGCAGCTGTCACTATTATTGTTGTAAGATATTTTATTTTCCTAAGTTAATTCCTAGAAATCATCTGGGATATTTTGTAAAACATTATGTATAAATACTTCACTCTTTTGAAGTATTTGGTGTGGAATAAAATGGCTGGGATTTCTATAGTCATTTCTTCTTGGATTTTAAAGCTTTTGTGTGTCAAAACTTCGAGTAGCAGGCTGGATCAAAGCAAATTGGCATCATACTTCAGGATCCCTGTGATGAGATATTTGAAGTGAAGTATTTTCTTCACTTGTCATTATTTCTTTTCTCTGTTACATGCATCCATTTATGTTTATGCTAAATCCAAATGTATAACTAGGAGTATTACTACATGATATGTTAATAACACCCTATTTTTAACTAGTTATCATTTATATGTTTTCCTTTGATTTCCAGTGTAGGAAATCCTTAATTGCTCCCTCATTCGTTTTACCTCTCCTACTACTTCCCTTTTCCGGATTTAAGGATTCTTAAGTGCCCTTTATCCCAATCATACCACCATACAAAAACAAATTTCCAAGATCTCCAAGGGTTATCTATCTTGCCCTGAAGACATTTGACCTTTTTTCCCTTGATCCTAGTCCTGTTAACTTGATTTTGACTCCATAGGCCAATGGGAAAATAGATTTCCCACTATTCATCCTTTCAAATGATTTTTCCCACCAAATCTACCAAAACAAAACCAAAGCTGCACTTTCATAACTAACCTAATATTTAAAAATAAAAACAAAGTTAAATTTTAAAGAGAGAGCCCTCTCTGAACCATAGGAAGGCTAGATCCTAGAGTTTGAAGTTGGTTTGTGGTTACCTCGGTGAGTTCTCTCTTGAACCTGGAGAAATTACTCAGTGATAACAACACCCACACAAGGCGTACAACACAAGGAATACCCATGTCACGATACCACGACTACACAATGCACATACATAGTACCACATGCCCGCAACACAAGATGTACGACATATACACAATACCACATGTACAATAGTAACATATGTACAACATGTACATAATACCACCTGTACATAACAAAACATGCACAAAATGTGCACAACATCACATGTACACGGCACCAGCTACACATGGTGTACACAATGCCACATGTACACCACACCACCTGTACAACATGTACAGAAAACCACATGATCGACATGTACATGACACCACATGTACACAACACCATCTACACACAACACCACATGTACAACATGTACACAACACCACATGCATAGAGCACCACATGTACAATTATGCACACAACACCATATGTACATAGTACCACATGTACAACATGCATACAACACCATATGTGCATAGCACTGCATATACAACATGTACATAGCACTATATGTACACAAAAACGCATATCCAACATCCACGAAACACCAAATGCACACAACCCCGCATATCCAACATGCGTACGATACGATATGTACACAACACCGCATATCCAACATGTACATAGCACCATCTATACCTAGCACTGCATATGAAATATACACACAACGACATATATACACAACACCATATTTACACAACATCACAGGTGCAACATGTACAACATATATACAAAAGTAGTACTACACATCCAGAGACCATACATTGAATCCATAAAGCAACCTTGCTTCTAGTATCTTTCCACTATTCATGCTTATCCTAGTATGTCACAAATCACACTGTTTTCATTCCATTGATGTACCCCTCAACATTATGTGTCATAAAATAGACATATGCATAGTATAATCACATAATATAAATTCATACCCACATGATACTGACCTTGTAGATATGTCAGGGTTATTATTCCCACTTGATTCCTCATTAGTCAAGAACCTCTTCATTCCATTCACCTACATAAGCAATCATTCCTCCACGATTCCTGATGACCCTGTTAGAAAACGACATACATACATACATATAGATACATATAAACATTAGCATAGAAAAATCATGATCTCTGACAACCCTGTTAGACAACTACATACATACATACATATATACATATATAAACATAAACATAAAGCACTCATGATCCCGTAAGACACACACACACACACACACACACACACACACACACACACACACACACACACAGATATATATATATATATATATATATATATATATATATATATATATATATATATATATATAAATAAGCATAATCATGATCACAACATAATTACCAAATATCATAAGGTCAAGGTTAAGAGAACTTCATTTATTTGCACACAACATGCACGACTTTGAGAGCCACAATTCCCAACTTAACCAAGGCATCTAATGCCTAAAATCCCTTTACTTAACCTTACATGATTATCTTTCTCATGACTGCTCTGACATCTTCCATTTATCCCCATGAACCCCACCAGTCTAATCGCCTGTCATATTCTTACCTTCCGTTGCCCTTTACTCATGCACCGAGCTTCATTCAGGCCTTACATTACCTGTTGGGTACCACACAGCTCTCCCCGAGCTCCATTAACTTTCCTCTTTCCAAACCAATTCCCAAGTCTCTCAAAACATAAATGGCATGAACAAGAGCAAAAAATAATAAGACCATGAAAACCAAAAGCAATACGACACAAAAAAAAGTGGCATGATCATGCACCAAACATAAAAAACCTTACAAATCAAGCACAAACAAATCACAAAGAACTAAAGCATAAAACTAGTAACAAACACTATGACTCAATCCCCATGGGCTCCCAATTCTTCCAAGGGAAAGCTCAACCTGAGCCTTCTTCAAGATTTCATGGCAGTCTCTTTTTCCATGCAATCCCCTGCATCATACCACCATAAATAGAAAATTGTCAGTGTATAATATAAACATACAATATAACAATTACCTTACCTTGTGATGTGAGGCACACTGCCTTGTATCTAAACACATACATATATCATCTCTCAAGGGACTCCAATCCATTGAAGAATCCAACCATAACTAGAAACTAACTGTTTTACTTGTCAAATGAAAGTTCATCAATATAGAAAATTTCCACATAATGCCAGACAAGATTAGGGTTAATAAGACTTCATGTTTCCATGCAAATCGGTCATTCATTTCAGATTGAGGTTCCCAAAAATTTCCAAAGGAATTATTACACTATTCCTTTCTTTTTCCTTGTTACAATCAAGTCCTACTATGTACTATCACATCACCCATCTGTTAGTTATATAAACACATAAATTATTACCTTGTCATGCTAATACCAATGATGTTTCCCTACAACAGTTCACACATGTCAATCACACGTTCCAAATATCAGGATATCATATCTATTAACTAAAATTAGCCTCTACCAAGACTAACAACCATGTCATAATCAACTAATAGTCAAAATCCTAATATTACAACTATCACCTACTTATACTCAAGTACACATCAGTTATCTCAAAACATAGTGTGTTAATACAACCATCTTAAAACAATATCATTACTTCATGCAATATTATAGACACATGCTCATATCATGTAATTAATCAAGCATTCAAACAACAGATAAATGACATAATACACACCAAACACTCAAGCACCAAATAGACGACACAATAAAAAATTCAAACACCAAATAAATGGCATAAGCAAACTTATACCCTAATGTATCTTAAGGGAGGCTATCTTGTCTGCACAATCAATCTAATTAGCAAGATATAACTTCACAACTTATCGACTCAATCATAAATAAGGTCATGATATTCATAACAATAAATAGCTAACATGTTCACCTCATAAGTTCATAAACAATTATCATTCATGCATAGCAATCATATCTACATAGTATAGTACAACATAATATAAAAAATATGTCGGTTCATGCCTGAATATCGTAACCATAACCATTTGCATAGTTCAATCTAGATTAACATGATACATATAACATCAAGATATTAATACAATAACCCTAATCATCAAGTTAACAAACATATAACAACAACAATTTAACATATAACATACTCATCAAGAACATATAACATAATAATCAAGTTAACTAATGTAAAACAACAACAAAAATGCATATAACACCACATTACTATCATTCATGACTATTTGAAACACGTGCATATGAACACATTGATTCACTAACATCTACCATGCCTGTAACCATAACAACAATAAAATGACAAACATGCATATAACAATCCATTAACTAACACACCTGCTTCCAAACATACAATACTTATATGACGATATGCTCTTACGCCAAAGTATATTGTTGCAATTTCACTTTGATGATCTGCATCTCCTGCTCTATCTCAACCAACACATCAGCATCATAACATACCAACAACATCATAACATATCAACAGCATCATAACGACCTAAAATTCATACAATGACCTCATGGACAACAAACTTAACCATGATAATACATGCATAACAACATATAGACAATGACATGCATAAAAAATGCATATACAACCTACATGCATTCATGACTAATGCATCCCAACAACAACATCATCAACTTCCACATGGAAACACAATGGAAATAAAAACCACCACCATGCATACACAACAAGAACATAGTCCACAAACATACAAAACACATATGCAATTGACATGTATGCATGACAAAAACATTCCTCCCATCCAGGCCAAGGGGTGAACCATGCTCTGATACCACTCTGTAACACCCTCATCCCACATCTACCCAAGTAACCAGCCAGCCAGGGTAAATATTCGACGAGAGGCCACTATAATTGGATTCAACCTCCTAGGTGACCTTATGGAAGTGGAATCAATGGAAACACATCAAAAAATCCTTGCACATCAACAATAAATCTCCCAGGATCCATCCAAACCACTCACGTAACCAACCCCTGGGTCGCATTTGGTTTTTAGACCATTAAACCCCCAAACACTCCCTTAATATGGACAAGGGAGCATTTGGGTGGCTCTGGACACTCCCACAACATGGGAATGCATTTCCAAGGAATTATTTCCTCAAACCTGTGCCCACATCCGCGGGATTTGTACCAATTTTTTATGTCCAAATCTCAAGACACTACCCGTATCTCAATGACAAGTTCAGAAATGAATTTACACAAAAAAATAATGATACATTTGCAAAAACATTGACAAGGTCTAGACTGGACCCCTACTATCCATGACATGCATTTCATCAAACATGTCACAATTATGTAATCTACAGGTTTAAACAACAGATCTAAGCATAATGGTCTCATACTTATCTAAGAATCACTAAGAAGCATTGTTACCTTACAACATTAGCTGAATTATCATCTATTAGGTCATAGATATATTGTTACTTCATTTACAATTCAAAACACGAGGAGAGCCATACATCATAACTGTCATAATACATGCCTATAACCAACATAATATCAAAAGAAATATCAAGGATACATCAGCCATAGAATCCACATAGAAATTTCAAGGAAAGAACCTCTTATTAATGAATGCAAAATCCAACTCGGGATGTGACTACCACGTTCCACCCGACAAGAGATTGACTGAGACAAATCTCTCTTCAGCCAATCACCCCTGTGCCATATTCCAAGCATGAATTTGGGACTCAAACAAAAATAACCAAATAGGGTATCCTGAGGCTATACCACCTCACCCTCATCAACAGAAACCAAATTTACCGCAATCCATCCCATATCACTAGGCCTTAAAACAAGCATGAATGCCACTAGATTTCTCCACCTACACTGTGAGGAATTTCTTGTCTCCTAGTCTCTCCGGATTTACTGCAATCCACATTGGATCACTAAGCCCTAAACCAAGACTCCACCCTCTAGGATTTACTGTATATACCTCATTCATTGAAAAATATTCCTAGGCCTAATGAAGAGCAACAACATCTAGGTTCTATTGTAGATACCACCATTAACTGCTCAAGGATTCCTAGGCCCACTGAGGCACACAATACCCGGCTTTACCGCAATCCACAGTCTGGTTCAGGGGTCACTAGGCTAGTAGATTTACTATAATCCACAACCTGGTTCAGGGATCAATAGGCAATGTGTTCTTCCTTTCGGATATCCACCTCACTCAACTTCGAATCCATTCGACAATCCAGCTAAACCAAAACATGAGAGCCCCATCACACCATGGCTATCCAGAAATGGAAAGGATAACATGAAAACACATTCAAACCTGGAAAAACCCATGCCATGAAAATAAAGAACCACATGCAATACCATGCATGCCAAATCTGGCAAAAAAATCATGCATGCAAATCTATACCTACAAAGAATACTACTGTAGCTACTTAATCCTTCTCTTCCTTGTTTTCTCCTTCCTTCCTCTTACCTTATTTTCATTTCTTGATCCAATGACAAAGTGCTCCAAGAAAACTGTAAGTGTCCAAGAGTGAGAGAAAGAGAGGAAGAATAATGAGAGAGCTCCAAAAATGAACTGACAAAAGGTTTGGGCAAAAATATTCCCCACTGAGCCTCAGAGGCCTTCTTATTAATGGGGCCTCTATTTTCATCAATTTCCATTATTTTCCATTATTTTCCTCACATGCAACTTGTGATCTTTCACGTTCCTTTTCTCCTATTTTCACAAATAAATGTGCCAATAAATGCCATTTTTCCTTTCCAAAGCCTTTTTCATTTCCTTTTCCAATTTCCTTAGCCATGATAACCGAAATGAACATCCACTAGGATGTTTTTCTCACCATTCAACTTGGAATATATGTCCCATCAATCATGGTTATTATTTTTCCTTTATTAAATTTTATTACATGGAATTTTAACCAGGGCTGTTACAGAACCCTCCCCCTTGGGGGAACACTATCCTCGGTGTTCATTGACACCTACAAAACAAAAAACCTTTGAAAATAAACCATACTGACTATGGAGCTTTATAACACAACTCGTTGCAATATTTATAATAAAAACTACTTATATAACCATATTGTTTATGGAGCTTTGCAAATATAGCTCGATACAATATTTACAATAATATACACATATACATATGCACATATCAACCAGAAAATAAAAGTATACGATGCCTGAATCAATAACAAGGTAATCTAGAGGATCAAACCTCCACCCTCAAAGTAATACTAGGATTCACTCATTCTAAGGAGGTCCAAAATCCACTTCCAAAGTCAAAGATGCATCCAATGTCCAACCCTACAATCCTGCGCCACTCATCCTCTCAGTGAAAAGTTAGCAACTCATTGTTACATGGCACACTCTCAATGTGCATTTGATCCCATGTGACAATGCTAATGACCAAAACAAATCCATCCCCGATATTCCCTTCTCTGCTACACAATTCCTCGGGAAATCCAGTCACCCCCTTTTGTGCAGTTACACACCTTCCAAGTTCCGCTGGCACCCCCATCCCAGGAAGTCCATTCTTTGGAAAGGCTTCCTCCCGTCGGAAGATACATAAACCAAGGAATATCCCTGCCTCAAAACCATCATACCGGTCATAGCATGCTAATGGAAATAAATGGACACTATTGTGCACCAGTGTCCCACAATGGCCCTGCTCCTGAAGTGCTTTACCAACATACTGCTGCAAGTTCCCATTCATTTTTTGTTGTTGTTGCTAATTCTTGCAATCAATTTCAACCACCCAACCATGCATTTCCATTCTTCCTGTACCAAGCACATAATTTCCATTAGATTCAAAATAAATTGAAAAAAATTCAAATCATACCTCATTGGTAGCTCGTTAATAAGGTACACTTGCAATCCTATTCACTTCCTATCACATAAGTCAAACTAGCTGTTTGATCAAATCATGTATAAACATATCACATCTGGTTAGCTCAAAACACAGCCATTATAGGTCAACATCATGAATCACTTGCAATGATCATAAAATATAATCATAAAATCACATGTAACCATCATAAGTTAGAATCACAAATCACATGCATAATAAACTGAAATAAAATACTGATACTTATCCTTCATCGGTCCTTACTTATGCATTTTTTCTTTTGTACACACATAGGATATGTTGCCACACGTGACAAGCACCTAGTGCCCTTACTTCTCTTCAATCACGTACACATACACACAGTGTGAATTACAACACATACATCCACACACTGCGTGCAACACCACACAAAACATATATCTACACCCAACATGCATCACACACATACTACACCCAATGTACAACAAAACACATACATACACCTACATGAGGTGTATAACATAATGAATACCCATGTCATGATACCACGACTACATAATTCACATACACAGTACCGCATGCCCGCAACATGACATGTACAACATGTACATAATACCACATGTACACCAGTACCATATGTACAACATGTACACAATACCACCTGTACATAGCACCACCTGCACAACGTGTGCACAACATCACATGTACACGACACCACCTGCACAACTTGTACACAACACTAAATGTACATCGCACCACCCATACATGTATGAAACACCACATGTATACAACACCACATGCACGACATGTGCACAACACCATCCGCACATAGCACCACATGTACAACATGTACACAACACCACATGCACACTACACCACATGTACAATCATGCACACAACACCATATCTACATAGTACCACATGTAAAACATGCACAAAACACCATATGTACATAGTACCACATGTACAACATGCACACAACACCATATTTGCATAACACAGCATATACAACATGTACACAGCACTATATGTACACAACATTGCATATCAAAATGCGCACAACACCAAATGCACACAACACCCCATATCTAACATGTACATGATACAATATGTACATAACATCGCATATCCAACACGTATATAGTACCATATATACCTACCACTGTATATGTAATATACACACAACAACATATATATTCAACACCGTATGTACACAACAACACAGGTGCAACATGTACAACATATATACAACATTAGTACTACACATCCAGAGACCACACACTGAATCCACAAATAAACCTTGCTTCTAGTGCCTTTCCACAATCCATGCTTATCCTAGAATGGTGTAGATCACACTGTTTTCATTTTGCTGATGTACCCCTCAACATTATGTGCCTTAACATAGACATATATAGTATAATCACATAATATCAATTCATACCCACATGATATTGAACTTGTAGATCTGTCAGGTTTATTCTTCCCACTTAATTCCTCATAAGCCAAGAACCTCTTCATGCCATTCACCTTCATAAGAAATAATTCCTCCACAATAATTATTCTTGATGACCCTGTCAGGAAACGACATACATACATACATATATATATATACATACAAACATTAGAATAAAACAATCATGATCTATGACGACCTTGTTAGAAAATTGCATACATATATACATATATAAACATCAACATAAAGTAGTCATGATCCAGTCAGAAAAAGACATACATACATGCATATATACATATATATACATTATCATAATCATGATCACACCATAATTACCATATAACATAAGGTCAAGGTTAAGAGAACTTCCTTTATCTGCAAAAAACATGCACCACATTGAGAACCATAGTTCCCAACTTAGCTAAGGTATCTAATGCGTCAAATCCATTTACTTAACCTTACCTAATTACCTTTCTCATGAGTGCTCTGCCATCTTCCATTTATCCCCATGAGCCCCACTAGTCCAATCGACCTGTCATATTCTTACCTTCCATTGCCGTTTACTCATGCACTGAGATTCATTTGGGCCTTACATTACCTGTTGGGTACCACACAACTCTCCCCGAGCTCCATTAACTTTCCTCTTTCCCAAACAATTCCCAAGACTCTCAAAACATAAAAAGAAAGAAAAACAACAAACAATAAGAAGACCATGACAACCAAAAGCAATACAACACCACAACAAAGTGGCATGATCATGCAACAAACATAAAAAAAACTACCAATCAAGCACAAGCCAATCACAAATACCAAAAGAATAAAACTAACAACAAACACCATGACTCAATCCCCATGGGTTCCCAATGATTCCAAGGGAAAGCTTAACCTGAGGCTTCTTCAATATTTCATGGCAGTCTCTTTTTCCATGCAATCCCTTGCATCATACCGCCATAAACACATAATTTTCAATATATAATATAAACATACAATATACCAATTACCTTACCTTGTTATGCCAGGAACATTGCCTTGTGTTTGAACACATACATATATCATCTCTCAAGGGACTCCAATCCCTTGATGAATCCAACCATAACTACCACCTATTATACCAGTCAAATACATGTTCATAAATATAGCACATGTCCACATAATTCTAGACAAGATTAGGGTTAAGAAGACTTCATGTTTCCATGCAAAGTTCTCATTCATTTGGAATTGTGGTTCCCAAATATTGCCAAAGGAATTCTTACCCTATTCCTTTATTTTTCCTTATCGAGTCCTATTATGTACTGTCACATCACCCATATGTTATTTATATAAACACATAAACTATTACTTTTCATGCTAATACCAAGCATGTTTCCCTGCAACTATTCACACATGTCAATCACATGTTCCAAATATCAAGACATCATATCTATTAACTAAAATCAACCTCTACCAAGACTAACAACCATGTAATAATCAACTAATAGTCAAAATCATAAAACTATAACTATCACGTACTTATACTCAAGTACACATAAGCTATCTCAACACATAGTGTGTTAGTACAACCGTTTAAAACAAGATCATTACTTCATGCAATATTATAGACACATGCTCATATCATGCAATTAATCAAACATTCAAACAACATATAGATGACATAATAGACACCAAGCACTCAAGCACCAAATAAATGACATAATCAAACATTCAAACACCAAATAAACTACATAAGAAAACTCATAGTTTAATGTATCTCAGGGGAGGCTATCTTGTCTTCACAATCAATCTAATTATCATGATATAACTTCACAACATATCAACTCAATCATAACTAAGGTCATGATATCCATAACAATAACTAACTAACATGTTTACGTCATAAGTTCATAAATGATTTTCATTCATGAATAACAATCACATCTACAGATTCAGTCCAAATTAGTACGACACAATATCACAAATATATCGGCTCATACCTGAATATCGTAACCATAACCATTTTCATAGTTCAATATAGATTAGCACAATACATATAACATCAAGATCTTAATGCAATAACCCTAATCATCAAGTTAACTAACATATAATAATAACAAGTTAACATCTAACATATTCCTCAACAACATATAACATAATCATCAAGTTAACTAATGTTAAAAAACAACACCAATGTATATAAGAACACATTACTATCATTCATGACTATTCGACACACGTGCATATGACCACGCTGATTCACTAACATCTACCATGCATGTAACCAAAACAAAAATAAAATGACAAACATGCATATAGAAATCCATTAACTAACATACTTACATGCCAAAAATAAAACACACATGAATTCCACCTGATTTCCACCTAAACCATGAGGAATTTTCTTGTCTCCTAGTTTCTCAGGCTTTACCGCAATCCACACTGGATCACTAGGCCCTAAACCTAGACTCCACCCTCTAAGCTTTACCATATATCCCATCATTCATTAACAAGGATTCCTAGGCCTAATAAAGGGAAACCACCTCTAGGCTTTACCGTTTATCCCGCCATTGGCTGGTTGGGGATTACTAGGCCCGCCGAGGCACACAATACCTGGATTTACCGCAACCCATAGTCCGATTCAGGGGTCACTAGGCCAATGGATTTATCGCAATCCACAGTCTAGTTCATGAATCATTATGCCATGTGTTCTTCCTTTTTGAGATCAAAATCACTCAACTTCGAATCCATTCGAAAATCTCGCTAAACCAAAACCTGAGAACCCCATCACACCATGGCTATCCGGAAATGGAAAGGCTAGGTTGAAAAAAATGTCATAGTTGGAAAAATCCATGCCATGAAAACAAAGAACCACATGCAATACCATGCATACTAAATCTAGCAAGTAAATCACACATGAAAATCGAAACCTGCAAAGAATCCTGTTTTAGCTGCTTGATCGTGCTCTTCCTTGCTTGCTCCTTCCTTTCTCTTGCCTTCTTTTCCTTTCTTGATCAAATGCCAAAGTTCTCCAAGAAAAATCTAAGTGTCCAAGAGTGTGTGAGAGAGAGAATAATGAGAGAGCTCCAAAACTAAACTGACAGAAGGTTTGGGAAAAAATATTCCCCACTGATCCTCATAAGCCTTTTTATTAATGAAGCCTCTATTTTCTTCAATTTCCATTAATTTTCTTCATTTTCTTCCTCACATGCAACCTGCGACCCTTCACCATCCTTTTATCCTATTTTCCATTATTTTCATAAATAAATGTGCCAATAAATGCCATTTTTCCTTTCCAAAGCCTTTGCCATTGCCTTTTCCAATTTCCTTAGCCATAATAACTGAAATGAACACCTGCTAGGATTTTTTTCCCACCATTCATCTTGGATTAAGTGTCCCATCAATCGTGGTTATTATTTTTCCTTTATTAAATTTTATTACATGGAATTTTCACTAGGGCTGTAACAATCAAGCCATTTTGAATGAGAAAGCCAAAAAGTTGAGTAAGATGCAAAAAAAACTCTGGCCTAAGTTTCCAAACAAGTCCGGTGACATCAATACCTGAGACAAAGGACACAGATTCAAAGAAGTCGAAGAGCTTTAGGAAATTTGGTTATTTCCTTTTCCTCATTATGACTATGATCCTAAAGGTTTCATTGTCAGTCATTATATAACAGTCAGTTATATAAAAAAAATATTCAGTAGAAACTCCCTTTCAATGAGGTTTTTATAAACATTGATGATTTTCAACAAGCTATTGAAAGAGGAAAAATATTAAATAGTCAAGACATCAATTGCAAGAATTTAGGGAGAAATTATTCAAAAATTTCCTAAAGGAAAAGGCTCTACACCTCAACATTTCATTGAAACAATTAAAGTATATTGATTTTTTGCAGTTTAATTTCAACGAACTCACTTCAAAACTTTCTATTGTTGCTAGAAAGAAAAAAGGGGTTGAAATTGAAAAAAATAAGGTTTTGTTGTCACAAGTAAAGAAGCCCAAGTCATAACAATAAAAAATATGAAAGAGAAGAAGGAAATTATAAGAAGAGAAAATACTACAGAAAAATAAAAAAACGGTTGAACATGATATTGTTGTGATTAATTTTACTGAGAAAATAGAGCAAAATAAGCCATAAAATATAGAAGTCAAAGAAATTGAAGTAGATAAGGGGAAAGGAAAACATGTATCTACTGAAACCAACACCAAGGAAAATGAGGAAAAAATGGAATAATATAACAAGTTGGATAATATATCTGTTGTATCTCGTCAAGCTTAAGTAACACCCATATCTACTAAAATTCCTTGGGAATCATTTTTGTTTGAACCGATATCTTAGTTAGAGACAATTGCAAATACTATCCCTTCTTTAACAGATTATTTTTTTAATATTCAAACAAAATCAATTGTCATAAGAAAAAAGAAAAGGAAACATGATACTTTGGAGACTGTATCTAGATTCAACCGATAGGCTCAGGGAGATGTAAAGGGAAAAAACTCAAGAATCCTCTCAATATTTAGGAGCTTTTGTTAATTACAATCAATATCATTTGAATGAGCTTGAAACTTCATATGATGACAATTACAGAAAATTAATTTTTTGGAGGAAAAATTGAAGAAAAATGAATTGTTCAATGAAGAAAACTATCAACATAATTCTACCACTTTAGTTCAAGTATTTTGATGTAGAAAGAGAAAACCTACAAAAGAAATTTCAAAAAGAATTGAAAGAAGAAAATGCAAAACATGAACATGAGATTCAGGAATTGAGAAAATTACATGAATATCAAACCTGCATCTGGAAGTAAGAAGCAGAAAAAAATCGGACATTATGGTTACAGATTTGCAAGAACCAATTGAATCTCTTAAACATCAAATCAATGAGAATCGACATGCAACACAAAGTCTCAAAATTTTTAAGGATCAATCTTTACAAATTTGTCTAATTTTAAGGAAGAATCAATCAAAATTCTATAAGAAGATGGATAAAATCTCAAGTTTTAATCAAGAAATTACATATTTAACTGAAATAATTGATCCATTGGTAGAAGAAGACAAATCAATTATTATTATTTTTTTGTCTATTCTTGACTGGGAAAACGAATTTCAAATTAATGAAATTACAAAGGTTTCTAAGAGAGATAAAAGATTGATGCTTGCATCCTTAAGTTGCAGGGAGAAAGAGGAAAAATAAATCAGAGCATGCATACACACAACATATGAGCAATGTTTATTGAATTTGGGAAAAAGGAACAAATTTTACAGAAGAATTTGACCTATCAGGTGCCAAGTCATTAAAGGAAGTAAAAAACATTAAATTTTGGAAACAACAAAGTTTGAAAAAATTTCTGCAACTACCTTTTGAACAAATGAAGCTTATTTCCAAGTTTGAGGTCAAATATCAGAAGAAGAAGAAAAAAGTACCAGGATTAATTTCCAGCTACCAGATCAATATCAATCAATTTCCTTCCATTTATTTCTATGCAATGTACAAGATATAGTCACAATGTGTAACTTACATCCAAGGACATGCAACTCACCTGCTACTTAGTATCAATTACAAAGATTCTAAATATGAGGAAAGGATGCCTGCTTGTCTGACATATATTGATTGAACAAACATATTTTTAGAATTGAGTACTTACTTTAAGAAATTTTGTTGATTTTCTTGTTTCAAGAACTATTTTATTATTTTAAAGTATTTATAGACCTTTATGTGTTGGTACAGAAAAGTTCAGAATCAGTGAAGACTACAAACTTTGATGTTTTTAATCACTTTTGAAGTACGAGCTTTTTTCAAAACCATTTTTAGTGTTCATGTGTGATGAGCTATGTCATTTATGTCAGTACATGATTTTAATTACCTAATAAATGCCTCTGATATTACTCTATGACTTATGCTGTTTGATTCTAAATGAATATTTGATAATTTATTTTAAGATTCCTTATGATAATTTCGTAATTTACATCTTTTTATGATCAAGAATTAAAAAGCTGTGGATTTAATTATTGCTAGTTGATCATTGCAATCCAGTATTCAAATATACACACATTTTCTCTCGTCTACAAGATACAAATTGTTATTTATTTATTTTAAATTGTATATAAGTGGATACTCCAGAAAACACCAAAAATCTGTTTGAATAGGATGAAAACACGAAAATATTTTTGAAGTTTCTATTTAAATCTTCTGCCAAAACTTATATATTTGATTTTTTGAATTCAATTCCAGTTATGATTTTAAATCTCATGATATTATGTGTGGTTTTATGCTCATTTAAATCCTTTGATTGGTTAAATAATTGGTTAAATGTGCATGTGATGTGGATATTGGTACATGCATAAGTTACAAGACTTTGGAGCAAGTGTTTCATGAATAGAATCTCAAGAAAATATATTTTGTTTTTGTATTCTAGATATATATGTTAACATCAAGTAGTTCACATATCTATTGTATTGCAAAAATTTTTCCCTCTATATGTCCATTTCATATGGCATTGATAAGTTTATAATATGAGCACGACAATAATTGATACATTGCTCTTGTTCAATGTTTATAACATTCAAGTGTTTTTTTAAGAAATTGGTAGTTATATTGTCATTGAAAATGAAACAATTGTAAAAATTTTGTCCAATTGTTTTTCTCATATTAGACATATCAAACCATGGTGAAAATGTAAAAATAGACTCAAACAAAGAGTCATGACAGTCATTGAAATTTTTTGAATGGATCAATAAGCCTTGTCAACTAAGATTTTCTCATTTGACCATATGTCAAAGTGTCCAAGTGAGAATTGGTATGGAAAAATACATGAGCCAATTGCTTTATCTATTGAAGCTATAATATATAATGTGCTGTGTAACACGAGTGGTTCAAAATGTACACATGCATGATTTTGGTTATGTAGCAAATTATTGTATTGATAGCCATCAATGTCTAGGTTGAAATGTATATCTTAGTTTAATTTTAGTTTAATATAGGTAACTAGAACTTTGTTACAGGGGATATACGACCATACCAAACGAAAAAAAAATATAATTAGAACTTTGATTGGAAAAATAATCACTTGTTCCAAGAGGATTTTTTCCACCTATCACAATTTCTTATGTAAATTGGATGCAAGCATAACATTTATTGCAGTCATAATTGTGCCTTGATCCCTGTTCACATTGGTAATTATTATAATATAGCAGACTCGTCTATTTCTTCTTATAATGTTTATCATTGTATATAGTGCAATGGAGTTACTATTATTTTCAACACTGCTTTACAAGTTTCCACAAGAAGGTGCATTCCATTGCAACATTGTTTCTTGTAATGTATGAGTGTCATTATTTCCATGAAAACAATTATGCCTATGAGGTGAAGTAGAATGTGACCCTTGATTTCATGATGAACTGGGATTCCACACTGGGTGTGCCAAGAGTTCCAACATAAGAGTTATTATACATAGAACTAACACAAGGAGTTGTGGCAATATTTGCACATTTTGTCAAAAACTTCTTTTCCATTTACTTATTCTTGTATTCATTTGTGTCAAGTATTTACATCTGAATACAACTACAACTAGATAATTGTTCTTATTTATATCTATTGATACCAAAGGATAAATATGTAGAAATGTATTGCTAGGTATGGATGTAGACATAAAAAAACAGGAAATGTGGGATTTGATAATCAATTACTGAAATTATAGAAAGAATTTAAAATTTCACATAACATATATAATCATGATATCAATAATTGACCAGAGAGTTAGGAAAATAATTGCAACTGTGCACACAATATATTATTTTCATAGTCTGTTTGGCAAACCCAAGTCTAGTCTTCTTTATTTATTTTTCATATTGAGTTAGTTCAGTATCAAGTTTCTTCATCTTATTAAACTGCACATCTCTTTGTTTCAAATAGGTTAAATATGTAACAGTGATGGAAAAAAAAACATTTACTTGAGCTTATTCTTTGGCTATTTTCCAAAAAAATTAACATTTTCTATCTTACAGTCTAGACAGTAAACTTGCACTTTTTTCCAAATCATTTTAAAAGAAATATATCTTATACTTTGGGTAGAAACTTGAAGGGTTGGACGAGGGGGGATCCTGGTCTATAATTTTCTTAAAGGCAAGCATAGTCTATAGCTTATTTGTTACATAAAATTTATTTCGATCTTTATCTTGATTGCTCACAGAGAATGGAAATCACCAGTAGTATATTGCCACATGGTGATACACCACGGGCCCACCAATAGAACGGATAAGCGAATGGTCAGGGAATACCAGTCTATTACTTCAACATGTCATATTCCTTTCGACTCCCAACTTTGCGACCTAGTGGCAGTTGGCTCATCCTGAAGCTTGTAACTTGCGCTCCCTCCGACCACCTAACCCTTGAATTTCAACTCAGTTGGTTCGACATATCACTCACACATCCTACCATTGCCCATATGACCCAACCTCTGATTAATTCACTTTTGAAACTGATGTTATTATGCTATTATGAAAGTATTACTTTGTCCTTCGAACTCTCGATCATCCGCCTAGATGCTTGCATCCTGCATACTATCCACGTCAAATGTCCAATCATATAATAGGAGAATCTCGTTGCTCTAATCAAAAGCTTTCTCACCGGTGGTCCTGACTACAACAGGATAAGCCTTATCCAATTCTTTCTTAAAATTCAACATTTCATCCCCTTGCTCCATAGTAAACACCCTTCCTTATTATCCATGTAGAAATCATACAACAAGCATGTATATATTGGATTCACCCGATCTAACAATTTACTAAAGTTAAATATTGAATCGCTTCTACAAATATTTTGTGGAATTAAAAACACAATCGCCAATCACATGAAGCAAAGAAAAATCAATCAAGCCACAACACAGATAGTTTCCTGGGGAAAGCTTGCTGCTCAAAACCCCTCTATCATATATTGTATATTCCACAAGGAATCATGAAACAATTACATACAACTCTTCTCACAAGAGCCCTCCTATATTCAGCTAATTGTCTCACACTAATCCAGACAAAATTGGGCCAATACTCAGCCAATTCTCAGCCTGTCTTCAACCAGCCTTGCTCACGCAATCCCAGATGAATGAAATCCCTATTCTTTAGGAATTTCGGCCTTCCTCAAATGCACTGAGTATCATGGGAATCCTGTGGTGTTTTAACTGCATCTGCATAATTTT
The DNA here is from genome assembly GCA_034641835.2 of Pinus albicaulis. Taxonomy (NCBI): domain Eukaryota; kingdom Viridiplantae; phylum Streptophyta; class Pinopsida; order Pinales; family Pinaceae; genus Pinus; species Pinus albicaulis. Next base: position 836,345,486 of record CM076583.1, on the reverse strand, counting down.
CTATAATCACAATTGATAGTCACACTTCCCTTTCACCTATGTCTAAAACGAGTCTCCACTGGAACTGACATGCATGCAACTAATAATAGTAAATCCTCAGTTGAATGTGAGATCACTGATTGTGAATTAATTAATATTTAATTAACTTGATCTCTCACTAGTGTATATGCAGTTACAACTAGAACAATTGACTTTAACTCACTTAACTAAGTTAAAATTATTTACAACATGCATTAACTAATTCACCACTGCACTTCGAACTCTGTTACAACTAGAATTACTCTGCATGTCCCACCAACTACCTCTAACTCTAAATCCACTAGCTAACTGAGTTTATCGCACTTAGTTAACTAGTACAAGTTATCATTGAGAATATATTACAGTTTATTGTCCATCTTAATTAAGGGATAACTAAAATAGGCACGCACCAAAAATAGCCCTGTGGGCCCCACCCTAGTGTAGGTGCTTAATGCACTAGGCGTGGGTGCTGAATGTTTTTTCTGGATGCCAATTTCATTGTTTCTTGTTGCAAACTTCAACGCTCCCTCTCAACAAGAAAGGAATTTCCTTGCATGCGACATGCAACTTCATGCATGCGGCATGCAACCCTTTCATGGAACACTTCTCTAGTGTTTCTCGCACATGCAACCTTTGCATGCAACATTTCTCTAGTGTTTCTCACACATGCAACCTTTGCATGCAACACTTCCAAAACTGAATAGCTTCCAAACAAATGAATCAATATAATGCATTTGTCATCAAAGTCTTCTGACTGTTGGTACCTACTGCACATGTCTACTCGATTCTCTGCGTTGTTGACATATGCATTCATGCACTCTGCACTGCTGCCAACTTTGATCTGCGCTCTAGTATCCGGCACTGTCACTTTGATTTCATGTCCTCCTGACATATGACTGCATCAATATAACTAATCCTGCTACTACTTTACTATGGGCTCCTTGTAGCTAGGTTCGATTCATGAGATGCACCATCTATAGGACCATGCCCAAATTTCTTCTTGGGATTAATCATGCATGTCACTCTTCTTCACACCTGGAGGTATAGCTGCATGCACTCCCTCTACCCATCTTGCTCGAAATTTATTTGCATGAGTGGTTGCTCCCACTCCATGGTCCTTTGCATGTGGCAGCTCCACATCTTGAGTTTCATTCTTACCTGCATGAAAATATAGCTCCCTCTCAAGGGTCAATTGCATGGCTTTCTCACACTTCCCAATGGTTGGAAGCTCTGTAGAAATTGCGTCTACATCAAGTATATAGAGATTATTAACTTGAATCCCAATCTTCTTGGCTTGTCCTGTTGCTTCGTGTCGCAGGAAAACTTTTCCTTCACTAAAAACAACATCATAGCCTCTATCCTCTAATATTGCATCCGAGACTAAATTTTTCTTCAAACCTGGTACATGCATTACATATTTTAATTGAAAGAGTTTACCTGACTGTCTATAGAAGGTAATGGTACCAATCCCGGTAGCACTGTACCGCCCATCATCACCCATTTCAATATGCATATGGAGATCCTTCTCCTCCAAGTTACTGAAAATTTCCTTGTCTATCGTCATGTGAAAGGAAGCATCACTATCCAAGTACCACCTCAATCCCAATGCACTTGACACCATGCATGCGATCAATGAGAAGTCAAGCTCAAATTGTGAGGCAAAAACCTCACTAGCTGCAGATCCTCCAACCCTCTTGTTCTTCTTCTTTTGTGGACAATTAGTGGCATAATTTCCATGCTCGTGACAGTGAAAACACTTCACCCTGGAGATGTCGCGCTCCTTGCCATATTCACCAGCCTTCGAGTTGGAACGGAATTTATTCCCCTTCCCTTTCTTCGCCTTGGTAGGAAAAGCACAATCTTCTTCATCTTCATTCTTAGATGAAGATCCATCTTTGTTATTTCATCTAAACTCCTCCTGCACCAAATCCGACCACAGTCGTTCCCAATTTGGAAACTTCTCCCTTCCATTGACAGAGTCTTGATAACTATGCCAACTCTTGGGAAGTCGTAGGAGAGCTAGGCTCACCAAATCATCATCAACGATAGTTATTCCTACACTCCCAAGCTCATCCCACATTGGAAAAACTTTGTTAGATATTTTGGAATGGTGTTTCCCTTTTCCATCTTGATCTTCCTGAGTTTATCTTTGAGCGCCAATTTCCTACGGTCTCTACTGCTTTGGAATAGATCCGTCAAAGCCTTCCACATTGAATATGGTGTGGATTTCCCATGGAGGCTTGAGAAAATGTGGTCTTGTACTCCCTCCAATAGGATCGTCCTCACCTTTGCCACTTACTTTTTCCATGCATCATGATTGGCAGCATCTGCCACAGTGGGCTTAGGAACATCATTGTCAATGAATTCCTTCAGGCCATTGTCTTTGAGTGCTATCTCCATCATGTCCTTCCAAGAAATATAGTTCGAGATGCCCTCAAGTGCATACTCTAACCTCAAGCCATTGAAAGCCATTTCAATCTTGAATCAGCTATAGCACCAAGAAAGTCTTTTTTCAAATTCGAATTCTATCCAGTCACAAACTCAGCTCCTGCTTCACTTTTGCAATTTCATGTGCTCTGACACCATGTAGAAATTATACAACAAGCATGTATATCTTGGATTCAAATTATCTAACAATTTATTAAAGTTAAATACTGAATCGATTCTACAAATATTTTGTGGAATTAAAAACAAAATTGCCAATCACATGAAGCAAAGAAGAATCAATCAAGCCAAAACACAGATAATTTCCCCGGGAAATCTTGCTGCTCAAAACCCCTTTATCATATATTGTATATTCCACAAGGAATCATGAAACAATCACATACAACTCTTCTCACAAGAGCCCTCCTATATTCAGCTAATTGTCTCACACTGATCTAGACAAAATTGGGCCAATACTCAGCCTATCTTCAACCTCTCTTGCTCACGCAATCCCTGATGAATGCAATCCCTATTATTTAGGAATTTTAGCCTTCCTCAACTGCACTGAGTATCATTGGAATCCTGTGGTGTTTTAACTACATCTGCACAGTTTGTTATAATGACAACTGGTAGTCACACTTCCCTTTCACCTACATCTCAACTGGGTCTCCACTGGAACTGACATGCATGCAACTAATAATAGTAAATCCTCAGTTGTGAATTAATTAATATTCAATACACTTGATCTCTCACTAGTGTATCTGTAGTTACAACTAGCACAACTGACTTTAAATCACTTAAATGAGTTAAATTGATTTACAACATGAATTAACTAATGCACCACTGCACTTCGAACTCTGTTACAACTAGAATTACTCTTCATGTCCCACCAACTACCTCTAACTCAAAATCCACTAGCTAACTGAGTTGATCACACTCAGTTAACTATTACAAGTTATCATTGAGAATAGATTACAATTTATTTTCCATCTTAATTAAGGGATAACTAAAATAGACATGCACCAAAAATAGTCCTGTGGGCCCCACCCTAGTGTAGGTGCTTAATGCACTAGGAATGGGTGTTGAATATTGTTTCCAGATGCCAATTTCTCTATTTCTTGTTTCAAACTTCAACAATCCAAGAATGGATGCATCATGGCTCTTTGGCTTTGCACCATGCAAAATCCTTCACTGGAGATTTCTGTGCTCTCCCCAAAGACCAAGTATTTTACTGCACGAACTACCTCGAGCTAATACTTTTGACTGCGGCCTACTCTTAAGGATCCATTTCGCTTCTAGATCTAAATCAAGATCTCACCACTCTGTCAAAATCATACTAAGTCATTCCATGATGTTACCCCTTCTAAGCTTGGGTGATAGCTACATTAAGGAATTATAATCGTGCAACACTTCTCTGCCTTCGGGTAGGGAATTCCTCACATGGTGGCATAGGAGCTCCTACATCTCTTATCTAACAGAAGCCCGACACCACCTTACATCAGGCTTCCACCTCACCTGCCACACACCAACTATTCCACAATGCTCATGAACTCTCTCAACAGCTCTTCAAGACTACTCATGGGTATCCAGAGCATTTGACTATTGGCAGGGGACCCTCATTGCCAAATTCCTTGTGGTGGGAATGGAGGCTCGTGGACGACAAAGGCTAAAACCTATGAAAGTATGACAACAAGACATGAATTTCCCATGGACATTCCCTTTATCTTTCACATATTGTTCGCGTGTCAGCACAACACTTTGTAAACATATATCCTGATGTACACATTGACCAAATATGGAAAACAAAGGGTCTCTGTTATGGATTTATACATTAATACAAAGGGTATCATAACCCAGTTATTCTAATTGGTCATGTTTTTCAATTGGACTAAATCATTGATGTCCTTAACTTCAGTTATTGAATTATATATGATACCATTAAGCTTTTAGGAAACACTCTTATGGGACTCTTCTCCACTCTAAACTTCAGACACTTTGTGATTACTATTGTTTACTACAGTAACTTAATTACTTTTTCATAAAAGGTTCCTTTGAGCCTACCTGACCCTTTAGGGGAATAGAGGCCCCATCCTTCGCAGTCACCGATGAGGGCCCCACCCCAACTAATAAATCGTTTTCCATACTTACTTAATATAACATATTCTAAATGTGGTTGGGTTATGGGTGGGATAAATAGGACACACGAAGGGAAGAAACGATCAGGACACATGTACCCATGCATAATCATAGCCACAATCAATATACAAATCAACAAAATATCCCTTCATAGTTGCATCACATATATATACAAAATAAAAAAGATTGTAGTTGTTGTTTATCCATATCTATTACAATGAAAATGCAACATAACCAATTAATTTCAAACAGTGATCATACAATATTTATGTTTTTGTTTGTAGTGAAACAATATCTCTTTATCCACACCCTCGTTTCCAGATGCCTCTCTTTCTTTTGGGGCAAACTTCCCATCCCTCTATTACTGTTGCATCGTTGTTGTTGTAATCCCTCCATAAACTATGTCCTCTTTTTATCCTTGTATTATCTCAAGCAAGCATGGGCTTGAATACTTTCCTCAGACCATTTAGTTTCAAGAACCAATCCTTTTACTTCATGGACTAGTTAGCCCATCCCTACCAAGAATTCTCCATTCGTAGCTCTAGAATCCATGTCCCCAGATCCAATCCCCCTTTTTTTGTTATTTCAAATATTGCAACATATGTACATTCTTTTTACAATGCAACTCATACCAGAACCTTGGGTGGGGTTGTCACATAGCTAATAAAATTCTTGAAAAGTAATAATCACCACAACCCCTTTCCTATTGTTTATTCTTGTTCCTTGATATGATGTAAAGTGCAACAAATTTCAAAGTGCTCCAACTTTTTTCTTATTTGTTATAAGAAATAAAATTTCTATTAAAATAATAACTGTAAATATCAATAAACAACCAAGAAAAGTAGTACAATGTTTTTTCCTATTTAAATAAAAAAACAAAAACACAAATGTCATTTTGGAAAATGCTAGATAAAAGTCATTTTTGCAAAAAAAAATTGTTTTCCCATCCCATGTAAATAAATACCAATAAAAATAGGTTAAGCTCGAAAAAAAATGATATTATCAAAAGCTCATGCTTTTCTTGAATTTGGAATAATCTATAAAATTACACTTAGAAATTAAAATTCAATATTTTGAAATTAGAAAATAAAATAAAATAGTTGGCAATTAGTTTCAAAATACTTAGGCATATTTCATCATTGTTTTTAGGAATTAGTTAGGCCTAAAATTTTCATTTATTGTAATTGATTTCTTATTAAATTTAGTTATATGTTTTTTTGTATGCATTTACTTGTTTTTAAAAATGTGTTCTCGATTTGACATCAAAGGTATAGATGAAACAAACTTCTGTAACTTGTGTGTGTGATCTTGAGCTATATCTAATGTGTTAAAGACTTATGTTATAATAGCTTCATCTTCATGCACACAATTCATCTATACAAATAAGCAATGACATGCCACAATGTGGCTCTTGCTAAATTTATATATCAAAATCTATATGTATTTTTTTAGTAAACATTTAATATATAAAAAGCTTATAATTTTATAATATTATTTAACAATATAAAGTTAATATATATTATAAAGTTTTAATTAATTTTTTTTTGGGGTTGGTAGAATATGTAGGGGTTATTCTCAATCTCGATGGAAAATTGAAATTAAATATAGTTGGGGGTTAGGAAATTGCACAAATAATGCAAAATGAACATATGGATTACTACAAGTGTTAGGTAAAATTGACTCAGGGAAAGAGTCAAAGTTGATTGGGTTAATAGTCGTGGTTTTGGGCCCATGATGTTTTGGTTTCCAATAGTAATTTGTTGGCAGATTGCATGTAATGAAGTCTTTAAAAGACTTAGAAGAATTTATTATAATAACGTTAGGGAGGTGATCAATGAAGGGTCACTTGGTTGGGTTGGCTACGGTTTTGGACAAGGACTAATGAAATTACATCGGCTGGGTTTTTCCCTGGAGTTGGAGTTTTCCTAGGATAAACACTCTATGCATTGTGTTTGTGTTTCATGTTGGTTGCTAATTTATGATCAATTCTCTCGGTAAATATTTTATCTCTGGTAAAATTTCTATAATTGTTATCAGAGCCAAGAGTTGGCTTCAGAGAGGCGCTTCTATTTCAAAGGGTGTATTTGGCATGTTGATTGTGAGAGACACACATGAGTATGAAAATTGGAGTTTGGAGTTTTGGATCTGGGGGTTAACTAAGACCTAATGGAGCTATGAGAGTGAAGGAATATTTGTTTCACTAATGTATATTTGGAACCAAGAAAGGCTTTATTAGATCCTAAATTTTGTTGAAGTCAAGGCCTAGAAGCGAAAGTACTTACAGTTGGTGGACACGCTAGTGAATTGCAGCTCACAAGAAAGTTAGATGGGTGCATTCCATTATGCAGAGTGAAGCGCATTCTATCTATTATTAACCCCTCGTCATTTGTTTCATAAAATACAAGTCTAGTCTCATCTAGCCCGGGGTACAATTAGGGGACCATGGCCTTGGATTTTTTGAATAAATAACAACCATATCATTGATTTCAAATATTTAGAGTGATTCCAGGAGTCTTGAGCGATGTGGAGTAGTAGTGGTAGATCATGGTCGTGTGGTGGCATGGATGAGTATGATGTTGTTGGTAATGCTAGGCGTGAGGGTTAATGTTGTTAGTGCTCAATATTATTTTTGCACCAACATATTTTGTTGTAGTAATTGGGGATGTTACGACACAACCTCAACTTATTGCGACTATGGCTGCTAGAAAGGTCCTTGTTAAAATTCAGGTGCAGGATCTCTAAGTGGTGGAGGTGGAAAAGTGGAGAGTATAATTTTTCACAATTTCATAAATTTCCTTATGAGCGCATTTGGTATCTTCTGTGAAGGCAAGTCATGGAATGAGAAACGTTATGGTGATGTGTACTGGGGATGGAATTTGACAGGAAAATTGTCCGTCATAGGGTGATTTTCCCATCAAATATAATTTAAGAATTTACAAAACTGTCAATATTCTTCCTTGAAACTATGAAAATGGGTCAGGGAGGTGTGAAAACCGTCAAATTGGATGAGTGAGTCTATTTTGAAATTCCAACCCTATTGTATATTGTGGGATTGTTGAGAGCTTGGGTAGTAAGGAGGTGGCGTTATCTCAAAAAGGGCTTTAGGCTTGCAGTGAAAAACGAGTTTAAGATTCCTATCTAGGATTTTATTCATATGAAGGATATATCTCATGGTATAAATTAATGCTTGTGAAGGGCTTAGATCCACTTTTCAGATCTACATAGATCAGTTAAAATGATTTGGAAAAGAGGTTTGGCGAGTTTCAACTTTAATATCGAAGGATTTTTTTGTTGAAAATGGTGGAAAGAAAGGGTTTCTTTGACTTGTGCTTTATTCAAAGAGACCATAATGAGTTTTCCTTAGAATGCACAATTTCCTATAAGTTAGGAACCAATTCCTATAAGTTAGGATCCAATTCCTAAAAATTAAGATGAGTTTGTAAAATTTAGGGCGAATTCCTAAAATTTAGGATGTGTGCATGCAGTATTTTGACTTATGCAGATGTGGAAGGATGAGTTGTTGTCTTCTAGTGCAAGTTAATTTGGGAAAGAATGAGATAAGTGAGCCTTAACTTCTAAATTTAATGCAAGATGAGTTACACCATCTATTTAGCCTTGTTAAGTCACCAATCAAACAATTCAAGCTTCCAAAATAGAATTTTCCAGATTTACATGGGTTGAAAAAATTATAAGGAGGATGAAGGCACATATTTGAGCACTGTTTTGTGAGCATGAGTTGGTGAGACAAAGCAATAGAGAGCACAAGTTTTTGTGCAATAGATTGTGAGAGGAAGAGAGTGCTAAGAAGGAGCTTGTGCACATAATTGGTAGAATGGATTTCCTTGGGAATGACATAAGAATTTAGGAGCAACCTATGCACAATGATTTAGGAGGAAATAGAGGATAATGATCATGATTCTTGCAAGGTTTTTAGGCTTAGAACAAGTAGAGAGAACAAGGGTTTCTCTAGTGAAACTATTTTGTTTTTGTAAGAGATCCATTGCTCAAAATTCTATCAATAAAATTCTCAATCAAGGTTGGGTTCCACAAAAAAATATTATTTTTTTATTGTGTGTTTGTTGTTATTTATATTCCTATTATGTTACAAAGTTTACTAGAGAATTATGTGTTTATATGAGAAGAAATTATATTTTAGATTTCTCTTATTAGCATATCATAATTTTGTGGATTTTCTACATGGTATCAGAGATCTTGGAACATATTTAAGAACAACACCAGTGAAAATATTCAAGAAGAAGGAAATCTTAGTTAAGAGGGCCATATCCTATATAGGAGTCTGTCCAAAGGGAGACAGATTATTTTTCTTGAGGGTTCTTTCTGTGTTGGAGCAAGCCTAGTTAGAGGAACTCACTGGGAGATTTAATGGAAATATTGTGCATGTTCTAAGAGTGGCAATTATTTGTGGAAGAGGACACAATATATCTGTTTTGTTCAAGAAGGGCCAAGCCCTATTAGGAGAAGACCTGGGTATGATTTTTGTCTTGGAGTAGACCTAATTCAAGGGCAGGAAAAACTAAAGGAACAATTCAAGAGGAAAGGTCTCTAATAAGGGAGTTGCACATGGATAGAAGGGAAATTCAGCCAAGCAGGAGCATGCCTGTAGTGCCATACAGTGCCCTAACTAGAGGATTGAAATTCAGAAGGAAGTGCACAAGGAAAAAGAAGGATAATTTCTGAGGTATGTATGTCCTTATGTAGTTGATGATTTTTATAGGTGTTTGATTCTATATTTGACACAATTTTGGTGGACATATTATGTACTATTTGGAGAGCAGTTTGAAGGTGTATTTGGTGCCCTAAGTCCAAAATTTGAGAAGGACATAAAATCTGGTTGGAGCGGATGAATTATTGAAGCTCTGGGTTGATTCTTGAAGGGAAAAAGGAAACAAACAAGAGGGATTAATATTCATCCCTAGGTCACTATGTAGAGATGGACTTCTACAATGAGAGTGGGAAATCTCGATTCCCCTAAGAATTGTCTTTTGTGGAGAAGCAGTGAGGCAAGTAGTGGGAAAGCTGAAGACCCTATGATTTAGAATCCTTGATGGACAAAGGAGAAGCTAGAGGGAAAAATGTTTGGGCCAAAAATCACTAACCTAAAGGAGTTGCATTCATTGATAGTGGAATATTGTGGAGCTAGATATGCATGCCTTTCAAAGGGAGAAACAAGGCAAAAAGTTCTTAGAATAGAGAAGTGATAGACTCATAGAGCATGGTGGGAAAGAAAAGGTCTTCAAAGCAGGTTATATAGAAGAAATCAAGGAAGTATTCTAGTTCAAAGATAGTAGTTGCAGTAGCAGAGACATTGGTAGTGTTGGAGACAAATCCAGGTGGATGAGGTTCTTCCAGGAACACCCTCCTCATTAAGAGGGAGTGTTGAAAATGGTAGCGAGAAAGAGTTTCTTTGAATTGTTCCTTAGTCAAAGAGACCATGATGATTTTTCCTTAACATGCATAAGTTCCTATAAGTTAGGAGCTAATTCCTAAAAATTAAGATGAGTTCCTAAAATTTAGGGCAGATTCTTAAAAGTTAGGATGTGTTCATGAAGTAGTTTGACTTATGCAGATGTGGAAGGCTCAGTTGTTGTCTTCTAGTGCGAGTTAATTTGAGAAAGGATGAGTTGAGTGGCCTTAACTTCTAAATTTAAGGTAGGATGAGTTACAACATCTAGTTAGCCTTGTTAACTCATTAATCAAACAATTTGATCTCCCAAAATAGAATTTTCCAGATTTAGCTGGGTTGAAAAGCTTAAAATGAGGATGAAGGCACACATTTGATCATTTTTTTTTAACACGAGTTGTGAGACAAAGCAATAGAGAGCACAATTTTGTGTGTAAGATATTGTGGGTGGAAGAGAGTGCCAAGAAGGAGCTTGCACACAAAATTGGTAGAAGGTATTTCCTTGGGAAGTGCACAAGAATTTAGGAGCAACCTATGCACAAGGATTTAGGAGAAAATAAATGGGTAGGATCAAGATTCTTGCAAGGGTTGCAGTATTAACACAAGCAGAGAGAACAAGGGTGTTCCCTTGTGAAACTATTTCGTTTTTTTAAGATATCCATTGCACAAAATTCTATTAATAAAATTATCAAACAAGCAGAGGCTTTTACCAGTTGGGTTCCCTAGAAAGGTATTGTGATTTTATTGTGTGATTGCTGTTATTTCAGTTCCTATTCCACTAGAAAGTTGAGTAGATAATTTTTTTCCTATACGAGAAGAAATTATATTTATCTTTCTATTGTTAGAAAATTATAATTTCGTGGATTTTCTACAATTTTGGTTGTTTGTCCAAGGAAGAATCCAAGGATAAGATGTAGATGGGTTATGACCAGCCGAAGTTGGATTTGAATTATGAGCCAAGGTTCATGCTGATGGAAATATACGGTAATGGTGGTGGCAATAACAAGAGGCCATGAGATCCATATCCACACAACCATTGGAAACAATATCATGTATGAGGATTTTGTTGAAGGTAGGCTATGGGATCAATGAGTTATCCAAGCATAATTTCAGTGGTAATAATTAATTTTTATCAGTTTTATATCTAGTAGTGATAGTGACATGTTAGGGAGTATTAATTGATTCAATTAAATCAAAGCAATGCCAAAGTGAGAGAATGGAAGCCATATAGAAATAATTATTAAAAGAAATGTTATAATCGATTATTTTTTAAAAAATTTCATATAAATGGGAATATTACTGTAAGACCTAGTAAGGTATGCATACCCCTAGGAAATTTTTTTGGGTGTGTGTTATATTATTTCCACGAATAGTCCCACACGCGGTAGCCCCCTACACAGGGTCCAGGGAAGTGCCCTAGGAATTATTTTTATGTGGACCCAATAATAGTTGGGTGGACCCAAGGATTGGGGGCATATCCAGGGATGGGGGGCAGACCCTAAGATGGTGGGTGGACCTACCAATTATTTTGTGCATGGGTTTTGCACATGGTTTTTGGCATGATAGTTTTCTGCCCATGGTATTTTGTAGATTCGGTAAAGGGAAATACGATTATGTTCTATTCTAGGGTTAATGGATTGGGGTTTGTGAATGATTTGAAATGTATATATATGTATTATAACATTGAAAGGAAAAAATCATTCTGGTAGTCTTGATATTGGAATCCAGGGGAAAATATCTGTGTATATTTGTTTATTTTTCTCGGCATTGTATATTTTCTGTTTTAAGAATTCGTTTGCAGGTAATTTTTGTACATGGTTAAAACCTACATTTGGTATCATATTTGTTTAAAATTAAAGGGGATGCCTTTATTGTTGAGGGGTTTTTTCTCGAGCCTATGGTAGAACCTGTTCACTGGGAGATCTGCAGGATTGATTCTTGCGGTGAAAGAAGACGACGAACAATGGAAAGATAAAGATAGAGAAATTTAATGGTTAGAGTTTTGAGTTGTGGAAGATCATATGGAGGATATGTTGGTGGACCAAGATCAATGGATTGCTGTATATCTAGGCACAACACTAACATGAATGTCGGTGAAATACTGGGCGAAGTTAGATTGGAAGGTGAAGAGCATAATAAGATTGTGTCTCTTAGATTTAGTACTGCTAAATGTATTAGGGGAAGCTACGAATAAGGATTTGTGGGAAAAGTTAGGGAATTTGTACCAATATAATTCTTTGGTGAGAAAAATATTCTTCTGGAAAAAGCTTTATATCCTGAGGATGAAGGATGGAGACTTAGTAACAAAGAATCTTAACACATTTTACTAATATGGTAAGCGAGTTTTTATCTTTTGATATTAAAATTTTAGACGAATATAAGTGCATCACTGTTGAGATTCAACAAGATGATGAGCTTAGTGAAAATTAGTCACCTTCACTAAGTGGGCCCGCAAGCTATTTGTAGGTGTAAGTCTATTTTTAGACATGGTGATCATATTTCAGAAATTGCAGGATGCTATTTGTGGATGGTTGGTCAAGTTGGAAAAATATATGAAATTATATTTTTAGAATATTGGGCGAAGTCTGTTTATATATCGTCGATCTAAAAATAGAAGTGTCGATTATTATTAGCCCTTAATAATAATAAGACTCTAAATATCAACTTATTCTGTTGGAGCACTTTGTTTCAGTATACGGAATTGGAAAATAAGTGGGCTGAAGGAATTATGCAATTCCTAGGGTTTACTGGTGGTTCATGCATGGAGGAATCAGTTAGAACTGAAGTGGCAAAGTTATGACAGAGTTGGAAGACTAGTTCATGGAGTTGTTATTTAGTTTAACTTAGTTAATGGAGTTAAACTCAGTTGAGCTAGTTGTATCTAGTCTAACTGAATGATAAAGTAGTGAGAGTGGAGTGAATTAATTAGTTAATTAATTCACAAATAATAACTCACTAATCAACTGAACAAATACAACAGTTAACTATAGTGCATGTCAGTTCCAGTGGAGACCTAGTGAAGAGGTAGGTGAAAGGGTGAGATGGAATATCTGTTGTGACTATAGTGATGCATTGATTGCATCACACACACATTGAAGATGCCAATGAGGATTGCGTAGTGCAAGAAAGGTAGATTCGAATTCATTTAGGGGTATTCTTCAGCAGGGATTGCATAGTGGAGTTAGGCTATCAGCTGGTAAGAAATCAGTGCATGGATTTGCAGATTTCTTCTGTTAGTATGTGACGACTGATTATACTGAGAGCTTGATGTACTAATATTTGTATGAGATTGTTACATGATCCCCATGATACATAATATATGATAGTTGGGGTTTTTAGCTTCAATCTTTCCTATTAAACAACTGTGTTATGTGCGATTGTTTTTATTGCTTCATGTGTTTGCAATTGAGTTTTTAAATTTTCGCAAAAGATTAACAGTGGAAGGATTCTGTATTTAGCAAGAAGATAAATATTGTTAGATCAGGAGAATATGGATATATACATGCATATGTTATATAATTTGTACATGGTATCAGAGGAGTGTTAATTATTGAATATTTCAATTGTGAAGAATTGCTGAGTTTGTGCTGGTGGACAATTCAAATTTGCTGCAGAAAATTCTTGGTGCGACAGTTGAGTATACATTGAAATGTATTTCAATGGGTTGTGATTGGAGTATGCCCTTGATGGTAGCTCAAATTACATAGCCTGGAAGGATAGGATGGAGGAGGTGCTGGAAGATAATGGACTGAAGGAGTTCATTGATAGCGATGTTCCTAAGCCGGGATCTAGCGATGCTGCATTACTTGACGCATGGAAAAATAAGGTAGCAAAGAAAAGAAGAATTCTGTTTCGAAGGTGTGAAGGACCATATTGTGTCCAGCCTTCATGAGAAATCCACTCCATTTTCAATGTGTAATGATTTGATAATTTTTTTCCAAAGCAGTAGCGACCAAAGGAAGTTGGCACTGAAAGATAAGCTCAGAAAAATAAAAATGGAGAAGGGCGACAGTATTCCAAAATATCTCAAGAAGTTTTTCCAATGTAGGGATGAACTGGGAAGTGTGGGGATTACTATTGATGATGAATACTTGGTGAGCTTGGCTCTCCTTGGGCTTTCGAAGAGTTGGCATATCTACGAAGACTCTATCAATGAACGGGAGAAACTGCTGGGATGGGAGCGACTTTGGTTGGATCTTGTGCAGGAGGAGATAAGGCGAAGTACCAGGGATGGCTCTTCATCAAAGAATGAAGATGAAGAGAATTTCACTTTGGCTAAAAAAGCAAGGAAAGGGAAGGGGAAGAAATTCCCTTCAAAATCTGAGGCTAAAGGCAAGAGGCAGGATTTGTCCAAGGTGAAGTGTTTTCACTGTCACGAACATGGGAATTTCACCACTAACTACCCACAGAAGAAGAAGAAAAAGAAGGCTGCTGGAGCTGCAGCGGGTGAGGCCTTAGCCTCGTAATTTGAACTTGATTTCTCTTTGATCTCATGCTTGGTTTCAAGCTCAATGGGATCAATGTGGTATATTGATAGTGGTGTGTCTTTCCATATGATGGGAGACAAGGAGTTGTTTAGTGACTTGGAGGAGAAGGATCTCCAAATACATATAGAGATGGGCAACGATGGTCGATACAGTGTGACCTGTTATCAATCCAGTAAATTCTGAAGTTGTGGGATTTTGGTTTTTAAGTCAAAGAATACTAGAGGTAACCACAAACCTACTTCAAACTCTAGGATCTAGCCTTCCTAGGGTTCATAGAGGGCTCTCTCTTTAAGATTTAACTTTGTTTTAGTTTTGGATATCAGGCTAGTTATTAAATGCAGATTTGGTTTTGTTTTGTTGGATTTGGTGGGAAAATTTCACTTGGAGGGTAAATAGAGGGAAATCTACTTGTCCATTGGGCTATGGAGTCTAAGTCAAGCTAACAGAACTGGGATCAAATCCTAAAAGGTCAAATGTCTGTAGGGCAAGGTAGATAAACCTTGGAGATCTCGGGAAAAATGGTTTTTGAGATGGTATGATCGGGATAAAGGGAACTTAAGGATCCTTTGATCTGGAAAAGGGAAGTAGAAGATAGAGGTCAAATGGGAGAGGGAGCAATTAAGAATTCCCTGCACCAGAAATCAGAAGAAAACAAAGAAATGATAACTAGTTAAAAATAGGGTGCTATTAACATGTCCTGTAGTAATACTCCTATTTATACATTCAGATTTATAATTAAAACACAGATGTATGCATGAAACAAAAGAAGATAACAATGACAAGTTTAAAGGGAGTACTTCACTCTAGATAGATTATCACAGGGATCCCGAAGTATGATGCCAAAAAGGTATCCAATCTGCTGCTCAAAATCGAAATCCAAAGCCTTCAAGTCAATGAAAATATCTATAGTAATCTCCAACAATTTTATTCCACAAAAAATACTTCAAAGAGTGAAGTATTTATACAAATTATAAACTAGAATATCTTGAAAAAATATCAAGATTGGTTTACAAATATCTCCAACTGTTTTACATAAATAGAACTTAAGAAAAGGACATTCAAAACTAATGCATCTATTTGGAACTATTTTTTATGGATAGGTGATGACAAAGAGGAGAATTCTAATTTTATCTCAACTCTTAGTTGATGATGAGGCATCCAAGTCACTAACTGTCTCCTTTCTTTGTGCATTCTGCTCCAGCAATTCTGCAAACTTGGGGTCCAATGATACCTTTCTATTTCTCAATCCGAAATAGATATGTAAAAAGTGAAAGAGGTTATTGTAGATAAATATGTTTTTGAGATAAACCTTTCTTAGTTCCCTAAAATTATTCTCCAGCTGTTCACAATAGGCTCTGCAAAAATATGTGTAAAACAAAGTTTTCCACAATATGAAAAATAGGCTATAAATATGTGCATGTATCTCTCATTCAGTAATACCTGTGTAAAGAGTGAGATAGGTTTTTGTAGATGATTCTATTAGGAACAAAATAATCTTTCTGTTTTGTAAGATGTATTTCTGATTGGCCACAATATTCTCTGCAAAATGATGACTTAACGAGATTTTTTTGTAAAAAGTGATTTCAAATATTGTTTAATATTTCCAAACCCACAATGGCTGTTATAAAAGTGAGAGATTTTTTTGCATTTGGACATCTTAAGAACATAAAATGCCTTCATTTTTGCAAAATTCATCTTGTATTGGTCACAATAGTTTCTGCAAAACAATGACTTAAACATGAAATTTCTGCAAAAATGTCCCTTCTTGTTATGTTTTCATCTTTTAGCCTTACTGTTCTTTTAACTATTTTTACTTTCACTTTGGATAAATTTAATTGTTGTTGAAATTATTTTCATCTTTATTTACCATTTACTGCCTCTGTTTTTACTTTTACTGTTTTACCTTGATTGCTCCGTAACTTTGTTTTAACCTTTACTCTAACTTTCATCTGATACACTTTAACTTTGATGCTCTTTCACTGTTTTATTTTCACTATCACTGTGAATTCTTACTTTAATTTGAACTTTAACCTTTACTGTGAGTTATTCCTTTTACCCTGACTATTATGAATGCCTTGTTTTAATCTTTACATTAAAATTCTCTTTTATCTTTCATAGGATGATTGTTTTTAACTCTGATGCATGAAATATTTTAAGGAAAATCCTTTGAATTCATTTCGTTGTAAGTTCTTTGAGTAAAACATATATTTAACTAGTATTTAGATTGTTTTATCAAAATTATCCTTTTGATAATAACCTGCAAAAATCAAACAATTCATTAATGAAATCTAGGTCTGCAAGGAGGGATTATGGATTTAAGTGGTCACAGTACTGGATTTGATATTAGCACTTTGGAACCATCAAGATTGCTTGTACTCTGCTTCTTAGGCATTTTGGTCTGCTTCTCCAAGTTTAAATAGTTTGCAGAGGCAATTTTACTATAGCAGAGGCTTAATTTAGCAAATTTGGCAAAATAGAGTCTCTTTTTGGGCTTTATACTCAATTAGGTCTTTCAAATGAAGTTATGAGTCTAAAATTGGTCCAAAATAGAAAACATAGGTTTTTTGAGTCTTTTGATTGCAAATTGGGCTAAAAACTCTGATAAAAAAGGTTTTTCAATAGATATAGGGCATCTGCAGAGGATTTCTAGCCTTTTAAAGCTTGAAATTGATCAAAAACTGTGAAGAATTGATAAATTTCCTTGAAAATGGTGTGCAACAGATTCTAGGGTTCCTGGAAAATTTTGCCAGGGTTTTCCCTGCTTCTGGGATTTTTGGGCAATTTAATTTGATTAATTTCTTAATCTTAGGATTCTTTTCTCTCTTTTAAAAGGTTTTTGAATTTGAGTTGCAGGTTTAGATCTTAGGAGAATACCTGTTTTGATGCAGGTATCGGTTTTAACAGGGTTTTCTGTAGTCCTCTGGTCGAATTGATTGCTTCAGTGGTTGAACTTGAGAGATATAGGTCCTTTGCAGTCTTTTACAGGTCTCTTGGGTAGTTTCAGAGTTTTTGGGTGTTGAAAATGGGCGTCAGGTGCTTTCACATCTTTACACAGTCAGGGAAGGCAGAAAACACTTATAAAACACGAAAAATAGACAAATAACGCATTTACAATGTTTTTATTAAACATTTGATCGTATTAACATTTTGAAATTAAATGCAGGTCGCGTCAGGCGGGAAGCACTTTTCGAATTATTGAAAGGACAAAGACCGACAATAGTCACGTGGGCTTTTAGTGGTAAGCAGTTTTAAGGAAAACCCACGCGATCCAACCATATAGAGCCACGTGGAGGGGAGGGGTCAACTTGAAATAGCTTATTTCACGTGGATATTGTAATGGAGCGGTTGGGCACTTTTTCTATGCGACATTCATCGTCAACCGTCAGATTAAAAGCTTTAACGCGAACAACTAGGATTGCTTCAGGAGGTGCATGGAATGGAAAGGAGGGACCGGGTTGGCTTAAATACAGCGGGATGGTTTAATATGCTTTTAAACCTTTATAATATAATCAAAGAGTAAAGGTTTAAAATATATATGCAATGTTTTATTTACATATAGCAATAGGATTAATTATGATTTAAAAAATATGGTGGGGTTAATGTTTTTATTAAAACCTTTGTGACATGTTTTTTAATAAAACATAAGCGGGAAGATTAGTATATATTATATAGTTTTTCAAATTTTTTGAATAGTTAAACAACTATAGGGCAGGATATTTGCATATGGATAATATTTTAGACCAAAGGGATTTTTATTTAAGCATATGGGATAATATACTTTGGTCAAAAGCTTATAATAGTGGGTTTTTTGGGGTTTATTAGATAATATGGAATTAATAAATAGGAAAGGGTATCTCTTAGGGATTTAATAAAATCTCTTAAAAGTTAATATGAGAGGGGAGTGAAATGTAAAACAAAGTACACATTATCTCCAAATATAAAATAATCAAGCATTTTCTCATCCTTATATTTCTTTGAATAATACTTAGGATAAATGTGACTTTGTGGGTTTCTATGAATGTTTATGAAGGGATGAAATTAATTATTCTAGGGTTACAATTTTACTAAGTAAGAGTGTGTTTTTTACTTAGGAAAAAGGGGTCTTAGTACATGAATGAAGGGTAAATGATGATAAATGAGGATTTAACATAAGAAATCAATATTTTCAACTAACCAGTCATAGAGCCTTGGGTCCGGTCCCAAAAAAAGTCAGAGAAATGATGTGAGCCTGTTTGACTTGACAGCTTAGAACACTGAATACTCATGGGGGAGGGGAAATCGGTGATTTTTCCTGATGATGTATTATTTACATGATTGATCCACTGTTTTCTACCTACCCAACTTCTATCTCTAACATTTTTTCTTCATTTTTCATGTGCATATAGGCTTGCAACCTTAAAACATTTTCTTTCAAAGCATAAAACTAATCTAAATCTACCTTATTTCATCCCTTGAGCTCCTCATAATTCTCTACCTATCTACTGATTTGTCAAGTTTAAACTGTTTGACAAATCTTTATTCACTATCTAAAACATGAAATTGAAACACGGAAAGTTAAGATTAAGCTGTTTAACTGATCATGGATTATGGCATTTATTGACACTCTGCACATAATAATTTATTCTTTGTAGTAAAAAGTAAAAGTAGTGGTATTTGGATTTGCTCACTTTGAGTTTTTCTTTCTCTTTTTTCTTTTGGGGTTTATATTTTTCTAAGTCCTTTGATCGTTCTTTTAGGACATTTTACGCTCTTTTTGATTTTTTGATTATTTTTCATTTTTTCAAAATATGGGAAAACAACTTGCAGAAAGAAAGGTATGTACATATTTACAAGACTTATCAAAGTCAATTCAAAATTTTATGAACCCTATTATTATAGGACCCTAACACGACCGGAATTGGGACCATTACCTTTGAGAGAGAGTCAGGTAATCCATTTTTGTTGAAAGATGTTATGCATGTTCCAGGTCTGAAGAAGAACTTGTTCTCGGTCGCAATGTTGGAAGACAAAGGTTATGAAGTTTTTTTTAGCGATGGAAAAGATTTCCTGCAACATAAAACAACAGGTCAAACCAAGTGGATAGGGATTTGAGTTAAGAATTTATACAAGCTGGAGGTAGATGGTTGCGCTGCAATTATGGGAAAATTAGAAGAAGTGGTGAGCCGGGATGAGGGCGAATTATGGCACAGGAGATTGGGCCATCTTCACCATGGTGCTTCGAAGATTTTGCAATAGATTTCTACTGTACTTCCCAAGGGTAATATTGCACAGTCAAATCAGTGCAAGGGATGTACTATGGGTAAGTTTGTGAAGACCACCTTTCATGAGAAGGAGAACCGTGCTTCGGTGATCCCGAAGAGAATTCACACAGACGTGTGTGGACCTTTCTCGGTTTCTTCAAAAACAAAACACAACTATTATGTTATATTTGTTGATGAATATTCTCGTAGATGCTGGCTCTTCTTCATGCAGAAGAAGAGAGAAACATTCTCAAAGTTCCGTGAGTTTGAAGCATTGGTGGAGAAGGAGTCGGGGAAGCAAGTGAAGGCTCTATGGAGCGATAATGGTGGTGAATATATCTCGAACAGATTCAAAGAATTTTGTAGCAAAGAAGGAATTCAAAGAGAAATCATAGCGTCTCATAACCCACAACAGAATGGGGTTGCAGAGAGGAAGAATAGAACGATTTTGGGTTGTGGACGAGCTATGCTTGAGAGGGAGCTAGAATTGCATGCAGAGGAGGAAATTCTTGTTCCGAAAGATGAACCTCCAGATGTGGATCGACCACAGGAGGAAGTTCATGGAGTGGAGGAGTCCAATCATGCATAACCAAACATCAGACAAGGAAAAAAACATACCACAGAAGCTGAGAGACTGAAGCTTGATGCGGCATAGAATGTAGGAGTCCCTACATCATAATGCAGACAGAGACACTCACCTGACCTATTTACTGGATACATGGCTCTTATGAGAAAGTGTATCGTGATAGAGCCGTATTCTTTTGAAGAAGCAGGGCAGGAGCCCACATGGGTAGATGCCATGGTGGAGGAGTATGACTCCATTGTCAGAAATAGTGCTTGGGAGATTTTTCCAAGGCCAGTGGGTAAATCAGTTGTAGGATCAAGATGGATCTACAAGGTAAAGTAAGCTGCTGATGGGAGCATCGAGAAGTATAAGGCAAGATTTGTTACCTGGGGCTTCTCACATATCGAGGGGATTGATTATGAAGAAACCTTTGCACCTGTCGCACGATATTCTTCCATAAGGACCATCCTTGCTCTCTCAGTGCAGATGGGTTGGCACATTCATCAGATGGATGTGAAGACTCGCGTTCCAAAAAACACTAATTGAGGAAGAGGTGTACATTGGAGCGGGTACCGAAGGATTTGAGATCTTTAGCAAAGGAGTCGCATGTATGTGCTCAAAAGAGCGTTGTATGGGCTGAAGCAAGCACCACGTGCTTGCTACACCTCGCATCGTACACACGGATCGACCGGACTTGGCTTCACCAAGAGTAAGGTAGATGCAAACCTGTACCAAATTGTGGTGGAGGGTAATATTTTAATCATTTCTCTTTATGTTGATGATTTAATACCAATCTGTGATGAGTGCGCTGATACACCCAAGGTAGATCTTGCAAAGGAGTTTCGAAGATGTGATGGATTTGGGCCTCCTTCATTATTTCCTTGGATTGGAAATATGGCAGCGGGAAGGTGAACTATTTATGTCTCAAGGCAAGTATGCCCGGGAGATACTGGAGAAGTTTCACATGCAACGCTGCAAGCCTATCGACACTCCTCTTCCAGGAAATTGGAAGAAAGAGGATGCTACATCGGCAGAGGTAGTGGATGCCACTGTTTATCGATAGTTGGTGGGTTCGCTCATGTATTTAGTCAATACAAGACCGAACATATGCTATGCGGTGAACCATCTTTCACAAGCGATGGTTAAGCCTACCAAGCTCTTTTGGAAGGCAGGCAAGCATGTCCTAAGATATCTCAGGGGCATATCTGAGTATGGTTTATGGTACATACATATGGATGAGGTGAAGTTGCATGGCTTCACGGATGTAGATTGGGCAGGCAGCCCAATGGAAAGAAAGAGCACATCAGGAGGGGTTTTTAGTATCGGATCTACAGTAGTTTCTTGGTATAGCAAGAAACAAAGATCCGTGGCACTCAGTTCAGTGGAAGCAAAATACATGGCAGCAAGTCAAGCTGCATGTGAGGCTATCTGGATGAGGAAGATCCTAGTCGGTTTGTTCGGTTCAAATTTAGATCCTACAGTGATACATTGTGATAATAAGAGTTGCATTAAACTCTCGATTAATCCTGTGTTTCATGATAGATCTAAAAATATTGATATCCGGTATCATCATATCAGAGATTGTGTGCAGCGGAAGATCATGTTGCTTCAGTACATTCCTACAGAAGATCAGGATGCAGATATTCCGATGAAGGTGCTCGACAGAGAAAATTTGAATACCATAGAGGTAGGATCAAGGTGAAGGATAATCCCTATCTTGTTGAGAGGGAGTGTTGAGATTCAACAAGATGATGAAGCTTAGTGAAAATCAGTCACCTTCACTAAGTGGGCCCGCAGGCTATTTTTAGGTGTAAGTCTATTTTTAGACTATGTCTATTTTTAGACATGGTGATCATATTTCAGAAGTTGCAGGATGGTATTTGTGGATGGTTAGTCAAGTTGGAAAAATATATGAAATTCTATTTTTAGAAGATTGGGCGAAGTATATTTATAGATCGTCGATCTAAATATAGATGTGTCTATTGTTATTAGCCCTTAATAATAATCAGACTCTAAATATCAACTTATTCTCTTGGAGCACTTTATTTCAGTATACAGATTTGGAAAATCAATGGGATGAAGGAATTACGCAATTCCTAGGGTTTACTGGTGGTTCATGCATGGAGGACTCAGTTAGAACTGAAGTGGAAAAGTTACATTTTCGCAGTTGGAAGAGTAGTTCATGGAGTTGTTATTCAGTTTAACTCAGTTAATGGAGTTAAACTCAGTTGAGCTAGTTGTATCTAGTCTAACTGAATGATACACTAGTGAGAGTGGAGTGAATTAATTAGTTAATTAATTCAAAAATAATAACTCACTAATCAACTGAACAAATACAACAATTAACTACTGTGCATGTCAGTTCTAGTGGAGACCCAATGGAGAGATAGGTGAGAGGGTGATATGGACTATCTGTTGTGACTATAATGATGCATTGATTGCATAACACACACATTGGAGATGCCAATGAGTATGCGCAATGCAAGAAAGGTAGATTAGAATTTATTTAGGGGTTTTCTTCAGTAGGGATTGCGTAGTGGAGGCAGGCTATCAGGTGGCAAGAAATCAGTGCATGGATTTGCAGATTTCTTCTGTTAGTATGTGATGATTGATTACATTGAGAGCTTGATGTACTAAGATTTGTATGAGATTGTTACATGATCTCCATGATACATAATATATGATAGTTGGGGTTTTCAGCTTTGGGCTTTCCTGTTAAACAACTGTGTTATGTGCGATTGTTTTTATTGCTTCATGTGTTTGCAATTGAGTTTTTAAATTTTCGCAAAAGATTAACAGTGGAAGGATTCTGTATTTAGCAAGAAGATAAATATTGTTAAATCAGGAGAATATGGATATATACATGCATATGTTATATAATTTCTACATGGTATCAGAGGAGTGTTAATTCTTGAAGATTTCAATTGTGAAAAATTGCTGAGTTTGTGCTAGTGGACAATTCGAATTTGCTGCAGAAAATTCTTGGTGTGACAGTTGAGTATACATTGAAATGTATCTCAATGGGTTGCGAATGGAGTATTCCCTTGATGGTAGCTCAAATTACATAGCCTGAAAGGATAGGATGGAGGCGGTACTGGAAGATAATGGACTGAAGGATTTCATTGATAGCGATGTTCCTAAGCCAGGATCTAACGATGCTGCATTACTTGATGCATGACAAAAGAAGGTAGCAAAGAAAAGAAGAATTCTATTGGAAGGTGTGAAGGACCATATTGTGTCCAGCCTTCATGAGAAAGCCACTCCATTTGCAATGTGGAAGGCTTTGAAATTTTTTTTCCAAAGCAGTAGCGACCAGAGGAAGTTGGCGCTGAAAGATAAGCTCAGAAAAATAAAAATGGAGAAGGGCGATAGTATTCCAAAATATCTCAAGAAGTTTGTCCACTGTAGGGATGAAATGGGAAGTGTGGGGATTACTATTGATGATGAAGACTTGGTGAGCCTCGCTCTCCTTGGGCTTCCGAAGAGTTGGCATAGCTACGAAGACTCTGTCAATGGACGGGAGAAACTTCCGAGATGGGAGCGACTTTGGTCGGATCTTGTGCAGGAGGAGATAAGGCGAAGTACCAGGGATGGCTCTTCATCGAAGAATGAAGATGGAGAGAATTTTTCTTTGGCTGACAAAGCAAGGAAATGGAAGGGGAATAAATTCCCTTCAAAATATGAGGCTAAAGGCAAGAGGCAGGATTTTTCCAAGGTGAAGTGTTTTCACTTTCACGAACATGGGAATTTCTCCACTAACTGCCCACAGAAGAAGAAGAACAAGAAGGCTGCTGGAGTTGCAGTAGGTGAGGCCTTAGGCTCGCAATTTGAACTTGATTTCTCTTTGATCACATGCTTGGTTTCAAGCTCAATGGGATCAGTGTGGTATCTTGATAGTGGTGCGTCTTTCCATATGACGGGAGACAAGGAGTTGTTTAGTGACTTGGAGGAGAAGGATCTCCAAATGCATATAGAGATGGGCGACGATGGTCGATACAGTGCGACCTGTTATCAATCCAGTAAATTCTTAAGTTATGGGATTTTGGTTTTTAAGTCAAATAATACTAGAGGTAACCACAAACCTACTTCAAAATCTAGGATCTAGCCTTCCTAGGGTTCAGAGAGGGCTTTCTCTTTAAGATTTAACTTTGTTTTAGTTTTGGATATTAGGCTAGTTATTAAATGCAGATTTGGTTTTGTTTTGTTGGATTTGGTGGGAAAATTTCACTTGGAGGGTAAATAGAGGGAAATCTACTTGTCCATTGGGCTATGGAGTTTAAGTCAAGCTAACAGATCTGGGATCAAAGTCTAAAAGGTCAAATGTCTGCAGGGCAAGGTAGATAACCCTTGGAGATCTTGGGAAAAATGGTTTTTGAGATGGTATGATCGGGATAAAGGGCACTTAAGGATCCTTTGATCCCAAAAAGGGAAGTAGAAGATAGAGGTCAAACGGGAGAGGGAGCAATTAAGAATTCCCTGCACCAGAAATCAGAAGAAAACAAAGAAATGATAACTAGTTAAGAACATGGTGCTATTAACATGTCATGTAGTAATACTCCTAGTTATATATTCAGATTTAGAATTAAAACACAGATGTATGCATGAAACAAAAGAAGATAACAATGACAAGTTTAAAGGGAGTACTTCACTCTAGATAGCTTATCACAGGGATCCTGAAGTATGATGCCAAAAAGATGATCCCTTCTGCTACTCAAAATCGAAATCCAAAGCCTTCAAGTCAATGAAAATATCTATAGTAATCTCCAAAAATTTTATTCCACACAAAATACTTCAAAGAGTGAAGTATTTATACAAATTCTAAACTAGAATATCTTGAAAAAATATCAAGATTGGTTTACAAATATCTCCAACTATTTTACATAAATAGAACTTAAGAAAAGGACATTCAAAACTAATGCATCTATTTGGAACTATTTTTTATGGATAGGTGATGACAAAGAGGAGAATTCAAATTTGATCTCAACTCTTAGTTGATGATGAGGCATCCAAGTCACTAACTGTCTCTTTTCTTGGTGCATTCTGCAAACTTGGGGTCCAATGATACCTTTTTATTTCTCAATCCGAAATAGATATGTAAAAGGTGAAAGGGGTTATTGTATATAAATATGTTTTTGAGATAAACCTCTCTTAGTTCCCTAAAAGTCTTCTCTAGATGTTCACAATAGGCTTTTCAAAAAGATGTGTAAAACAAAGTTTTCCATAGTATGAAAAATAGGCTGTAAATATGTGCATGTATCTCTCATTTCGTAATACCTGTGCAAAGAGTGAGATAGGTTTTTATAGATGATTCTATTAGGAACAAAAAAGTCCTTCAGTTTTGTAAGATGTATTTCTGATTGGCCACAATATTCTCTGCAAAATGATGACTTAACAGGAATTTTCTGTAAAAAGTGATTTCAAATATTGTTTAATATTTCCAAACGCATAATGGACGTTTGAAATATTTAATATTTCTGTAAAATAATGACTTAAACATGAAATTTCTGCAAAAATGTTCCTTCTTGTTATGTTTTCATCTTTTAGCCTTACTATTCTTTTAACTATTTTTACTTTCACTTTGGATAAACTTAATTGTTGTTGAAATTATTTTCATCTTTATTTACCATTTACTGCCTCTGTTTTTACTTTTACTGTTTTACCTTGATTGCTCTGTAACTTTGTTTTAACCTTTACTCTGACTTTCATCTGATACACTTTAACTTTGATGCTCTTTGACTGTTCTATTTTCACTATCACTGTGAATTCTTAATTTAATTTGAACTTTAACCTTTACTGTGAGTTCTTCCTTTTACTCTGACTATTATGAATGCCTTTTTTTAGTATTTACATTAAAATGCTCTTTTATCTTTCATAGGATGACTGTTCTTTAACTCTGATGCATGAAATCTTTTAAGGAAAATCCTTTGAATTCATTTCCTTGTAAGTTCTTGGAGTAAAACATATCTTTAACTATTATTTAGATTGCTTTATCCAAATTATCCTTTTGATAATAACCTGCAAAAATCAAACAATTCATTAATGAAATCCAGGTTTGCAAGGAGGGATTATGGATTTAAGTGGTCACAGTACTGGATTTGATTTTGGCACTTTGGAACCATCAGGATTGCTTGTATTATGCTTCTTAGGCATTTTGGTTTGCTTCTCCAAGTTTAAACAGTTTGCAGAGGCAATTTTACTATAGCAGAGGATTAATTTAGCAAATTTGGCAAAATAGAGTCTCTTTTTGGGCTTTATACTCAATTAGGTCTTTCAAATGAAGTTCTGAGTCTAAAACTGGTCTAAAATAGAAAGCATAGGTTTTTTTAGTCCTTTGAATGCAAATTAGGCTAAAAACTCTGATAAAAAAGGTTTTCAATAGATATAGCGCACCTACAGAGGATTTCTGGCCTTTTAAAGTTTGAAATTGATAAAAAACTGTGAAGAATTAATAAATTTCCTTGAAAATGGTGTGCAACAGATTCTAGGGTTCTTGGAAAATTTTGCCAAGGTTTTTCTTGTTTCTGGGATTTTTGGGAAATTCAATTTGATTAATTTCTTAATCATAGGATGCTTTTCTCTCTTTTAAAAGGTTTTTGAATTTGAGTTTCAGGTTTAAATCTTAGGAGAATACATGTTTTGACGCAGGTATCGGTTTTAACAGGGTTTTCTGCAGTCTTTTGGTCGAATTGATTGCTTCAGTGGTTGAACTTGAGCGATATAGCTCCTCTACAGTCTTTTACAGGTCTCTTGGGTAGTTTCAGAGTTTCCGGGCATTGAAAATGGGCGTCAGGGGCTTTCATAGCTTTACACAGTCGAGGAAGGCAGAAAACACTGATAAAACGCGAAAGATAGTGAAATAACTTATTTACAATGGTTTTATTAAACATTTGATCGTATTAACCTTTTGACATTAAATGCAAGTCGCATCAGGCAGGAAGCAGTTTTCGAATTATTGAAAGGAGAAAGACCGACAGTAATCGTGTGGGTTTTTAGTGGTAAGCAGTTTTAAGGAAAAATCATGCGATCCAACCATATAGAGCCACATGGAGGGGAGGGGTCAGCTTAAAATAGCTTATTTCATGTGGATATTTTAATGGAGCAGTCGAGCACTTTTTCTATGCGATATTCATCGTCAACCGTTGGATTAAAAGCTTTAACGTGAACAACTAGGATTGCTTCGGGAGGTGCATGGAATGGAAAGTAGGGACTGGGTTGGCTTAACTACAACGAAATGGTTTAATATGCTTTTAAACCTTTATAATATAATTAAAGATTAAAGGTTTAAAATATATATGCAATTTTTTATTTACATATAGTGGCAGGATTAATTATGATTTAAAACATATGGCGGGGTTAATGTTTTTATTAAAACCGTTGTGACATGTTTTTTAATAAAACATAAGCGGGCGGATTAGTATATATTATATAGTTTTTCAAACCTTTTGAATAGTTAAACAACTATAGGGCGGGATATTTTCATATGTATAATCTTTTAGACCAAAGGGATTTTTATTTTGGGATTTTTATTTAAGCATATGGGATAATATACTTTGGTCAAAAGCTTATAATAGTGGGTTTTTTGGGGTTTATTAGATATAATGGAATTAATAAATAGGAAAGGGTATCTCTTAGGGATTTAATAAAATATGTTAAAAGTTAATATGAGAGGGGAGTGAAATGTAAAACAAAGTACACATTATATCCAAATATAAAATAATCAAGCATTTGCTCATCCTTATATTTCTTTGAATAATACTTAGGATAAATGTGACTTTGTGGGTTTCTATGAATGTTTATGAAGGGATGAAATTAATTATTCTAGGGTTACAATTTTATTAAGTAAGAGTGTGTTTTTTACTTAGGAAAAAGGGGTCTTAATACATGAATGAAGGGTAAATGATGATAAATGAGGATTTAACATAAGAACTCAATATTTTCAACTAACCAGTCATAGAGCCTTGGGCCCGGTCGCAAAAAAAGTCAGAGAAATGATCTGAGCCTGTTTTACTTGACAAATTAGAATACCGAATACTCATGGGGGAGGTGAAATTAGTGATTTTTCATAATGATGTATTATTTACATGATTGATCCACTGCTTTCTACCTACCCAAATTCTATCTCTAACAATTTTTCTTCATTTTGCAGGTGCATTTAGGCTTGCAACCTTAAAACATTTTCTTTTAAACCATAAAACTAATCTAAATCTACCTTATTTCATCCCTTGAGCTCCTCATTATTCTCTACCTATCTACTGATTTGTCAAGTTTAAACTGTTTGACAAATATTTATTCACTATCTAAAACATGAAATTGAAACATGAAAAGTTAAGATTAAGCTGTTTAAATGATCATGGATTATGGCATTTATTGACACTCTGCACATAATTATTTATTATTTGTAGCAAAAATTAAAAGTAGTGGCATTTGGATTTGCTCACTTTCAGGTTTTATTTCTCTTTTTTCTTTTGGAGTTTATATTTTTCTAAGTCCTTTGATCATTCTTTTAGGGCTTTTTACCCTCTTTTTGATTTTTTTTATTATTTTTCATTTTTTCAAAATATGGGAAAACAACTTGCAGAAAGAAAGGTATGTACATATTTACAAGACTTATCAAAGTCAATTCAAAATTTTATGAACCCTATTATTATAGGACCCTAACATGACCGGAATTGGGAGCATTACCTTTGAGAGGGAGTCAGGTAATCCATTTATATTGAAAGATGTTATGCATGTTCCAGGTCTGAAGAAAAACTTGGTCTCGGTCGCAATGTTGGAAGACAAAGGTTATGACGTTGTTTTTAGCGATGGAAAAGCTTTCCTGCAACATAAAACAACATGTCAAACCAAGAGGATAGGGATTCAAGTTAAGAATCTCTACAAGATGGAGGTAGATGGTTGCGCTACAATGATGGGAAAAGCAGAAGAAGTGGTGAGCTGGGATGAGAGCGAATTATGGCACAGGAGATTGGGACATCTTCACCATGGCGCTTTGAAGATTTTGCAGCATATTTCTACTGGACTTCCCAAGGGTACTCTTGCATAGTCAGATCAGTGCAAGGGATGTACTATGGGTAAGTTTGTCAAGACCACCTTTCATTTGAAGGAGAACCGTGCTTCGGTGATCCTGGAGAGAATTCACACAGATGTGTGTGGACCTTTCTCGGTTTCTTCAACAACAAAACACAACTATTATGTTATATTTTTTTATGACTATTCTTGTAGATGCTGGATCTTATTCATGCAGAAGAGGAGCGAAACATTCTCAAAGTTTTGTGAGTTTAAAGCATTGGTGGAGAAGGAGTCGGGGAAGCAAGTGAAGGCTCTACGGAGTGATAATGGTGGTGAATATATCTCAAACGGATTCAAAGACTTCTGTAGAAAATAAGGAATTCGAAGATAAATCATAGCGTCTCATAACCCACAACAGAATGGGGTTGCATAGAGGAAGAACAAAACGATCGTGGGTGCTGCACAGGCTATGATTGAGAGGGAGCTAGACTTGCATGCAGAGGAGGAACTTCTTGTTCTGAAAGATGAACCTCCAGATGTGGATCGGCCACAGGAGGAAGTTCATGGAGTGGAGGAGTCCACTCATGTAGAACCAAACATCAGACAAGGCATAAAGCAGACCACAGAAGCTGAGAGACTGAAGCTTGATGCGACATAGAATGTAGGAGTCCCTACATCACAATGCAGACAGAGACACTCACCTGACCGATTTACTGGATACATGGCTCTTATGAGCAAGTGTATCGTGACAGAGTCATCTTCTTTTTAATAAGCAATGCAGGAGCCCACATGGGTAGATGCCATGGTGGAGGAGTATGACTCCATTGTCAGAAACAGTGCTTGGGAGATTTTTCCAAGGCCGGTGAGTAAATTAGTTGTAGGATCAAGATGGATCTACAAGGTAAAGCAAGCTGCTGATGGGAGCATCAAGAATTATAAGGCAAGATTTGTTACCCTGGGCTTCTCACATATCAAGGGGATTGATTATGAAGAAACCTTTGCACCTGTCACATGTTATTCTTCCATAACGACCATCCTTGGTCTCTCAGCGCAGATGGGTTGGCACATTCATCAGATGGATGTGAAGACTGTGTTCCTTAATGGGATCATTGAGGAAGAGGTGTACATTGAGCAGCCTGAAGGATTTGAGATCTTTAGCAGCGAGTCGCATGTGTGCAGGCTCAAAAGAGCGCTGTATGGGCTGAAGCAAGCACTATGTGTTTGGTACACTCGAATCGACAGCTATTTCACTAGACTTGGCTTCACCAAGAGTAAGGCGGATGCAAACCTGTACCAAATTGTGGTGGAGGGTAATATTTTAATCATTTTTCTTTATGTTGATGATTTAATACTAATGGGTGATGAGCAGTTGATACACTCATGCAAGGAAGATCTTGCAAAGGAGTTTGAGATGACAGATTTGGGCCTCCTTCATTATTTCCTTTGATTGGAAATATGGCATCGTGAAGGTTAATTGTTTGTGTCTCAAGGAAAGTATGTCTGGGAGATACTGGAGAAGTTTCACATGCAAGGCTGCAAGCCTATTGATACTTCACTTCCAGGAAATTGGAGGAAAGTGGATGATACAACGGCAAAGGTAGTGGATGCCATTGTTTATCGACAGTTGGTGGGTTCACTTATGTATTTAGTTAATACAAGGCTGGACATATGCTATGCGGTGAACCAAATTTCACAAGCGATGGTTAAGCCTCCCAAGATCTTTTGGAAGGCATGCAAGCGTGTCCTGAGGTATCTCAGGGGCACATCTGAGTATGGCTTATGGTACAGACAGATAGATGAGGTGAAGTTGCATGGCTTCACGGAAGCAGATTGGGCAGGCAACCTAACGGAAAAAAAGAGCACATCAGGAGGGGTTTTCTATATCAGATCTACAGAATTGTCTTGGTACAGCAGGAAACAAAGATCCGTGGCACTCAGTTCAGCGGAAGCAGAATACATGGCAGCAAGTCAAGCTGCATGTGAGGCTATTTGGATGAGGAAGATCCTGGTCGGTTTGTTCGGTTCACATTTAGATCCTACAGTGATACATTGTGATAATCAGAGTTGCATTAAACTCTTGATTAATCCTGTGTTTCATGATAGATCTAAAAATATTGATATCCGGTATCATCATATCAGAGATTATGTGCAGCAAAAGATCATGTTGTTTCAGTACATTCCTACGGAAGATAAGGATGCAAACATTCTGATGAAGGTGCTCGGCAAGAGAAAATTCGAATACCATAGAGGCAGGATCGGGGTGAAGGATAATACCCATCTTGTTGAGAGGGAGTGTTGAGATTCAACAAGATGATGAGCTTAGTGAAAATAAGTCACCTTCAATAAGTGGGCCTGCAGGCTATTTTTAGGTGTAAGTCTATTTTTAGACTATTTCTATTTTTAGACATGGTGATCATATTTCAGAAGTTGTAGGATGCTATTTGTGGATGGTTGGTAAAGTTGGAAAAATAGATGAAATTCTATTTTTAGAATATTGGGTGAAGTCTATTTATAGATTGTCGATCTAAAAATAGAAGTGGCGATTATTATTAGCCCTTAATAATAATCAGACTCTAAATATCAACTTATTCTCTTGGAGCACTTTATTTCAGTATACAGATTTGGAAAATTAGTGGGCTAAAGGAATTACGCAATTCCTAGGGTTTAATGGTGGTTCATGCATGGAGGACTCAGTTAGAACTGAAGTGGTAAAGTTATGACAGAGTTGGAGGAGTAGTTCATGGAGTTGTTATTCAGTTTAACTCAGTTAATGGTGTTAAACTCAGTTGAGCTAGTTGTATCTAGTCTAACTGAATGATACACTAGTGAGAGTGGAGTGAATTAATTAGTTAATTAATTCAAAAATAATAACTCACTAATCAATTGAGCAAATACAACAGTTAACTACAGTGCATGTCATTTCCAGTGGAGACCCAGTGGAGAGATAGGTGAAAGGTTGAGATAGACTATCTGTTGTGACTATAGTGATGCATTGATTGCATAACACACACATTGGAGATGCCAATGAGTATTGCGCAGTGCAAGCAAGGTAGATTCAAATTCATTTAGGGGCCTTCTTTAGCAGGGATTGCACAGTGGAGGCAGGCTATCAGGTGGCAAGAAATCAGTACATGGATTTGCAGATTTCTTCTATTATTGTGTGATGATTGATTGTACTGAGAGCTTGATGTACTAAGATTTGTACAATATTGTTACATGATCTCCATGATACATAATATATGATAGTTGGGGTTTTCAGCTTCAGGATTTCTCGTTAAAACACTGTGTTATGTGCGAGTGTTTTTATTGCTTCATGTGTTTGTAATTGAGTTTTTAAATTTTCACAAAAGATTAACAATGGCATGATTTTGTATTTAGCAAGAAGATAAATATTGTTAGATCAGGAGAATCTGGATATATACATGCATATGTTATATAATTTCTATAATCACTTTGTTGTGTTCTCTAACATATTCGTGGGATAGTTTGGTTTTTTCTATAGGTAGAAATACACCTACCTTTAAGTTTGATGAAATAGTCTCATCCTTGTTGTAAGAGGAGATGAGATGGAAAAATATGGAGAGCCAGAATGGAGATGTCTTGTCTATGAGAGGATATTCCCAGAACATAAAAAAAATAAGTCCTCTAGGGGGAGATCTAAATCTAGAGGGAGATATAAATATCCAGGAAAATATGTAAAGGTGTGTTGGAAATGCGAAAAGGAAGGGCACTACAAAAATGACTGTAGATCTAAAGCTCTTGAGAAAGGAAAGGGATCTGATCATGCTCCTTCTGCAGAGGTGAAAACCACATCAGATGAAGGTGGGGATGTGTACTTGGATTCTTCTTCAAGTACACATGTAAATCATGAGTCATGGTTGATTGACTCAAGTGTATCATTTCACTTCACTCCCCATAGGGAGTGGTATTGTGAGTATGAGAAATATGATGGCGGTGATGTCTTCTTAGGGGACGACAAGAAGGACAGAACCATCAGATGTGGAAACATCAAGTTGAAGTTGCAAGGTGGAAGGATTAGAACACTTCCTGGTGTTCTGCATATTCTTTCATTGACCATAAATCTAATTTATGTAAGAAATATGGATGATGCAGGTGTGAAAAAAATGTTCAAGAAAGATATCTGCAAGATGGTTTGTGGAGAACTCGTATTGATATAGGGAGTTCATATTGGAACTCTATACAAGATTCTGGGTAGCCCTATTATTGATGGGTGCAACAGTTCTGTGGTTCTTGAAAGTGGAGCAGAAAATCTAGTGGCCTTTATAGAAAAGATATGCTATGGCATCAAAGGCTTAGAAATATTGGAGAGAATAGAATTAAAATACTACATGTTAATGGTATGGTAGAAGGTATGTCTAATTTCTCTATGGATTTCATTTTTTGTGAACAATGTGTACATGGGAAGAAAAATCAGGTGAGTTTTCCCTTTGGTGCTAAGAGGGAAAAAATGATATTAGAGCTTGTGCACAATGATTTGTTTGGACCTGTGTCAGTTCCATCACTAGCTAAGTCTATGTACTACATCTCATTTATAGATGAATTATCAAGGAATACATGGATATATTTCCTCAGGAATAAATCTAAAGTCTTTGATAGGCTTAAAGAATTTAAGGCTCTGGTGGAAAATCATATCAAGAAGAAGATTAAGGCATTGAGGACAGATAATGGTCGAGTTTGGCAAGAAGGAATTTGAATAGTTATGTAAGAAGTGCGGTATAGCACGTGTTAGTGTCAGTATTTGCATCCTGTCACCAGTGATAAAATTGACTCTTATCATGTCTTGTTAGGGTCCCATAGTCAATTTTTTTTCACTTCACTCGGTCTCTCATTTCATTTAGAGCTTAGATACTCTTATGCATTTATTGTTTGTCTTTTTATTTTTTATTTTATTTTTGTGTTCTTTATTAAAGACGAGTGCCACCTCTATAAAAATAAGAGGGGAAAGCATTTCCCTCATTGTTATATTTGATATTTGGACCAATCCCAATGATCAACAGTAAGCACGAGGTAGAAGAAGCACAATGATTTATGATGGATTTGATTCATTGAATCATTGGTAGGATGCTTGTGATCAAAAGGTTACAATCAAGAATTGTGTTGAGGACCAATGCACGATGTAGATTGCTACCTAGTTGTTGATGCTCAAAGAACCGGAACATGAAGTCCTGACCTTTATACAAATTGGGAGAACAAAATACCTAGAGCTTGAATCAATATTAGTTCTTTATATTCCTTCCTCACTAAAATTTTGGTCCATCTTGATCTCCAACACGAAGTGATAATATCCCCCACCACCCACACCTCTTTTGTCCTTACTTCTATCAGGGATCTCACTATAAATCTTTGGGGTTAAATATGAGGTTATAGTTACTCAATGCTCTTCTCAATCAGAATTGGTGTATGTTGTAACGTGAAACTCTCACTGTGGATTAATTAAACAAGGATATGTGCTCTATAGAGAATGCTTAGGAGCACCTTGGGGGAGTATGGTGGGCTTGAAAATAGTAGCTCATCAAGGGCTAAGTTATTTTCTTTATTTGCCATTTTTTTTTATATAGACCTACTATTCTATTAGTTTATACAACAATAAACTTTTATTATTGTTTTTTTATCATGATGAACCAATAATTTGTTGGAGTAATATGGGCGAGGTCCAAAATATACCAAGAATTTATGACTTAGAGAGAGCTGAGACAACGGTGGGAGAGTCTACTCCCTGACCTTATCACAATGAGCCAAAAATGTCCCCCACTTAAGATTTAAAATTGAGTAGAGATCCTACAAGAATAAAATATACAACAATATTGTTTTTTTTGGAGTAATTTAAAAAGCCTAAAAACAAACCCATCAATTATCACCATAACATTAATACACAACAATATACTTACCATACTCATTAATTTAAAATTTGAGTCAATAAATTTAAATATATTTGAGAAAAAGACATTATACTTTGTTAACAAATCCAGACATATTACAACTTTTTATATTATAACATTATTAATTCAATCATAATCCTTTTAAATACAAATATATCTATTATTCCAATATAACAAATATTAAACTATACCAATAATACACCTTTAAATATTTAATTATATATTTTTAAATAAATAAAATTTTCTAACAATTTTTTTTTGGTTTGTCCTTTCGTAAGTACCACTTTCCTCCCTTTACCAAACATGTTAGTCACGATAAATCTCTTCATACACGTGTATCGACTCAGCCCTCAAAAGCATTTATTAGATCGGGAAAGCATTGTGGTGGGTATATTATCGATTTTTCTTTAATAATTACTGTATATTAAGTATTTTATATTAATTTTAAAGAGTAAGTTTATTTTGTTTATTTTAGAATAATATTTTTATAATTATAATCTAATTTTTATATGGATGGTAGGTATTTAACTTTCATAAAATATTTTAAAATATTTTTAGTATTATACACACATTAGATGTTAAAATTTATTTTCAAAGTAGTTTTTTTTTTTTTCATTGTATTTATTAATTAAAAAATGTCATATGAAATGAGTTATGGTTTTTTGGATATGTGGTATTTATAAGTCATGTTATTGTAACAAAAACAATTTAAAAATTAAGATCTTCACGATTAAATATGAGTGAATCTTCATAGTTAAAAATCTTGTTAAGTGTTTTTTTTTTAATGTATACATGTTTAAGTTATATATTATTTCTTTAATAATAACAATTTTAAATAAAGTTATAATTTAATTAATTTGTATAACTTTTTAAATTTAAGTAACTTGAGATATATCATGAAATAAGTGTTGTGATGCTTATTTGACATTTACCAACTATTTAATTTATATAGCCAACTTAATTATTAAAAAAAAGGAAGAAAGAAACAAACAAAAGACAAGAAAGAAAAATAAATAAAAATAAAGTATTATTACTTATAGTAATTTGGTTGAGATTTTACATTTTATATTAATTTTTTAAATTAATTTAAATTATTATAATTTAAAAATGAAATCAACTTAACATTTTTAATTTTATTGTGATGTAATACTTAAACACTTTTTGTATTTGTATTTGTATTGTTAGATATCAGATTTATAGAGCTAATTCATAAAAAAATTCCAATAATTTTCACCTTTCTAATAGGAATACATGATTTTACAAAAGGGGGAGTTTTGTTGGTGGATACCTCACAAAACTTCCCAACAAAACACAAACTTTACAACACATTACTAATTGATTATGAAGCCTTTCATGATGGCTTGTTTGCATGCATGTGTTTCCTTGCCACCAAGTCACTTGGGGCCCTAATTTTCCATATTTATATTTTCTTGTATCAAGCAATTAAACTATTTTTTTTAATAGACTTCCTAGTAGACCTTATTTGACCATTAATATTTAATTCACATATCTTCAATTTACACTGCTTTCGATGATATATCTTCCACAATTTTTCATATTCTTTTCATGATGTTTTTCATAGATTTCTCTTTTGAGAGAGATCCTTTGCCAGATTAAGAGAGAATCCTAAGTGTGTTCACCTAATATTTGGCTAACTAAAGTCCTTGGTAGAGACCATATATCTCTGTTTGATTCCTTGTCACATGACTAAGACCCCATGAGTACCTGAACACTTTTTCCTCCTAGAGGCCATAGAGTACCATTCCTATCACCCTTGATGTAATACTTAAACACTAATAAAAAATTAAAATTATTGTTTTTATATTTTTAAAAATATATAAAAATTTAAAATATATAAATAAAATGTAAAAACTAAAATTTTAAGAGATTTTTTGGAGAATCAATAATTTTGAAAGATCTACCAACCACTATTACACCACATACAATTATATATATATATATATATTTTTTTTTTCTAAATTAGAGTAATCTATTAATTAAAGGAAAATAATGTACACCTGGCCGAAGCCAAAACATAGCCTACCGGGAGGCATTTTAACTGACAGAGACTGATATTGGGCTGCCCAACGGGAGGGAAACCAGCCATGGGAGCCATAATCTGAAAAAATCCCACGCAGGGGATCGAACTGATATGTTTTTGACTGGACACTGGACATAATTACATTGCATATCTGCTGCATTGGACTCTGACTGTACTGGACCACTGTAGTGTCTGAGATTGGAAAAATGCAAAAAAAGAACTAACAAGTCGACCAAGCAATCCCTCAGAGAGGGCAGAGAATTGACAAAAAGACAGGAGGGGAGGGCATAATTACTCATCCGGCTCAATTTCTTCAATTTTGCAGCTGAAGTCTTCTGGATTACCATGTGCGTGGGAGCAAGCGGCGGAGGAGTGGACAACCGGCGGAGGCGCATCGACATGGCCCAAAACGACCCCAGCATCGACCTGCAAAGAAATCTTGTTCTCAGAGGGCGAACCCCTCGTATTCTGTTGCTTCTCGTCCCTATTAGCGCTGTCGTCCGGAGCAGGCGCATCAGGTGGAGGCTCAGGCATTGGTTCCTCCAGGAAGACGACCGAGATGGCTACGGTAACCCGGGGTTTGTTGAGAGCACAGTCGAATGAGAAGAGTGCAGTATGAGACTGAGCTGGTAGAGCATCGCCAGAGGGCGAGTCCAGACGACGTCCTGAACGAAGCAGACGCCCATGAAGGAAACGAGGCAAGCTATCCGATGTCGCAGAGGAATTCGACGGAGAGGAGGTGAGGGAAGGCGAGTGCCTTCTGGCTGCCCGCGAGGAGCCCCTACGACTCCGCATTCTCTGTCTGACTCTGGGCATGAATGCGACAGAATAGGAGCTAGAGTGCAAGTGATAACTGGTGGAATTCCGCTCAGGAGGAGAGCCAAGAACTTCAGTGGCAGAAACACAGGAACCTGCAATAGATATGTGGGAATTATCCGCAAGCACCAAGCAGCAAGTGTTGCGACTGCGCAACCCGGTGATGGTGCGGACAATTGCTTTGTCCAGAGCAGGATTGCAACTCGACAACAATGGCGAAGGGGCGGACGACTCCATGATAAATAACAAACGAAGACTGCAGCCTTCCAGCCTGTGCATTGAATGACCAATCCTGGAGGTCGAATGTAAAACGCAATTGCAGCAGTCGAGGCTGCCTCGAGAACCTGGTGCATTGAAGTGAATCGACTCCATATCCGAACCATTAAGATCAAGCGCGGGTAATAAATGAGATCAGGTGGGCGCTAAGGATTCAAGAGGGAAGGCAGGTGGCCTCCCGTCCTTGCGCCATGCGCCCCGTCAATCCCCCCATCTCCACTTGCACCCGCATCCGGGGACCACATACAATTATTTCATAAATGCCATAAACTATCAATTACAACATGTCTCTAAAAAATTGATTCCACGCAGATGAGTAAACAAATTGTTTACTAAACCATTCTAGCTAACACTCTTTGACTTATTGTTCACTAAACCACTCTAGTTAACACTCTTTGACTTATTGTTCACTAAACCACTCTAGCTAACACTCTTTGACTTATTTATAATTTTTTTTGAAAAAAAGTAATTATATTTATTTTACATAAATAATTTATAAAATTAAATAAAAAATAAACACTTTATAAAATTAAATAAACTTAATATAATTTTTAAAAATAGCTCTATTTCAAGGATGACAAGAACGTGAGTGATAATACATTTCCTCAGATGAATATCAAGAGATAAGTTACACTTGGGGTTTAGGCACAACCACAAACAATAGAGTCAAATATAAATATATAACTTTGTGGAAATATTTAGATATTATTAGGAAAAATGACATAAGAAAGCTTAAGATTTAGGCACAACCACAAACAATAGAGCCAAATATATAACGTTGTGAAAAGGTTTAGATATTACTAAAAAAAGATAAGAAAGCTTAAAATTCTAGGAGATTCAATGTTTGTTACTAGAATGATCACTAAGTCTCTATCAACTAATGATTCTTCATTCGCTCCCATTGTAAGAAAAGTTGCACTCCCGCTGAAAAAATTCTAAGAATTTTCTCTTTTTAACATTTTTAGGCACCTAAATGGAGAGGCAAATAGATTGGCTAACTTGAGGATGGAGCTTGAAAGTGGAGCCATTGAAATTAATGGAAATGATAAGGGATTCGCCCTCGTGCCATGACCCAATGCGAATGATCCTCGACAAATGCATTGTCAAGATAATTAAGGAGAGTCCACCTGGAGGCCTTAACAAAAACAAGATAATTAAGGAGAGACCACCTGGAGGCCTTAACAAAAACAAGTCGATACGTGGTAATTTCTCGTACACAGTGATATTCCCCAAACGTGTTAGGATCACAACAATGGAAAGTTGGACGAATTTGATCCTGGATGCTTTGAAATTCCTCTTGGGTGGATTAATTATGTTAGACAGATCAAAACCCTTCCCATCGTTTTTCATAAATTTGTAGAGAAGAATGTTGGTCCGACTCCTTGTGAAGGACAATTCTGCAATATATTTGGAGTTCGGTGAAGATCGAGTCTTAATGGAGACAAAGGAACATATTTTCGGGAGAAAGGACGAGGAATTCCTATTTAAAAAGGCTTCTATGGGTCTTTGGTCACCTTTATTCCGGTTATCTTGGTGTTCACTTCGTGTTTGTGCACATCTGAATCATTTGGCATTGGTGATGGGAGGAGAACTACATATGGACTCTGAAATGGAGAGGTGGAAGAAAACAATGGAGCTCTTGTTCAAAGTGTTAATGGGTTAGATTGATCTTTTTTCAAGAAGATTGGACTTAACGGAAAGTGGAAGTGAAGCCTTTGAGGCAATGGTGGAAAGGAAATTCACAAAGCTGAGGTGGATTATTAATATCTATATTAAGATAAATATTTATATTAATATTTTTTGAAATATTTTGTTAAGATAAATATTAATACATATTTATATATATTTCAAAAAAATGGTAATGGTGTAGTTTAATTAATAGATAAAATGGTTTTTTTGTACAATATAAATTTGAGCAAGATTTTAATTTCTTAATAGTAAAATACACTTTTAAATACATAAATAAATTCAATACCTTAAATAATTGCTGAGATACTTAAACTTTTTACAAATTACACAATTTAAACTTATAATTATTAAAAATCTAAACAAAATTGATCACTAAAAACTGCGAGAAGAAAAACCATTTCATTAACCGTTTAAAAATGATTTTACTAAGATAATAATAATTACAATGTATCTAAAATTTATTTCTCAATGAAATAGTATAATAAGTACAATCATTATTAGGTGTCCCCACACTTGTCAAAAAAGAGACATTGAATGGTTCTTCATGCGGCTAATGAAACCACAGCTGATAAGCAAAACTTAAAAGTGATAAATTACTTGCTTGGTAAAGTCCTTTCATTTAATAAAAAAAGGGTTTTTTTTTAAATTTTATTTATTTAGTTTTTTTTTTAAACTGAAAGTAAGGTTCTCTACATGTGGCAAGATTTGTATTATCATTACGATTGTTCAGTAAAGTGACGTCAGTGACAAGGAAATGATTGTGCTAAGTATCAAGTGTGGTAAAGCAATTAAAAATAGAGTTGTTTTTAATGTGATTTTTTTGGAGTTTCAGTTGAAATGATTGTGCTAAGTATCAAGTGTGGTAAAGTTGTTAAAAAAGGAATTGTTTTTAACGTGATTTTTTGGAGTTTCAGCTGCTGAAATTTGGTGAAAAAAATTGAGGTAAAATCTTGATTTCTGTTATTTCAACTGATTTTTAAACTGTATATATGAATTCAGCACCCTAAAAAACTCTTAAAACATTTCCATTGTGCAAAGTTACCTATCAAACTTCTATTTTCCCAAAATTTAAAAATAAAAAAATAAAAAAAACAAACATAAAAACTTTTAAAAAATCACACTATAAACTAGTCGGTTAAAAACCATGAGTTTGATTACAAGAAAACCATTACAATATTCGAGTCAAAAAAACCGACAGAAATATTCATAAATACCAAGTAATTAGCTTCAAAATAAAGCAAACTTTGAGTACAACATGACAAACTTGACTTTTGTGGAACAGGAATCGGATGGAATAACAGAACAAGCATCGCAGAGACGGTTTGAAATACATTCGGTGTGTGTGGAAGCATATGGCCGTGCACATCAAGCGAACCTCAACGTTATTCCCAAAGAGTAAGGGTAAAAGAAATTGGAAGGAATATTGTAACCAAAAACCATATGCTTGTTTGTTTTTTTTTAAAGGTTATGTATTTTGCATTAGATAAAATGATGATTACATAGCCGGTTTTTTTTGGTTATTGGTTTTGTTGGGAAATAAATCAGATCATTAAAATAAGTTCAGATTTTTTTTATGTTTGTGAAAAATTAAAGGGCTTTGTAAATATAAGCTTAGAAAAATATGTTAGTTATGTTAGAGTTTAATATATTTTTAGGAGAAGATCAAAAAGATTATTAGTGCTATAAGTTAAAAAATCAGTGATTCATAATAATTATTTGGCAGAATTTCTATGCATACTATCTATTGGTCACTACCTGTGAAAAGGGATTCGTTCTGCAGCCCTGTCATGTCTCGAACCAGTCAAATAGGACACGATTCGGTGGGACGTGTGTCCTTCGGTAGTGTCCGATTGTGTCCCATCAGGGGACCACGTGTCCCGATCATGTCCTGATTTTGGGACACTTGTCCGACTTTGATGAGTGCGACGCGGCCCATAAATGGTCGTTTTGGTCCATTTCAACTTCATATTTAACTCTCTTTTGATGTGGGTTTGTTGTGGGTGTGCGGGAGCGAAGAAAAAAGGGCGGTAGGGAAGGGGCAGATGAAGGGGAAGAATGTCTCTATTTTTTTTGCATTTTTATGACAACAATTTGCATGTGCTTTTTTTTTTCAAATTTGTGCATTTTTTCTTTATTTTTTTACATCATTCATGACTCAATCAAGGATAGTGTGGAAGGGGAAGAATGTCTCCATTGGAGATGCCCCTCCTGTTCCAATTTCATCAGGGTCTGCAAGTGTTCCCTCTATTGGAAGTGGGGTTGTAACAACAAATTCAAATGTTGAGGGGAGACAACAACCTCAAGATAACAAATATCCCTTGTGGAAATATGTCACAAGAGAGCAAGGGCCAGGCAGCAGAGGAGGTAGCGGTGACTGTGATGATGACAGTGATGCTAATTTTGATGACTCATGAGCTACCTACTCCGTTGAGGCTTGCAGTTGTTTTGTATTTGCTATTTCTATATGTAACACATTTTGATTTTGAAGACTTAATGAGAAAACTGCACTATCTTGTCTTTCTCTTATGGATTATTGGTGAATATATCACAATTGTATTTGTATGCATAATGTTACTTTGTAAAACTTACATCTAGATGAAGATCTATGTTTGAATCAATGAATTTGTGTAAGAAATATCGAATATATATATATATATATATATATATATATATATATATATATATATATATATATATATAATGTGTTGTCCTTCCCGGGTCAACTTGTCCGTGTCAGATACTCGAATCTTGTCAGTGGGTCAACTTGTCTGTGTCAGACACTCCTTGTCCGCGGGTCAACTTGTCGAATCCTCAGTGGGTCAACTTGTCTGTGTCAGACACTCCTTGTCCGTGGGTCAACTTGTCCGTCTGAGACGAATCCTGTCAGTGGGTCAACTTGTCCGTGTCAGACACTCGAATCCTCCTATACTTCGTGCCCGGTATCTTGTGTCAGGTGACTTAGGTCACAACTAATAAGATGTTGGCTGATTTTCTGGCTAGAATGGTCAGCTTGTAGTTTATACTGTGAAATTTTTCTCCAACTCTACCAATCGAATGATGTTTGACTTCATGCAAGCTTTGTGCCATGATAGATAAAGTGAAAAAAACTCATAGGCTTAGGCTTAAGTATAGTGAAAGGAACAATCCCTTTCCTATAAACTGACATCATATCGAACAAATGCTGCTCTAAGCACTCTGTGGGAGAATATTTTCCCAACGTTATTCACAAAGAGAAAACAGTAAAAGAGCAGAGATGGAAAGAATATTGTCAAATTTAGTGTTATAAAACAACTGAGGAATCTCCCTTCGCGAAAGCAAGCAAACAACTACCCACACCAACTGGTTTTTGTTAATTTATTCTCCCCGTTCTTCTGAGTTCCTCTATTTCTAGTAGTAAGATGACCATGAATTTCATGTGTGTCATCTGCTCTGCAAGATCTTCCAGAGAAATACGAGAACCTCATCCGTTTCTTCGTTCTGCAGTCTCCTGCTTAACTTCATCCAAAGGTTGGGTCATCGAAGATTCATGGCGGTTGTGAATTCCAGAATTCTGTTTTAAACTTCTTCTGGGCGGTTGTGAATTCCAGAATTCTGTTTAAACTTTTCTTGTTCTTATTAGTATGGGATAAGCAGATCGAAATTGATCTGGATTGCAGAGGAAAAACAAGAAGAAGGGCCTGATGTCTGCTGGTGATCCAGATCCAGGTCAACCAGAGGTATAGTTTTGTATATATATATTTGTATTTGTATTCTAGTTTGGCCACTAGTCTCTATATGAATTCTTTCATTAATGGCTGCAATGCTTGTATATTGGATTATAATGGGTGCAGTTTTATACATTAGTGTTGAAGATTAGAATGGACTGTAATGGCTGCTTCAAGAAAGTGAGGAGAGGTCTTCTTAACATACACAGTAAGCATCTCTTTTTCTTCTTCTTCTATCAGCTGTAGGTCTAACTTTTTATTTTTATAATTCCAAGGGAAGGCTGAGACGTGGTTACTTATTGTGTGTGGAATGATATTATACGAGATATCTATAGTCATTATATAGACAGAAAGGAGAGCACAGTTAAGGTTGAGGGATCATTCGACCCAGATGAAATGGTCAAGACCATTGCAAAAAAGACTGGCAGGCGGGTGCAAGTTTTGGACCGGTACCCTTCACCCACTCCTCCCTGAACTGTATCTGAAATCCTATTTATAGGTGCAATTTGAAGCAATGTCACAGGGATTTGGATCCTACTTCAGACAAAAAGATTGTGGTTTATGTAAGGAAATATCTAAACTTTAATAGTGGGTCATAGAATTTTCTGATCCCTTCCATGGAGAAATTTGTGATGCCTTGTGATCCCAGTCCTCCCTGAACTGTATCTGAAACCCTATTTTATGTGTAATTTGAAGCAACGTCACAGGAATTTGGATCCTACTCCAGGCAAACAAAAAAAAGTTGTGGTTTATGTAAGAAAGTATCTAAACTAAAATAGTGGGTCATAGAAATTTCTCCAATTTCTGATCCCTTCCATGGAGAAATTTCTGATCCCTCGTGCTGCAAGGGATTGATTGGGGATCTGATATATGAGATTTGTTGTACTCAGATTGTGTTATGCAATTCTTCTTATTATATGTTGAATTCATTTTTATTGCATTCTGTCTGTTGAATCTGCTTCTATTCGCCTTCCAAGCCATTTATCTAT
This sequence comes from Pinus albicaulis, assembly GCA_034641835.2. Lineage (NCBI taxonomy): Eukaryota > Viridiplantae > Streptophyta > Pinopsida > Pinales > Pinaceae > Pinus > Pinus albicaulis. Next base: position 836,300,770 of record CM076583.1, on the reverse strand, counting down.
TGAATTCTGCACTCATCGGCTTTCCAGGACACTTTTTCATCTGTCTTCACCAGATGAAATGTATTAAACCTGTATATTGAAGTTTTGACAGAATATAATTTCACCAGATGGAATGTATTAAACCTGTATTTAAGTTTTGACAACATTATTTCTATGTAGGGGAGCGGTGTCCTCTATTGGTTAATTTAGGGTGATGGTCATATATTTTATTATGTGGATTATATAAAATTAATTTTGAAATAATTAAAGTAATTATACTTTACAAATTATTTTTAAAACGGATTTTAGGTATATAAAAATTGTTTTTTTTTTAAGTTATTATAATAATAAGTTCAATATGAATTCATTATGTCATTTAGGAGTTGAATTTGGGGGAGAGATTAACGATCCTTCCTCGCAACTCCTTAAAATAAACTCAATTGATAAAACTTCCTAATCATTATATGTTTTTAATATGTTAAAAATACACTTAAATCCTTACCAATTAAACAATATATTGTTTTAATTTAGGATAACCAAGTAATATATTATTTCTATTTCTATTTTTTTTTTAAATTTTAAATCTTTAATATGAGTTTACTTAGTTAGTAAATCTCATGCCATGATCCTTTTTCCATAAATAAGTTTTTATACACTAATTTAGTATTTGGTTGGATGGAAACCACTTCTAGTTTGATGACAATCTTATTATTATTTTTATTACTATTATTTATTTGGTTCTAGACAAATATTTTAGAAAATTTATTTATGTTTTTCAATTCACAATTATTATAATTATTTAATAAAAAATTGAATGTAAAAAAATCATTTTTCACTTTTTAAATTTTATTGTATATGGATGTGAGGTTTGGAGTTGCATTATCTCCAAAGAGTTGTGTGGAAAAAGATACCAAAAACCATTTATATCCTATAATAACAAGATTAAAGGAAATATTCTCCATTGTATTCTGCTAATTGAAGAAAGCATTTCCCTCATTGAAAACATGACTATGACTAGGTATCTTACGTATAAGAAGAAGTTAAATAATAGGGAAACCAAGAGGTTTCCTAAAATTGCTTATAACTCTAGCCAAAGCATAACGATTCCCACCCTCGGCTAGATCTTTAGGGGATAAAGGAGGAGATCATTTTGCAAAATAAGGATAATATAAAAAAATATCATTACTTCAAAATTTAAGAAAAAAATAAGCAAGATCTCGAAAATAAAAATAAAAATCTATCCATCTTGACTAGTGTTAAAAATGTGATACAATTGGTGCAATTGTTCTTTCTAACATTATTATTTATATTTAATTGTAAATATTGTGGAAATGTTGGTTTTGGGGCCAAGACTAAGCTGGTTGGAAGATGTAAATATTAATATATTGTTATGAATAAAACATTATTTTACTTATTTTGAAAATATTGGAGTTACCATGTGAGTAGTTAGGCTCCCAATTCTCACGAAACACTTAGAATCAGTTACGGTCCAAGGAAGATAGAGACACAAAAAAAGAAAAATATTTCATCTTGTAGGGGATGATTTTCCCTACCACAACAATTATCATAACCGGAGAAAAATGTTATGTAGAAATATCACAAAAAAAGAATAATCTTTCATCTTGTAGGGGATGATTTTCCCTACCACAACAATTATAATGACTAGAGAGAAATGTCATGTAGAAATATCACAAAAAAAGAAAAATCTTTCATCTTGTAGGGGATGATTTTTCCTACCACTACAATTATCATGACTAGAGAGAAATGTCATGTAGAATATCTAAATGGATTAAACTGATCTTGTAATGTAATAAAAAAAAATACTAAATCAATTCTACAATTTGCGGAAACCAAATTCAATTGCCCAATCACATAAGAATGAAATTATCAATCACACAACACAAGATGTATTTGGGGAAAAAACTGCTCAAAACACCGCTATCTGTATATTGCATAAAGTTAAGACCATGAAACAATACAATGCTATTTCCCTTCTTGAGAAACCTATGCACTATGCTAACTGTCTCACTTTAATTCTTGCTCGAATCTGGCTTGTGATCTAAGCAAGTTTGGTCCAATATTTAACCTTCTGCTTACCTCTTCCTGGCCTACCTTGCTTATGCATTCCTAGGTTAATTGAGCCCCTATTAATAATTGTGCAATACCTTGAAGGCTTCCCGATGACCTCATGCATGACTCGTACAATTTTCTAATTATACAACTGATAGTAATATTCCATTTAACCACTGTCTCAACAGGGAATTCCTTAGAACTGACATGAAAAAAATATTTATAGCAAATTATCAGTGAAATGATTGATCGCTTATTGTGAATTAAATTAGATTTAATTCACTAGACGTATCACTAGCTCATCACTGACTTAGAACTATTTAAGCTTATTTTAACTAAAATAATCGAGTTAACTAATTACAACTCACAAATAACTGTAACTGGATCCCCTAAAATCAAGGGAGAACACTACATACCTCCTCTTAGATCCTCAACTCGAATTTACTAAGATAACTAAGACTTCCTGACTCAGTTAACTAATACAAGTTCTCATGTGATGGAATTACAATTTCTCTTCCAATTTAATTAAGGGAAAATTAAATCAGAAGCCCCCTATGGTGCCATTTATGGTTGACATTTTCAATGTTTTTTGTTGCCAATTTCAATACTCCCTCTCAACAAGAAAGGAATTCAATCTATCCGGATCCGATACCTTTGGAATGTTTTGCATGCAACAGTTCTCTAGTATTGTTTGCTCCTGCAAATTCTGAAATTGAATAGCCTCCAAAATTAAACCAATATGATGCATTTGTTATCAGATTCTCTGAATGCTATTAGTTACTGCACTATCTACTGAAACCTCTACGTTGTTGCTGACTCTGCATCTATGCCTTCTGCACTTCTTCCAACTCTGATATGTGCTCCAGTATCTGACATCTATCACTATGATTTTTGTGTTTCTGACATATGACTGCAACAATAGCTACTGATCCTTCTTGCTACTGTGTATTGTGGCCCCCTCATAGCCAAGTTTGATCCATGAGACAATCGATCTCAATGGATTCTACCTAAATTTCTTCTCTTGGGATTATGTCTTCACATCGTCCCACCTCTCACCAGGAGGTATGGATGCATGTTCTCCCTCTGCCCATCTGGCTCAAAATACCCCCATACTGGAGGTATCTTCTTGAGTGGACGCCTCCACTCGATCTCCTCTCCGCTTCTCCAATTGTGGTGGCTCCACAACCTTCTGAGACTACTTCAGAGGCTGCATGTTGAGAGCTAATTTATGCTCCCTCTCAACCACCAAGTCTCTAATCTTTTCTTTGCTCCTCAAATATTTACATGCATCTTCAACCTCAAAAGCATACATGTTTTTGACTTGTACATTGATCTGTTTCTCCTGTCCCATGACGATGTGCCTAATTAAAACATTTCCTTTTCTAGATATCACATCATAGCCACGGTCTTCCAATACCGTGACAGAAACAAGATTCTTCTTTAGTCCTGGAACAAAAAAAACATATGTGAGTCTAAGAGGGGATCCAAATCCCTTTTAAAGGTAACTGTACCTATGCCAGTCACGTTATACCTCCCGTCATCTCTAAATTCTATGTTCCACTAGAGGCCCTTCTCCTCCAAGTCACTGAAGAGATATTTATTCCCCATCATATGGAACGAGGCACCGTTGCTGAGATGCCACATGCATCCCATTATAGTGCTAGCCATGCATGAAATGAGAGTAAAATAAAGCTCAAACTGTGAAGCTAGCACTTCACATGTTGCTACAACTGAAAGCTCCTTCTTGTTTGCCTTCTGTGGACATTTCGTGCCATAGTGCCTGTACTCGTGATAGTGAAAACACTTGACCTTGGAAAATTCTCTCTTGTCCTCTTCGCCTTAAGACTTCTTTCCCTTGCATTTCTTGCCTTTTCCGACTAATGCAAAATTTTCTTCTTTGCCTTTTCAGGAGGTCCCAACTTTGGTGCTCCGCCTTATCTCTTGTTTTACCATGCTAAATCACAATCACTCCTAGTCTGGTAACTTCTCTCTCCCATTTATAGAGTCCTGGTAGCTATGCCAGCTCTTGGTAAGGCCTAGAAGTGCTAGGCTCACCAAATCATCCTGGGCAAGCTCATCTCCACATTAAGTGAACTTCGTTAAGTATTTTGGTATTGTCTTGCGCTCCTCCATCTTGATATTTCTGAGCTTGTATTTCAACGCCAACTTCCTGTGGTCACTGTTATTCTGAAATAGATCTGTTAAGGCCTTCCACATAGCATAAGGATTTTCCTTTCCATGTATACTCGAGAAAATATGATCTCGAATTCCCTCTAACAAATATATTTCTCGCCTTTGCTACATTTTTTTTCCATCCATCAAGGATTTGTGCATATGTTGCAACAGGATGAGGAATATCACTATCAATGAATGCCTTCAGTCCATTTTCCTCCAACATTGCCTCCATCATGTCCTTCCATGCTATGTAATTCAAATTTCCCTCAAGGGAATATTCAAGACTCAAGCCATTGAAAGACATCTTGATCTTCTATTGGTCCCGAAGAATAAATTTGCAAATTCGATGTACATGTTCAAAACAAACTCAATTTATTCTCTTCTATTGTGATTCATGGCACTCTAATACCATGTAGAAATATCTAAATGGATTCAACTAATCTTGTAATATACTAAAACAAAATACTGAATCACTTCTATAATTTGCAGAAACCAAATTTGACCACACAATCACAAAACAAGATGTTTTTGGGGAAAGAAACTACTCAAAACCCAGCTATCTGTATATTGCATAAATTCAAGACCATGAAACAATAAAATGCTATTTCCCTTCCTGAGAAACCTCTACACTCTATTGAATGTCTCACTCTGATCCTAATCAAATATGGCATGTGATCTAAGCAAGCTTGGTCCAATATTTAACCTTTTGCTTGCCTCTGCCTAACCTTCCTTTATAACACATTCTTAGGCTAATTGAGCCCCTATTAAATAGGAAAATACCAATTAATGATTGAGCAATACCTTCATGGCTTCCCGAAAACCTCATGCATGACCTGTACAATTTTCTAATTATACAACTGATAGTTATCTTCACTTTAACTCCTGCCTCAACCAGGCCTTCCTTAGAACTAACATGCAACAACTATTTATAGAAAATTATCAATTAACTGATTGAGCATTCATTGTGAATTAAATCATATTTTAATTCATTAGACCTCTCACTAGCTCATCACTCAATATAACTAGTTAAACTAATTTTAACTCAAATAATTGAGTTAACTAATTACAACTCAAAAATAACTGTAACTGGACCCCCTAAAATCACGAGAGAACTCTACATGCCTCATCTTAGACCCTCAACTTGAATTTTCTAAGCTAACTAGGTCTTGTTGACTTAGTTAACTAATACAAGTTTTCATGTGATGGAATTACAATTTCTCTTCCAATTTAATTATGGGAAAATTAAATCAAAATTCTGCTATGGTGCCATTTTCTAGTTGCCATTTTCAATATTTCTTGTTTCCAATTTCATCATGTCATGGTTGGAAGATGATTGAGAAAAAAAAATATTGCTAGAGAGAAAGACAATTTGGAAAAAATGAGGTCCCATTGGGAGATAAAAATTAGACTTGCATAATAAATATTATTGCCCAAATTTAGCAGTGTGAGATATTAACTATTGAGATTGATGAACTAGAAATGGATTGGCGAGAGATCAAATCAAAATAAGATTAATTAGATTTAAGAATCGGTAGAAGCAACTGTAGATATTTTTATCGATCAATTGAATACAACTTAGCCGAGTCCTAGAATTATTATTCGGAATTGGCCCACTATCATATATAAAAGGGGGAATGAGTTTTACTGCATGGCACCAAACACTGATTCATTAATGTGTAGGGTAATACGAGTGGGTAAGCTTGAATGTACACCCAGTTGCTATTACCCCATGTATTGCTAGGGCTTGAGGCTATGAAACCATGAAAGTTATTGATTTTTTTCCTACTAGGAAAGGAGTCTACAACTAGGGCAAAATTTCTAAGACAACATTTCAATGATTTAGAGGAATGTGGTACCTCTTAAATTTTCGAAAAAAAAAACACAAATAAGTAATTGGGTTTGACTATAATGATTTGGTTTGAGAGTTTGAATAATAAAATATGATTATTTCTTTATGTATGGAAAAGGGGTCAATGCAAGAGTGATATGGTAACTTGTCAAGGAAGATTAAATTATTTTGTTATAACTAGTTCTATAAAGTAGGTTTCTTCTCTATGCTAAATGAAAAGCTTATTTAAATTTTGAAGTCTAAATAATAGATTGTTATAGATAAATGTCATCTAAAGTTTGCAATATATAATTATGGTGTTGGAAATATTGTCATTGATGGCAAAGGAGAAGAAAGTAGCAGCACCTGAACTATCACTAAGGCAAAAGAGCAAAGAAGAACCAACAATAAGGCAAAGGAGAAGATAGGAGTAGCACTTGAATTATCATCAAGACAAAGGAGCACAAAATAACAACAACAACCAAGGTAGAGAGGGAGCAGAGACATCAGAGGAAACAAATGAAGCAGAGAAAGAAGCAAAGGCAGCAGAGATAGCAAAAGAGAAGTAAGGAGCAGCATTAGACAAGAAACAAAGGTAGCAAAGGCAGCAAGGCAGACAAGGAACAGAGGCAATGGATAAAGCAGAGGCAGCGAATAGAAGCAGAGGCGGCGAGGGCAGAAAATAGAGGCAGCCAATTGAAGCAGAGGCAACAAAGAAGTGGAGAGGCAGTGGAGGAGAGAATAACACACTTAGAATACATAATAAGCTCAGGAGGGAAAAATGCACTCAATACAGAACAAGCTCAAGAGGAATAGCGTGGAGAAATCGGTGTCACAGAGCAAGACAGTGTAAGCAAACAGAAAATAGACTAAGGCAGAGAAGTATTTGAAGAAATCCAAGTGAGGTGAATGAACGGTCACGATTAGATTGCAACAACAAAGGCAAGAGATGGATGGCTGAGATTAAAGTAGACAGAAGAGGCGAAGAAGAGCCGCTTGAAGGCAAGCGGATGGTGGATATCTTATCGCAAATATGAAATGGGAGAATGGATGGTCCCGATTTCATCGCATCCGACCATAATATTTTAGTGCACATAACAATCGGCGAGTAGAGTAATGAAGAAGCGATGCGAAGTTGCGATTGCTGATATTTCGATGTGATCGCATATCGCAATCGGCGAAACATAAAAGGGATTGGAAAGTGAACATCCAGATATACGATGGTGCGATATCTGTCCGATCTACCACAGTTAATATCTAATGGTGTTCACATAGCGTGATGTATCGAGATTAGCAAGGAACGACACCCTGTGGGCCCAAGGTTATTATTTGAAGTTCAGGGTTTAATATATGTTATGAGGTTCAGTTATATGGTAAGTTGTGAACCAAAATCACATGGGTTGATCAAAGTTAAATTTGGTGAGAGTGCAACGGAATGCGATGACCATCAGATTATCGTTTATGGAATGCGATAAGCTATCAGCCGTCCGATGAAATGGATGGATGGGTTGGTTGAATATGCTATGGGACCAACATTAATGAGCGGTGGTTTATGTTTTAACCAAGCTCAAACTTTGAACGAATGAAATAAAATGATAAGTGGACCCGAGTACATCAGGACTGGTGAATAAAGGTGAGTTAAATGATCCATCAGATCCGTAGAACTCCATCACATCGGAAAAGAACAAGAGACGCAAGAGAGTGGACCATTGAACCTTGCGATTGCGATGGTGAGATTTAATCTCAACTGTCTGATCCAGATCAACTGCAGCAGTTGGATCGTGAGTTGAGTGGGGTCATTGGAGGTTCATCGTATCGGCGAACATCACATCAGAGTTGTCACATTGGCGATATCTCATCGCATCAGCAGAATGGAAGAGCAAAGGAACGACAATTTGAACGTTGTGATTGCGTTCAAGTGATTGAATCACAGCCGTCAGGTCTGATGAATGATGGATGGCAGATATGTGAGTTGGCTAATAGTTGGTGGGACCCTTCGCTCATCACATCAGACCACTGAAGATTGCGATTGCGACAGTGCGATGGAATGTCAACCGTTGGATTGGGAAAGTTAAATGAAGCGGAGTGTGATGATCGTTAGATCTGAAAGGTGGATGTGCATGTGGATACGCCCATTTTATGAAGAAAATACTAAGTGTAGGCAAAAGACTCAGGTGTATAAACAAAAATATGAAGGCTAATCGCAGTGGGCACAAGCAGATGAGTTGAATCGAGCAAAAGGTGATTATGTAGAAAAATCACAATATAACAACAGAAACTGAAAAAGACAGTGACAACAACAGAAAAGACAAACGCACAACAAGCCAAGGGCCGAAAAAGGGCTAAGTGAAATTGATTTATGTAACTGTAAATGTGAATGTAAATGATTTAAAACTATTTTTATTGTATGTGATGCAAAGGCAAGCCTCCGTACGCAAAGAAATACCCCACTGTAATATTGAAATGTATACATATTGTCATGTTTTTCTTAATGTGCTAGGCAAGAAAACGAGAAGGTGGAAGGCAAAGAGTCATACATATTCACTTCGAATTCCCTGTGGAATACAAAAATTCATGAGGTGAACTCTATAAATGATATCACATAGATATGCATAAAAAGGTTAGAGAATGGAGAAATGAGGTAGAGAGGGTAAGAAGAAGGAGGAGAAGATAGAGAATATGTGAAGGTTCAGAGATGATATAAGGCAGATATGAAGGCTAGTGGACATTAGTGAAGAAGGAACATAATAGAGCTGATATCCAGGTAAATCAGCATGTGTTTTTTTTTTGAAAGAGTGAGGAAGTGGGTGCTTCCATATCAATTTGTAGCTTGATAGATGTTAGTTGTAGTTGGCTGAGGTAGGAGCCTCCTGTAGGTTGTAGCATGCAGAAAATAGATGGGAGTTGGAGCTTCCTTGCAAGTTGTAGCTTGCATAATTGAGGTTGTAGCCTCCTGTAGGTAGGAACCTACAGAAATCAGTGGTGAGAGGGAGTTGGAGCTTGCCTTTGCATCAAAACAATAATAAGATGTGGTTTTATCCCTTATGGGTTTCCACTTATTTCTGTTGTCTATATGCATGATGATTATGTGTTGATACTCTGTATTTATTCTGCTTAATACCTGTTGCTCACTTATTAAGATTGTTGTTCCATTGTATATTAAGTTGATCACAAAATGAGGATGTGAATGACTATAAAATAAAGTTTAATAAGAACATGAATGCATTAAAATGATTCACCCCCCCTCTCATTTTAGCCAAGGGTTCAACAATTGGTATCAGAGCGGGTTCCTTCTGTATCAGTTTAACAACTGGAAGGAGATCCTAGGTCCCCAGGATGGCTAGTCTAGAAGGATGCTCAACAAATAAAGCCCCTTTGTTCACCGGTACAAATTATGCCGTTTGGAAAATAAGAATGAGGACGTACATAATGTCTCTAGGAATAGAAGTTTGGGCTGCTGTGGAATTGGGATATGCCCCAAAAGGAGTCTGACTCAGAGAAAGATGCCAAACTAGATTTTGTAGCTAATGAAAAAGCCATGAATGCTCTCTTAAGTGGATTGTGTGAGGTAGAATTTATCAAAGTAATGCACAACAAGACTACCAAAGAAATATGGGATACATTAGAAAGCATCCATGAGGGAGACAAAAAGGTGAAGATAGCCAAACTACAAGTCTATAGAGCTCAGTTTGAAAATATAAAAATGAATGATGATGAAGACATTGCCAGCTTCTTCTTAAGGGTTGCAGAAATTGTGAATAACATGAAAGCTCTAAGAGAAACCATAAAATAATGTGTAATTGTTCAAAAGATTCTAAGATATTTACCATCCAACTTTAACCCCAAGGTTTCTGCCATAGAAGAAACAAATAATTGGGAAACTTTGACCATGAACCAATTACTTGGAAACCTAACAACCTATGAGATGAGACTGCCACAGAGGAAGTCAAATGTGAGGGAGGCAGCCTTTAGGACAGAAAATAACAAAGAAGAAAAATAAGATATAAGTGCTTGCTCTAATGAAGAAAAGACCAAATTTGTCAGAAGATTGGATAGAGGCTCTGGAAAATATAAAGGTAAACTACCATTTAAATGCTTTAACTATGGAAGAGTTGGGCACTATGCTTCTAAGTGTCCTCATAAGAAAACAAAGAATCAAACTCAAGAAATAGAGCAAACCATATCAAAGAACTGGCAGAAAAGGAATAGATACAGGAGAAAATCATTTTATGCTCAGCAAGATAGCAGTGCATATGAAAAATCAGATGAAACCTCAAATGAAGAAGGAACCTCTGAATTTGTATTGATGGCAAAGGAAGAGATTGAAGGATTCCTTCTAGAAGATGAGGAAGAAGTTGAAGCAGATCTTGAGGGGGAGCTAAGAAGTTCCCTGGAGGAAATAGACAGACTTAAACTAAAATGTAGAAAATAGAAAGACATTCTCCTCAAATATGTAAGAGAAGAACAAAATTCAGAAGACCTCATTCAGTTGAAAGTAGAGCTTGAAGAAGCCAAGAAGGTAGAAGACACTCTACTTAAGCAAATTGAGGATAAAATTTAGAAGCAAGAGAAATTGGAAGAAGAAGTAGTATGCTTGAGGAAGAAATTAGAAAACACCCAAAGGAAAGTGTCAATAAACACTCCTCAAATGACAAGCTCTGATAAGTTGAATAAAATACTAGATGCTCAAAGATATCCTCTGATAAAAATTGGGATAGGCTACAAAGGAGAAATAAGTAAGTCCAAGGAAGAAGATTACAGAAATATCATTTTTGTAAAAGCTGTAAAGGACAATGAAGAAGCCCAGAAGGTTCCTACAGAAGTAGAAGTCTGCAATGAAGTAAACAGAAACAAGAAGGAACCTCAAATGACAAAGAACGAAATAAATAAACAGTCAACTGAAAAAGGCTCATATACTCCTGAATATATAAAATTTGGAAGCTATCAAAGGAGATTCTTCCCCCCTATGAAAATGGTCACTTGTTATGCCTGCCACAAACTGGGACATATTGCTACATACTGCCATAAAAGGAGAATCGATTCCAACCAGCAAAGGATGCAAAAATTGAAAAGACTACCTCAAGCAAACAAATGGAGAAGACAACCCTTCATCAGGTACACTAATTGTTTTTACGGATATTGTTTTTAATGTAAGGAGTTTGGCCATAAAGCCAAGGAGTGCAGAACGAATGGAAAAATACTAATGTATGGAAACTCAAGGAGATGGATGAACAATGGAGAATTCACCCGTGTACATAATTCATTCAGAAACATAATCAAATGCTTTGACTGCCATCAAATCGAGCCCAAGTGTCACAAATGTCCTCTCAGAGAATGTGGTCCATCCTCTCAGGAAAGTTACCAAACAAAAGGATGCATGCAGTGGAAAAAAGAAGTTGAATAAGTGTGACCTGGCTCTAATAGCTCAAGATCATAAAAACCAATGGTATTTGGACAATGGATGCTCAAAGCACATGACTGGAGATAGAAGCAAGTTTGTAACCTTTGATGAAAAGAAATCTGGGAATGTAACATTCGGCAATGATAAAGTAGGGAAAATCAAAGGAAAAGGCTCAGTCCGTCTGGATAATGGAAGAGGAAAGGCCCAAGATGTACTATTTGTGGATGGGCTGAAAGCAAATCTGCTAAGTGTCAGTCAAATGTGTGATAAAGGCTATGAAGTCATTTTTAGAGCCCAAGATTGTGAAGTAAGATCAAGCACCACCAGAAAGTCCTTGATCAAAGGTGTTCGAACAGAAAGTAATTTCTATATAGTGAAAGAAGAGGACGAAGCATTTCACCTAAGCAAACTTGATTAATCATGGTTATGGCATAGAATATTGGGACACCTAAACTTTGACCACATCATAAGTCTGAGCAAGAAGAATGCAGTCAGAGATATGCTAGTCATAAAGAAGCCTTCAAATACCATATGTAAATCTTGCCAACTAAGCAAGCAGACCCGCACATCTTTCAAGATCAAAGAGAAACTATCTACAAGTAAACCTCTTTAGCTTGTTCACATGGACCTGTGTGGACCTTCAAGAACTAAAGCACCAAGTGGAGAATATTATTTTATGCTGATAATAGATGATTTTTCCAGAATGACGTGGTAGAATTTCTCAAATATAAATCTGAAGCACTTGGGAAATTCAAGATATTCAAGGCATTGGCAGAAAATCAAACAGGATGCAAGCTAAAGTGCATCAGATCAGACAAAGGAGGTGAATTCATAGACTATGATTTTGCAGACCTATGCAATGAGCATGGGATAAAACAAAAATTTACAATTGCAGGTACACCTCAACAGAATGGAGTGGAAGAGAGACAAAACGGGTCAGTACAATAGATTGCCAGAGCAATGATGCAAGAAAGTAACATTCCCCAAACCTTCTGGGCAGAAGCAGTACACACAACTGTTCACATTCTTAACAAAGATCATTTAAGACAAAACTATGACAAGACTCCTTACGAATTATGGCATGGTAAACTAGCATCAATCAAGCACTTTATAGTCTTTGGAATAAAGTTTTTCATAAAAAATAATGATGAAAAACTAGGGAAGTTTGATGCAAAAGATGTTGAAGGAATATTTTTAGGATATGCATCCAAGAGTAAGGGTTAGAGGTGCTACAACAAAACACTACACAAAATTATGGAAAGCATTGATGTAAGATACTGAATTAAACTCAAAAGATCCCTCAAGACACAATCAAAAGAATCATCTAGAAGATAAAATCATTGGGGACAAGAGTGTGGGAGTCTAGACAAGAAGACACCTTTTTGAACAGACAGAAGAAGTATACCTAACCATGCTATCTAAAATAGAGCCAAAGAAGTTCGAAGAAGCCAAAAAAGACAAAAAATTGGGTAAATTCTATGAATAAAGAACTGGACCAAATTGAGAAGAACAATACCTGGGAATTAATTCCAAGACCCACAGGGAAAAATGTCATTGGCACAAAATGGATATTCAAGAATAAGATGAACGAAAAAGGGCAGGTAATCAGAAATAAAGCCAGACTTGTATGCAAGGGATATTCACAAATTGAAGGTCTTGATTATGATGAAACCTTTGCCCCTGTAGCTAGAATGGAAGCAATCAGAATGTTTTTGGCCTTTGCATGTTATCATGATTTCAAGGTATATCAAATGGATGTGAAGTCTTCCTTCCTGAATGGATATCTAGAGGAAGAAGTCTACATGGAACAACCTGAAGGATTCTCCTTAACAGATAAACAAGACTATGTGTGAAAATTAATGAAAGCCTTATATGGGCTGAAACAAGCTCCTCGTGCATGGTATTCAAGGCTGGACAAATACTTGCAAAAACAAGGTTTTAAGAAAGGAGGAGTAGACGGAAATTTATACATAAAGGCTAATGAAAATTAACTCCTAATTGTCGTAGTATATGTAGATGACATCATGTTTGGCATCAACAAAGAGAAGTTAACAAAAGAATTTGCTGAAGAAATGAAATCAGAATTTGAGATGTCTATGATTGGAGAGCTCACCTTCTATTTAGGACTTCAAATTCAACAAAAGAACACAGGAACATTCATCTCACAAGAAAAATACTTATGAGAGATGTTGAAAAGGTTCCAAATGGAAGACTACAAACCTGTGTCAACTCCCATGATCACTGGATGCAAACTATGTGCAAATGATGGATCTGTAGATATAGACCAAAGACTGTATAGATCCATGATAGTAATTCTACTATATATAACTGCTTTTAGACCAGACATTTTGTTGGCAGTAAGACTTGTGGTAAGATATCAAGCAGCACCAAAACAAAATCACTTACTAGCAATCAAGAGAATATTCATATATCTACAAGGAACTACACATTATGGGCTATGGTATCCAAAAAGAAAAATCTTCACTTTGACAGCATATACAGATGCAGATTGGGCCAGCTGCATGGATGACAGGAAAAGCACAAGTGGAGGTGCATTTTATTTGGGAAAAAGTCTGGTGGCATGGTTAAGCAAGAAGCAAACTTCTATCTCTCTATCTACAACAGAAGCGGAATACATAGCAGCAGCAGCATGTTACACACAAGTAATGTGGATGAAACAAACTCTCCAAGACATGAAGGTAAGCATGGACGATCCCATTTCAATCAAATGTGACAATACAAGTGAAATAAGTATATCAAAAAATCCTGTATTTCATTAAAAAACAAAGCACATCCAAATTAAGTACCATTTCCTCAGAGAACAAGTAGCACAAAAAGTAGTGAAGTTGGAATATGTACCAACAACGGAACAAATAATAGACATATTCAAAAAACCTCTTGCTAAAGAACCATTCGAATATCTAAGAGGAAAAATATGGGTAGTGTTTGCAGATGTTACTCTCTGACATGAAAAGAAAGCATCATTCCAGGGGGAGATCAGTCAACAAATATTGTCACAAAAGAGCCAGAGCAAGTGAGCAGTGCATGGAATAGGTCCTCAAGATTAGAGTATTATGGACAAGATTTGGAAACCACACTAGGAAATGTGCAACACTTTGCCCTTGATGTCAAAGGGGGAGGAAAAGCAAGCAAAAGAAGAGTATTAAAGTATTTCCATCAATGCTAAAGGGGGAGATTGTTGGAAATATTGTCATTGATGGCAAAGGAAAAGAAAGGAGCAGCACCTGAACAATCACTAAGGAAAAAGAGCAAAGAAGAACCAACAATAAGGCAAAGAATAATACAGGAGTAGCACCTGAATTATCATCAAGACAAAGAAGCACAAAGGAACAACAACAACCAAGGTAGAGAGGCAGCAGAGACATCAGAGGAAACAATTGAAACAGAGGCAACATAGATAGCAAAAGAGAAGCAAGGAGCAGCATTAGACAAGAAACAGAGGCAACAAAGGCAACAAGGCAGACAAGGAACAGAGGCAGCAGATAAAGTAGAGGCAGCGAATAGAAGCAGAGGTAGCGATAGTAGCAAATAGAGGCAGCGAATTGAAGCAGAAGTAGCAAAGAAGCAGAGAGGAAGCGGAGGAGAGAATAACGCACTTAGAATATAGAATAAGCTCAGGAGGGAACAATACACTCAATACAGAACAAGCTCAGGAGGAATAACATGGAGAAACCGGTGTCACAGAGCGAGACAGTGTAAGAAAACAGAAAATAGACTAAGGCAGAGAAGTCTTTGAAGAAATCCAAGTGAGGTGAATGAAAGGTCACGATTAGATAGCAACAGAAAAGGCAAGATATGGATGGCTAAGATTAAAGCAGGAAAAAGAGGCGAAGAAGAGCGGCTTGAAGGCAAGCAGACGGTGGAGATCTTATCGAAAATATGAAATGGGAGAATGGACGGTCCCGATTTCATCACATCTGACCATAATATTTTAGCGCACATCACA
Source organism: Pinus albicaulis (assembly GCA_034641835.2). Lineage (NCBI taxonomy): Eukaryota > Viridiplantae > Streptophyta > Pinopsida > Pinales > Pinaceae > Pinus > Pinus albicaulis. Next base: position 836,285,350 of record CM076583.1, on the reverse strand, counting down.
ATCGGCGGGTGGAGTAATGAAGAAGCGATGTGAAGTTGCGATTGCTGATATTGCGATGCGATTGCATATCGCAATCGGCGAAACATAAAAGGAATTGGCAAGTGAACATTCGGATATGCGATGGTGCGATATCCGTCCGATCTACCACAGTTAAGATCTAACGGTGTTCACATAGCACGATGTATCGAGATTAGCAAGGAACGACACCCTGTGGGCCCGAGGTTATTATTTGAAGTTCGAGGTTTAATATATGTTATGAGGTTCAGTTATATGGTAAGTTGTGAACCAAAATCACATGGGTTAATCAAAGTTAAAGTTGGTGAGAGTGCAATGGAATGCGATGCCCGTCGGATTATTGTCTATGGAATGTGATAAGCTATCAGCCGTCTGATGAGATGGATGGATGGGTTGGTTGAATATGTTGTGGGACCAACATTAATGTGCGGTGGTTTATGTTTTAACCAAGCTCGAACTTTGAACGAATGAAATAAAATGATAAGTGGGCCCGAGTACATCAGGATTGGTGAATAAAGGTGAGTTAAATGATCGATCGGATCCACAAAAATCCATCACATCGACAGAGAACAAGATATGCGAGAGAGAGGACCATTGAACCTTGCGATTGCAATGGTGAGATTTAATCGCAACCATCCGATCCCAATCAACCGCAATCGTTGGATCGTGAGTTGAGTGGGGCCATTGGAGGTTCATCGTATCAATGGACATCGCATTGGATTTATCGCATCGGCGATCTCTCATCGCATCGACGGAATGGAAGAGCAAAGGAATGATAGTTTGAACGTTGTGATTGTGATATAGCGATTGAATCACAACCGTTAGATATGATGAATGATGGACGACGGATATGTGAGTTGGCTGATAGCTGGTGGGACCCTTCACTCATTGCATCGGTGGTGATCAGTGGCCAAAGGCACATCAGACCACTGAAGATTGCGATTGTGACAATGCGATGGAATATCAACTGTCGGATTGGGAAAGTTAAATGAAGCGGAGTACGATGACCATTAGATCTGAAAGGTGGATGTGCATGTGGATACGCCCATTTTACGAAGAAAAGACTAAGTGCAGGCAAGACTAAGTGCAGGCAAGAGACTCAGGTGTATAAACAAATATATGAAGGCTAATCGTAGTGGGCATGAGCAGATGATTTGAATTGGGCAAAAGGTGATTATGCAGAACAATCACAATATGACAGCAGAAACTAAAAAAGACAGTGACAACAACAGAAAAGACAAATGCACAACAAGCCAAGGGGCTGAAAAAGGGCTGAGTGAAATTGATTTATGTAACTGTAAATGTGAATGTAAATGATTTAAAATTATTTTTATTGTATGTGATGCAAAGGCAAGTCTCCGTAGGCAAATAAATACCCCAATGTAATATTGAATTGTATACATATTGTCATATTTTTCTGAATGTGCTAGGCAAGAAAACGAGAAGGTGGAAGGCAAAGAGTCATACATATTCCCTTAGAATTCCCTGTGGAATACAAATAGGCATGAGGTGAACTCTATAAATGATATCACATAGATATGCATAAAAAGGTTAGAGAATGGAGAAATGAGGTAGAGAGGGTAAGAAGAAAGAGGAGAAAATAGAGAATCTGTGAAGGTTCAGAGATGATATAAGGCAGATATGAAGGCTGGTAGATGAAGAAGGAACATAACAGAGCTGATATCCATGTAAATCAGCATTTTTTTTTTTTTTTGAAAGAGTGAGGAAGTGGGTGCTTCCATATCAAGTTGTAGCTTGATAGATGTCAGTTGTAGCTTGCTGAGGTAGGAGCCTCCTGTAGGTTGTAGCCTGCAGAAAATAGATGGGATTTGGAGCTTCCTTGCAAGCTGTAGCTTACAGAATTGAGGTTGTAGCCTCCTGTAGGTAGGAGCCTACATAAAATTAGTGGTGAGAGGGAGTTGGAGCTTGCCTTTGAATCACAACAATAATAAGATGTGGTTTTCTCCCTTATGGGTTTCCACTTATCTTTGTTGTCTGTATGCATGATGATTATGTGTTGATACTTTGTATTTATTCTGCTTAATACTTGCTGCTCACTTATTAAGATTGTTGTTCCATTGCATATTAAGTTGATCACAAAATGAGGATGTGAATGAGTATAAAATAAAGTTTAATAAGAACATGACTGCATTAAACTGATTCACCCCCCCTCTCTCAGTTTAACCAAGGGTTCAACATATGGAAGATAGGGTTAACAAGATTGTGAGTTGACACTGAGAAAAGAGTCTCAGGTCATTCTTCAACAAAATACAATCCCTATAGTAATATGGAAATCCCTTAGAAGTATTAAGTACATAACCCAAACGTCATGAGTATTGTACTCAAAACTTCTAAAGTAAGAGTTCCCTAGGTTATCTAGTCTATAAATATATCTTTATATGGGCATATTCAAATAATAAATAATAGTAATCAATGTCACAAGAATACTAGTCCTTATATTTTAAAGTCAATGAAATGTACAGGAAGATGAAAATTAAAAATGGAAGCTACAAACAACCATGGAAGATCAACTCATATAAAGAAAACAATATTTGACGAATATATTATCTACTTATAGAAGTCATGATTTCCGCTCATAAGATGGAATTTATTAACATTTTAAATACAAAACGAGGTTGAAAACATCTTCTAAATAAACATGCAGATCTTGTACAAATATCATGTTATAGAATGCAAATAATCATGTACAATCTAACTAAGACAACAAAAGGGATTCATATATAAGAAATGTTTTGTACACAAATGAAAAACTAGTAACTTGACAAACCATCACAAATTATAACGACTATTGGCCATTAAAGCAGTGTAATTGGAACACGCTAGTCTAGAAGTAAGTGTTTTATTCGAATTGTAACCAGGTTAAAATAATACATAAAATAACCCAGAAGGGTTCAATTATTGTAAAAGAAAACTGGCAACTAGGAATTAAATGAAAAAACATACTGCCATGGTCACGACCATTATGGGTTTACAAGTATTATCTACTTGGAATATAGGTAAGCCTACAGAGAAGAAGGGGTGAGGGTTAGATAAACATAGGTATTTGGTAAACATATGAACCATGAAAGTAATATCAACGAAGGAAACCTTGGAAAGAGCATGTGAAAACCTATAGAAATCAAGTAGAATAATGTCAAAAGGATATAATTATAATCATAAAACTTAAATGTGATAAGAAAGAAAGATTGTAATATACGATGGTTGGGTAATTACCTGAGTATGCGCTTCATATTTCACTAAACTCGAATCCTATACATAAATGTTACTAAAAAATAAGAGCTAAGCAAACTATAAGAAAATGGAATAACTTTTGAGGGATATGTAAGCCATTATGCAATTAAAAATATTATCAAGGATGAAAATCTTAAGAATAAAATAATCTTTAGAGGAATATTGACATATAACCCTACACAGAGAGGAAAATCCCAATTAGAAAAAAATAATGGAGAGTTTGTTAAATGAAAAATTGGAAAATATGAACCACTGAAATCCTGGTATGTTGGAGGAGAATAAAATAAATTTTTGCATGAACCCTAAAATTACTCACCTATAAGTGACAATATGAGGAATGCACCATTGATTTTCTTAGTACAATTAGGGTTAGCACAATATTTTTGAAATTCTGATAATTACTTTTGATGTAGATATTATTTTAACTTATTCAAATATATCATTTACAAATTATACTTCATAAATTTACATAAGAGAAGACAAGATTTACCCTGGGAAAACCCACAAAGGGGAAAAATCGAGCAACCCTTTTCAATTGAGAAATACTTCTTGTTCAATGAGGGACACACCTAGACCTATGGTCATACATGACCTTCTCCTCCAAGAAAAGAAACCCAATTTGATTTTTCACTTCACTTTTCCTGTTTGACCCATAATTTTAACCCTCTTGCAATAGCTAGTTTCCTAGTAACCCAAAAATTCTAGCCCTTTGTAACAGTTCCCCCCAGAAAAATGTGAATCACAAAGAGAGATACTAATGCACAAGTGTGATTTGCGAGAGAGAGAGAGAGAGAGAGAGAGAGAGAGAGAGAGAGAGAGAGAGAGAGAGAGAGAGAGAGAGAGAGAGAGAAATTCCTAACTCCTTCTTTGTCCTACTTCATCCTTCTTGTTTGTCACTTGCTTGCCCATAAAATTGTCTCAATGTGTGAGAGAATTTGAATGCCCAAATGGAGGAGGTCGAGTTTCCATTATATAGTAGTATTTCTTGGGTGAATGGATGTGTCTCTTGTACAGGTCCGAGTTGACTTCGAGGGAAGATTACTTAACACTTTTGGAGCCAAAATTTATATTTCAAAAATTCAAGTTTTCATCTTTAAAAATTTGCATTTGACTCAAAATGAATTTTATTTTTACTCGAGTAATTATAAATTAATTTTACAATGATAAATACAATTACATCAAGAGACCAAATGTACATTATGAAGACCGACCATAGTTATAAATTCAACGCTCCCTTTTAATTAGGGAAGTATTCATAATTACTCTCATAGGTGTTCTCAAATTGAACAAATTTCTTTAAAGAAAAGGTTATCCATTATTACCAACATCATCATCTATCATCAATATCCGCTAGTGGCCATATCTGGGGTGGTACCAAACCCATGGAAATGTCATCAGCATATCAGGACTCACTCCTCTAGAGTGATCGGTCCTTGAATCCCATGACCTGTACATAGGAAAAACGTTGATACTTCAACTAGCAAGCACTCACTCACCCTTCCTAATGAGCACTCTGGGCCAAGACCTCACTCAACTCATTCCTTATTGGTGATCAGGTCTAGATGCTGAAAGGGGCTCACACCACCCTACTCGTTGTGTGATCAGGGTCTAGGACCTCACTCCACCCTTCCTGGCATGTGATCAATGTCCAGATGTTGAAGGACCTCACTCCACCATGCCTAGTGTGTGATCAGGGTCCTCCTCCAAGAGACACTCACTCAACTCAACCTGTTGAGCCCTCTGGGTTTGTTAGACCCATTCTCCTTTCTAGGAGAATTTACATTTGTGATGTAGAAATATTAGTGCTCCCTCTCAATGATAGGGGTAATCTCCACATGCCCTAGCTTGTCTCCGAAGTACAATAAATTGTCCCTTGCAAGTGACTTTGTCAAAACATTAGTTATCTGTTCATCGATGGAGATGTACTCGATCCTAATTTCTCTCCTCTGCACCACATCATGGATGTAGTGGTACATGACCTCCATATAATTTCACCTGTCATGGAACATAAGATTCTTTGAAAGCTTCACATAAATTTGATTATCACTGTTTATCACCATCGGTTCCAACTCTTGGGTGAACAATCTTGCAAACAACTTTCGGAGCCATCCTCCTTTGGTACAAGCCTCATTGTATGTGATGTACTCTGCTATAGTAGTGTTGAGTGAAATCGAAATCTACTTCTTTCTCATCCACGACATCATAATGGATCCAAAATTGAAGCATACTCCCTAGGTACTCTTCTTATATTTATCACTTCCTGCCCAATCAACATTCATATATCCCTGAAGTTGTAAATCTTGTTTGCAAAAAATATCAAGCCATAATTCATTGTACCATGAAAATATCTCAAAATGTTCTTTGCTGCAATCCAATGCTCATGTCTCAGTTCAACATAGAATTGGCTTAATGTGTTCACAAGAAATCATACGTTTGTCTTGGTGTTAACCAAATACATTAACGAACCAATCAACCACAAATACATAGAAGGATCTACCAATTTGGATTCATATCCTCCTAACTTCTTCAAGTTGGTTACCATGGGAGTTGCCATGGATTTTCAATACTTTTTACAAAATATCTGAAGGATCTCTAACACATACTTTCCTTGGCCAAAAATTACGTAGCCAAGTTTCTACCATACTTCTAATCCCAAGTAATAGTGGATCAACCCAAGATCCTTCATATCAAACTTAGAATCCAACTGCTTCTTGCACTGAATGATAAAAGGCTTGACAACTGTAAATAAAAAGTTATTAACATACAATAATAATACTATATGTGCATTCTTCACAACCCTAAATTAAAGTTTTGGACCGACTTCAATCTTGGTAAATCCTCGTCTTGTCAGATAGTTTTTTATACAAGCATACCAAGCTCTTGGAGATTGTTTGAGTCCATACAAGGCCTTGTTTAACATGTAAACATGAGATTCTTTCCCAAATACCTCAAATCCTTGAGGTTTCTCTATGTACACCTCTTCCTCAATCACACGAATGAGGAAATTAGTCTTCACATCCATCTAGTGCACTTTGAATCTGAACGAATCAACTAGAGAAATGATGGATCTAATAGAGGTGTACCTTATAAATAGAGCAAAGGTCTCATCATATTCTTCTCCCTCTTTCTCGTAGAACCATATAGCCACCAAACACGCCTTGTATTTTTTAAAACTACCATCTGCAACATGCTAATAATATTGTATATCCACTTGGAAGTCACCATTGACTTCCCTTCAGGCCTTCGCACAATATCCCATACATCATTCTTCATGATCGATTGGTACTCTTCGTTCATCGATTCCTTTCATACCTATTGGTTAGTTTTTTCTTCATGTGTGGAAGGTCAATGTGTTTTTTCATGAGCTTGAGAAACTCTTAGGTTGTTTCACCTCTCTAAATGTTCCTTAAGGAGCTGCATGTCCTTCTTCCTATTCTAATGTTGATCTAAGCCATGTTGGTCTCCTCTTGATCTCTAGACCTATGACTAGTTCTGTTGGTTCTTGAAGCACTTTTGGAACTTCAGTAAATATTTTAGAACTTGAATGCTCCTCCCTTGAGGCCTCTAGCTCCACATCATCCAAGGAATATATAGAGACTTCCTCATACTTCCAATATGCCACTTTCTCATCGAAGGTGACATCTCGGCTGAACTCAATCCGTCAATGCTCTAGAATGTATATTGTGTAAGCCTTCAGTAATTTTCCATATCAAAAAAATATGCCTTTATTTCCTAAAGGCTTAAGCTTGCTCCTCGTATCCTTAGGAACATGAATATATATAGGAAAACCAAATATCCTCATGTGACCAACCTCTAGCTTCCTTTTAGTGAATGCCTCTTTAGGAATCATACCTTCTAGAAATTTATGAGGACTTCTATTATGAATGTACACAACTTCATGTGATGCTTCCTCCCATAAGAAAAATGGAAAGTCCAAGTCATGCATCATGTCCTTGACATATTCTTCATCATATCTGTTCATTTTTCCTAATACCCCATTTTGTTGTGGATTATAGGGGACAATATAATCCCTCTTAATCCTATCCTGCTTATAGAAAGCAACAAGCGACTTCGAGGTGTATTATCCTCTATTGTAAGATATTAGTATCTTGATATTCCTTCGTGTCAAGTTTTCCACTTTAACTTTGAATTCTTAGAACTTTTGAATTCCTCATACTTAGTCTTCAATAGATATATCGATGTCTTATGGGAGAAGTCATCAATAAACTTCACATAGTATAATGAACTACCAAGCAATTTCATAGGAATTGAACCACATACATCAAAATGAATCAAGTCCAAAGCTTCCTTAGATTTGTTATCATTAGTTGGAACTAGTTTCTTGATGTTGTTCCCAAGAACACAAACTTTGCATACAACATTGTTCTTGTAGTTCAAGAACCCCTGTAACTGTTTGACTTAACTCAGGCAATGTTCTAAAATGAAGATGTCCATACCTTCTGTGCTATAACTCACTTGGATTTATTTCATGTAATAATGCTTGGTGTTGTTGACTTACTAGTCTATACAGTCTTCCATCACGAATCCCAATAACCCTAGCATCATCTATACTAGAGCCCTTGGACTAAATGAGTAATTTTCCATCCACAAAAGAAACTCTATCTCCTTTATATTCTAAATAAAAAACAAAGGAGAGATTATTTTTCAAACATGGTACATAAAGAACATTGATGAGATGTACATTGTTATTAAATTCCACCTCTATGGATTCCTTTCCAACTTTGAATATATAGTTGTTATTATCTCCTAGTTCAACCCTTTGAGAAAACATTTTTTTTGTCATGCTTAAAATAGTCCCACACTCTCTGGTCATGCGCCTTGATGCTCCACTATCTACTAGCCACATGTTATCATCATCTACAAAGGAATATGTCAAAGAAGAATAGTAAAATAAATCCTTTTCACCTTTGACCTTCTTTTTTATTTTGTCTTCAACATTTGCTGTGGAAGCCTATTGCTTCCCATTTCTCTTCTTGTTATTGGCCATTTTAGGAAAAACTCTCTTGAAATGTCCATATTCCTAACAACTATAAAATTAGATCTTTGATAAGTCTTTCTTCTTCTTAGAGGTAAAACATCCCTTTCCTAACTTCTTGCGTTGAGGTCCAAACTTCTTCTTTCCCTTGTTCTTGAAACAAAATGCAAGGTCTTTAAATTCTCCATCTTGATGATCTATAGTCATCAATATTGATTCTTCTTGAGCACACAATGTCTGTAGTTGTTCAAATTTAGGAGCTTCCTTCCAACTGATTTTACCTGCTGCAAAAGCATCCCATGATTTAGGAAGAACATTGAGTGTTGTAATCACAATTTCTCGATCAGGAATGGATTCTCTAATTGCTTGTATTTGATATATTATTTTAGAAACCTTATGAAGTAAGAAGCCACAATGTCATCATCAGGCATCCTTGTATTTAAGAGTTCATTCTTTAAGCTCATTAATTGACCAATGTTCTTGATAATGTAAATATTCATTATGGCATCATACATCTTCTTTGAAGAATCATGTTTTTCAACGTAGAGAACCAACTGATTCCTAATGAAGTCCACTATAATGCTCATAGTGTAGATGTAATCCTCCTTGAACTTTTCTTTTCCTGCATCATCTTTTGGTTCAAAAACCTTTTCTTTCATAATATCCAAAACCTTGTTCTTGGTAAGAAGAATATCTATTCTAACTTTCCAAGATTTGAAATTAGATGATCCCTCTAGTTTATTTTCATATTTAATGGAAGAAGCCATAGAAACCAATATGCAATAAGGACTAGAATAAAATTATCTCTAAGGTTTTTTCAAGGTGATCTCAATGTTCCATTCTTCCTTCACCAAAGCTATGATACCATATTCAATTTCTTAGTGCAATTAGGGTTAACACAACATTTTTAAAATTATGATTAATAATTTTGATGTAGATATTTTTTTGACTTATTCCAATATATCATTCAAAAATTATACTTTAGAAATTCAATTATAAATAATAGTGGAATAGTAGATATCACAACACAAAAGAGAAGAAATGTTTTACCCTAGGAAAACCTACAAAGTGGAAAAACCCGAAAACTTTTTTCAATAGAAAAATTATTCTCGTTCAATGAGAGACACACCTAGACCTATGGTCAAACATGACCTTCTCCTCCAAGTCAAATCACCTAATCTAATATTTCACTTCTTTATGCATGCCTGACCTAGAATTTCAACCCTCTTGCAATAACTTGTTGACCCAAAAATTTCAGCCCTGCAACAATTTCCTTAGTAAGCTAGAAATTTCACACCCTTGCAACAGTTACTCTAGAAAAATGAAAAGTACATAGAGAGAGACTAATCCACACATGTGAGTTTTAAGAGAGAGAGAGAAGATATATTTTAGCCTCCTCTTTCATCCTACTTTGTCCTTCTTGTCCTTCGATTTCTTTCCTAGAATCTGTCTTGTGTAAGAGAATGTGAATACCCAATTGGAGGAGGACGAACTTCCTTTATATAGTAGTATGTCTTGGGTGAATGGACATGTCTCTTGTCCAGGGCCAACTTGTCACTTTTGGAGCCAAAATTTACATTTCAAAAATTCAAATTTTCATCTTTAAAAAATTTCAATGAGAATTTAACTCAAAATAAATTTTCTTTTAACTCAAGCATTTATAATATGCTTTATAATAATAAATATAATTACATAAAGTGACTAAATGTACATTATGAATACTTAACATTGTTATAAATTAAAAAAAAGAGAGTTCAAATACTATCTTTGATTTACTTCCCTAAATCTATGAAACCATAAAAATATAAATTGAGAAAAAAAAAAAAAACTTTTTATTTTTTTCCGAGCAAACCCTTGAAGTGCTTAATTAATTAGGTGCATTGTTGAAACCTCAAAAAAAAAAACTTTGATAAAAGAAACCCCCAAGTTACTCCAGAGAACCCCTGTTCGAAGCATTTATGGGTATACCTGCAACAATTTTAAAAATTAGAGTAAGAGAAAAACCTTGAGTAACCACCCTTGAAAAAAAATCCAAGAAAGAAAGTACTTGTAGTAGACGAAGTGCTAAACACCTCAATGGAAGAGACTACAATAAAAGGTATGCGAGACCCACGACATAAAAAGGAAAACAACTCACAATATTGAGGATAATCTGAGATGACATGGTAAAAAAATTAAGCAACGAATGAACAAAATCCTTGAATGGTGCACAACTCATAATCGTTCAACGCACATGACAATGGAGTTGAAGACTAGGGGTAGGGTGAGGTTATTTACCCTAACCATCCCGTGGCATGATAAAAATGCACCACATTAAGTTGAATGGAATCGTCGAGGAAGGGTTTTCTCATTCGCATTCAAAACCATATCAAATCAATGCCATGGGTATAGTAGTAGAACTGTCAGTAAACCTTCTTTCATCACGGTATTGAGCTATGGAACAAGCTTGTTGTTATAAGTATGTTTACATGCATGTTCAATGAATCAAAATGTGATGGTAATATTAAATATAAATCCTTTTATTTATGTGGATGCAAATATAACAAAGAGAACTCTTGAGAGTTTACGAAAAATATACTAGTAAACTTAAGTAAAATATTTTTTCTCTTAATAGTAAATCGAAAAAGACTCCTATGAGAACTTTAACCAATTGTGGATTTATGCCTTAGGAGATGAAATGATTGTTTAACATTTTAGTACAATTATGAATTATGGGGAAGCAAGAATGTCAGTGCTTGCTGAAGAGATAAATATGTATTGTTCTCTTCAAAAACAATTGAGCTAGTTCTTAAATATTATCTTCGTAAATTGAGGTACATGACATGGTATCATAGCGGTAGGTTAGAATACTGTCTTATGAGCTCGAGTGTAGGTAAAATCAAATATAGTAATTTTTTTTTATATAATGAGGAATCAAGTAAATTTTAATGATATACAAAGACTGAGATAAGTAAAGGAAAGAAATTTTCCTATGAGTAAATTGATATAATTTTATTATGCGAATTAAGTTTGTAAAAAGAAATACTAATTCATTGTTGACTTGTTTGACGATAATATTTGAATGAGACAAAATTGTGGCATCGAGATTTCTATAGAAAAATAAACATGATAAGACATGAAATTGTAGGTAGCAGAGGAATTGATGGTTAAAATTCTTATTTAAAACCATTAGAATGTTTTCAAATTGAGATAGAATATCATAATATTTCATGGCTAAAAGGAAATTAGTCTTGAGAAAAAAAACAAGTAGAGTATTTGAGAATTTAAATTTTAAAATGATAGGATGACGACATCTTGGAGTATCTTGGCTACTCCAAGACACCAGATAAGCATGAAAGCACTTAGGAATAATGTTGCAAATACTCATAAAAATATCAACTTTATGCCAAATTTAGTAAGTATGAATTAATCAAGAGAAGAACCAATCTTAGGAATATGTAAATTTCCTAAGACAAAAGTGTAGTGTACCTTATAAAGGTCCAAACAACCCTTTCCTAGCACATATATGAAAGATGCGGTGGACATTAGATCGTTATAGGGTTACAAATTACTAGTGAAGATTCGCCGAAGGGTTCACTAACTGGCCTATTTTATAACATCTTCACAACATAAAAGAGTTAAACTTATCTAGAACCAAAAATGACAAGGAAGTGTTGATTGGTTGAAATGATTGTTGACTGTAAATCCCCCACTTAAAGATTGATTTGAGTTGATGTAGCAGGATAAACAAGAAGGATGTTGACTAGATTCCCTAGAGCAGGCCAATGGAATTGTAAAAGTTTATGGGTGAATGAACCTGTAGCCATAATTATGAGGGGAAAATATATTCACCCGAATTTTTCTAGTTTGATGTATTTTCTTTAAGAGCTTTAAAAAAAATTTAAAAAATTGATGAATGAAAATATAGGCATGAAAAAAATGTTGAATAGGAAGTAGTGCAAAGATGCAAGTTCACTAAATAGATATTAAATAATGAGATGCTAAGTGCAGACAAATATGTATATGCAAGCTTAAAGACTGAGGAATATTTTTCCTAACATGAGTTAGATAACTAATAATAGACAATGGTAAATATGTGACCAGGAACATGTAGATGAATGGTTGGGGAGTCAATGAAATTGTTGCATAGACTGCGGAGTCAAGGCTATGAAAAGAAGGTGTTGATGGGAGATTGACACAAGTGGGACCCATACCTATTGGCATGAATGTTGTGCCAACGTGATAAGTGCACTAGGAAGAAGTGTGTTATTATTGGGACCCAATTTTGAATTAAGGTACATGACGATGAATTTTGGTTAATTAAGAAGATTAAATGTAAATGACATGAAATGCCGATGTAGAAGGATCCCAAAAGACCAAAAATTCAAGGTCCTCAAATCTCAGCAAAAAAAAAAAAATTTAAAATGTAGATCTCAGCGAGAGCTTTCCAATGGCGTGAACACCATCTCAATCTGACTCAATATGTGAAAGTTAGACTTATCTTAAATTTGTGTCAAACAGAGAAGCAAATTGCAGGTGGACCTTAGGGTGCCACATGGCACTCCTACAAGATGCCATGTGGCACTCCCATAGGCTTCCACGTGGAAGGCCATTATATGGTATGGTCAACATAGGAGGGACCCACCATTGATGTGGTAGAAAATTGGATGTTGACTGGGGTATGATATGGTGGGGTTATGACCCAATAACATGGGACGATGTGGCCCAATCAAAGGATGCCACAAGGCACCCAACTAGCAGTTGGATGGGTCTGATCAACTGATAAGTTTGAAATCAAATTCAAATTGGTAGACTGATGATTTGTTGAACTTTGGTAGGTAATCAAAATGGGAGGTCATATATATATATATATATATACGATGACAACGGTTAACGGGCGATTTTAACTGCCACTTTTTTTGTTAATTTAAAACCTATATGGTTGTTGGGTTTACGGAATCGAACCCATGACCATGTTCAATCTAACAACCTAAACAGAGTGCGACATCTGGTAAGCCCATCTAGGAGGCCTTGAAATGATATTTGCACCACAACAATTTAAATCCATTCCCATTTGATCCAACATAGGATGCGAAGCGTAACGAAGGCGGTGGAACTAGTGGGGTGGAACTTAGAACTGGTGGAACCCTAAACATGACAAAACCTTGATGACATAGTTCCAGGGGGAATATTCCTATGTAGAATCTGTGTGGAATTGAAAATATTATCTGAGGGTCCAAAGTTGCAGGTGACATAATATAGCGAAGTTTATACACAAATTACTTATAATTTTGAGAATATTTCACTTATGCAGTCTATTTCTGGATTTGAGAAGCCCATTTTCAGGTCACTCCTAGGATTGGGGGTATAATGATGTATATTTCCATGTACTAATTTTTATTTTTGATGAGATGAATTAAGCAACCTCTCCACTTTTGAAGCAGGGCCTAGAGACGTAGTCCACATTGGACGAACTTAATTATAAAACTCTTTTGTGCAATGTATTTATGGTTTCCTTGATTTTTCCTCTGATTTAAGTGTTTGTACATATTATTTTTAAATTCTCTTTCATTCAATTATGCTAACATCAACTGAAGACAAGATCTTGGATCATGCTAGTATCAGAGGAATACCCGATCAGGTTTGGTATCAGAGCAGTCTTCTTGGTGATGTGAATTGTGAGTGTGAATGATAACTAGGGCCAAGCTCCAAAAGGGTGAAGTAACACTTAAGTATTTTCACTTAGAGATTGGACGTGGAACACAAAGAAGTAAAATGGAAAATGATGATGTTTGCACCGAGAATGAAAAATATTTGGAAAAATCCTTTTACAACATGGAAAATATGGTAGATAAATTGTTTGAAGATTATCATAAGAGAGTGGCAAAGAAGGAAGAGAAGAAGGAGGAGAAGAAGAAAGAGAAAGCATAGGAAAATGCTTCAGTAAATCAAGGAAATGGAGTAAAAGTTTCTGAACCTCCATCTCCAATATCTTCAAGTGAATATTATTCTTCTTCATCATCTAATTCTCATCATTCTAATCATCAACATAAAAATGATTCTAAATTTTTTTATTTTATTTTTATTTTATTTTAAAGTTGGGTATAAAATTTGATTATCCCATGTTTAATGGAAAATATAATGCATAAAATCTAAATAATTAGATTAGACAAAAGTATATTTCCAAATACAACATATCAAAGAGGATGAGGCGATGATACGGTTAACATCTCTTCAATTGGGAGGAACTACTCCTGTATGGTGGAAGAACAGACTTCACTAAGGTAGAAAACATATGGGTAAACTCGTTTATTCTTGGTATGAATTTTTTTATGTGTTAAATGGATAGTTTTATCCATTGGGATATCGACATAAAGCCATGATAGAATGGAAACATTTGAGCGAAGGAAAAGTTCAAGATGTTAAAATTTTAACAAAGGAATTTAGGAAGCAAGCATTAGCATTGGGAATTCCTTTAGATATACCTCATACTTTGATGAAATAATTTGGCATTGGTTATTTAAATAATTGTCTTAATAATACTTTGTTGTTGTTTGAATCCACTACTCTTGATGCGGCTAGTGTAAAAGAAATTCACCTTGAAAGAAGAGGAAAGTATGAACAAGAAAACCATGCAAAGAAGACAACGATGACAAATAAAAAGGAGGAAAATCCATCTTGAAATCATTGTGAGAAAGAAGGGAACAATGAGGATAATTTCTAGAAACTGCATCCAAAATTGGAGCCAAAGAAGAATAGTAGAAAATGGAAGTAGAAGATGATTTCTACAATGCAACAAGACCTTCGATCCGATTCAGACAATGAGATGAAGATCATAGTTGTTGGGATTGCATGTGTTAGACCAATTGAACTAGGTTTCGATTTAGGTGATGAGATGAAGATCGTAGATATTGGGATTGTAGGTGATGGATCAATTGACTTGGGTTCTGATTTAGGTGATGATACAAAGATTTCAGTAGGTGTTGCCCTGAATATGAGAAGAAAACCATAGAATGCATGGCTCTAATAACTTAAGGAGCTCAACCAGAGCATTCTAGAAGAGAATGTTGAATTAATGAGACTTCTACAAGAATTAGAAGAGGAGAAGAAGGGATTGCAGCTTCAACTACAAGCCACATAATAGGCCTTGGAAATGTTGAAGAGCAACATAGGCTTATTAAAGGAATCATCACCTGCTATAGAAATGGAAACTGAGGAAAACAACATGAGTGGTTCTTCAGTTTCATGTTCTCATTATGATGATGATTTTGGTTCTTTCGAAAAGAACACTAAGGCATTGGTTTGAAGCTAATGAATAAGATGGAATATGAAGGAAAGGGCCTAGGATTTAATGAATATAGAATTGTGAATCCAATACAAGTGGTATAACTACCTCGATATGTAGGAACAGGCTATGTTGGAAAGGAATATGGGACATTCTACAAGATCACCAATGAAGGCAAGCTCTCCTTTCTAGGCTTGCACCAAAGACAACCATTCAAGGAAGGTTATGTCACCCAATAAGGAGACACAAAATAAGGTCAAGAAATTATTGAGGAAGAAAAACCATTGCAGCCATTGCAACAAGAATGAACATTAGAAAGCCACATGTTGAAAGTTCCATCTATAGAAATTCCCAAAGAAGGACATGGATCATACGAAAGCACCCATGAAGGAATCGACCGAGGAAGTAGTTCAACAAGGAAGCCAACTACAGGAAGAAAGTTCGTTAGCTTAGTTAGGTAAGAGATGGGTAGCCTTTTTAAGTAGTTTGAGCATGGCCACCATTGTAAATCACATGTTGTGAAAATGTTTGTAAAAGTGATGAATGCATAACATCGCTTATATATGAAACATAGTGATATTTTGGCCTTTAGTTGGATAGAAGGGTATGGTTGTTTTTGTAAACCTGATCATGAGTGTTATATAAACTCTTGGAAAGTATGGTCTTGTTTGGAATCTTGCAAGTTGGACATGTATTGGCAGCTACAAATTTTCATATGGACACAAGTGTCAGTTTCATCACTTCTAGCTTCAAAGTACAAAGGTGAAGGAGAATAAAGTGTTGCTTGTTAGAGACATTTGTTATGAATATCAAAATTTCAGCACTTGTTTATAATTTTGGAGGACCAAAAGTCCTTCAGTGGGGAGGAATGATCTAATAGGATCCCAAAATGCCACAATTCAAGGTCCTTAAATCTTAGTGAAACAACACCAAAATGTAGAGCTCGGCGAGATATTTTAAACATCGCTAACAACACCTCAATCTGAATCTATATGTGAAAGCTACGTCCATCTAAAGTTTGTGTCAAAAAGAGAATGTTTTTTTTGCAGGTGGACCTTAGGGTTCCATGTGGCACTCCCACATGCTAGCACGTGCCAACCTATTCATCCAGTATAGTCAATGTTGCAGGGACTCACTATCGACGAGATATATAGTTGGCGGTTGACCGGGGTACGATATGGTGGGGTCATGGCCCAATAGCATGGGACCACGTGAGCTAATCAAAGGGAGCCACATGGTGCTCAACTAGCGATCAGTTGGGCCTGATTAAAAACTGCCAATTAGAATTTGACCACAAACTTTTGGATTGAACCGACCACGTGGCCAACCCACCAACCATAAATCCTACATAACTGATGGATTAACACATTAAATGACATACCCACCAACAACACAAATTATATACACATATAACCAACAATCACATGGTTGTTAGTTGACGATTTTTTGAACATTGTGAGGTAAACAAAATGGGAAGCCATAAATGTGTGTGTGCGCGATGAAAATGGTTAACAGGTGGTTAACGCACTTCGTTTTTTAATTTAAAACTTATATGGTTGTTGGGTCAGTGAAATTTAACCCATGACCCCTTTCAATCTAACGCCCTAGATAGAATGCGGTGGTTCATACGTCAAACTGTGTTGAGATTTTTGGGTAGCATTGGATGTGCTCTAGCTTTGAAACTTTGTGGAGGGGCTAGAACACATGAGATCTCCAAGACCTAGAGAGCGTTTGGAAAAATTCCATATGGTGTAAAAGTTATTCAAATAATTAAATTTTTTAATGGGGACCCTAAGTCTAACTTAGGGAAATTAAAAAATTAAGTGAATTAATTTACACATGTGATGAGAACATTCTAAGTGACGTGGATAAAGCTACTTTTAACCTTAGTTTTCGATTAGATATTAGATCATGGTCGTTGATGTGTCAACGACAAAAGTATAAAGGAAGGGCTTGGGGTCAGTTGGAGGACACACACAAATTCTAAGAGATTGAATTCTTTTGACGGAGTAGTGCTCGGACGAAGATCAGATTTGAGTGACTCAGAGTTGCAGTGAGGGGAAGTTGAAATGATTGGTAAGAAGTGCCAAGAGTACAATGCAAAACAAGGGCAACAGAAACATAGTGGAGGCAACACAACCATCATAGGGTGTGACGCAGGCCCACGCAGTGTCTCTAAGAAGAAGTTTGGAATTCTATCAAAAGCAAGGGTTTATGAGCCAGCATGGATGAAACCAAGATCTGGGAGAAGCAGATCCATGAAGATCTAGGGTGACACAGTCCCTCAACCAAGGCTACGCAGGGTGACGTAGTAGATACGTAAAGCTTGTTATGGTTTCACCAGATTCTCATCCGAATTAGCTGGGAGTTGAGAGAGTGAGGTATATCTCACATTTTCTCTGTTTTCTGTGGTTTTCTTTGTTGGGTGAGCCGAGTTTATGGCACCCTAGATGTACTGAGAAACTCCTACTTAATAATAATAAACCCTCATATCTACTGCACCATTTTTCCCTTTTTGGGTTTTTCTGGGGACATTTGTCCAAAAAATCTGTGTGTCATTTTTCATATGTGCATGATGTCCAGTAAATGATTTGTATTGTATAGGATGGTATTTGTGTTTACTTTGAATATTTAGTTAAATAAATTATGTAATAAATCAAGTAGGAGAAGTAAATCAATAGTTAGCAGTAGGATTTCTGTAGTAAGGATTCATAAATTTTCACATGGTATCAGAGCATTGCAAATCAAGCTGAACCATCAACAAAGCGGTTGAAGATATTTCCTACATGAAGGGAAGTTGAAGAAGCACTGATCCGAAAGAAGGCAACGCAACACCAGAGGGACAACAAACCTTGCAAGGGTGGCACAGAGTCAGTATGCTCACATAGAGGTTGATGCAACTCTAGAGAGGTGACATAGATCCAGTATACTCACATAGAGGCTGACGCAACACCAGGAGAGGGACAATGAGCTAGTGTGCTCACGCAGATGTTGTTGCAACACCAAGAGAGTGACACAGTTTGAGTTGGTGAGTTGCTGTGTAGTTTGCTGGGGTTGGAAGTGCAGTTTTTGATCTTCAGAAGTTGCTGGTGTGGCATAGGTTCTATCGATGTAGAAAAATTTCTAGAAAATGTGACAAAAGCGGGAGGAGAAAATTTGTTCAGCATATTTGTGCCAAAGAAATCTGAGATTCGATCAGGAGGGTGATCATAGAGGACTGATTCAGGAGATTTGGCAGAGGATGCTTGGAAGGGAAATCAGGTGTCAGAGGGAGGAGCTACTCTAGAGGGTTTCTATCACCAAGAAACCTAGATTCGATCTTCTCTTGAGTGTAGCAACAATAAAAGGGAGAGGAGTACCCTCTTCAATAGATTTTGAGCTAGATGGTCTCGTACAGACTGCGTGATTAGGATAGGTTGGACGGTGTGTTCAAATTTGTGATCTGGAAGGCCAGAATCCTATCAGTCTTGGAGGAGTATGGCATCAGAGACCACATGGAAAATGTCTTAGCTGTGCCAACGAATGCAGACGCTCTGAAGAAGTTTAACAAGAATGAGGCGTGGAAAAAGCGCTTTATCATGGATGGGGTAAAGTATCACGTGGAAACACACATTGATAAAAATAGGACAATACATGAGATGTGGAAATTCTTGACCACACTCTATCAAGGCAGCTCCATCCAACGAAAGATGCTTTTGGAAAAGTAGATGAGGATGTTCCAGATGCATAAGGAGGAAGAGATCGATCCATTCCTCTCCAGATTTTAGATGATTCATGGTCAACTGATTGTTATGGGGTCAACTTCGGATGATGGGCACTTGGTAAGGAGTGCCCTGAATGCATTCACTAATGAGAGGGAGACCTTTTTATAAAAAATTTTGGGTAGAGCACAACTCCTTAATTGGGGTGATATGTGGGAGGATGCGACCCTTGCATAAAAGGGACATCAATAGCAAGGGAAGAATGTTAGGTCCCTATATTACTAGTGTACTCCCTTATTTTTGTTAGTGTAGCCCCTTTATTGTTATTTTTGTACCCCGATAACCCCAATATTGTTATTATTGTGCCCTTACATTATTATTGTTAGGTCGGCTAGGATTATATTGTGACCCCATGGACTCCTATATATAGAATGAGGTTTTATCATTTGTATAATCCAAGAATTGTTCATTTATGTAATGTATTTGAGGTTTCCCCCTCGAAGTGGCTGATTTCTAAGGCATTGATCTCTCTTTTCTTCTATTTTTGGATCTAGTTTCATAACATTTGGTATCAGAGCTTTGGATTCTAGGGTTTCACTGCTCCAAACAGGTCATCATGGAATTTTCGCTATAACGTTTTTTATATGAAGGTTCCAAAGATGAATTTTTTACAGCGCGAAGCTGAAATACTGAGGAATGTCATGGAAAAATTTCAGATCTTGATTCACAATATTTTCAAAGATATGATCTATGCAAGTTAGGGATTTTTGGAGGCTCCTGAATTTAGCCTAAACAGGTCATCGTGGCATTTTTGCTATAACATTTTTTCTACAAGGGTTGAAAAGTTTAAATGTTTATAGAGTGAAGATGCAATCCTGAGGAATTTCATGGAAAACTGTTAAAGATTTATTCGCTACATTTTTGGAGATAGGGTCTATGGAAGTTAGGGATTTTGCAGGCTCCCGAATTTCATCTCAAAGAGGTGACCATGGGAAAATTGTCATAACTCTCTCTCTGAGCATTGGATTGGAATTATGTAAAAAGTGGCCAAATTTACATGGACTTTAGTTTCCTGTATATCAATTTTAGAGCCGAAGGAGGAAACAATGACATGTGGCATGCCGTACAAGGTCGCTCTACTAAACCTGTCCATAATTAGGTCATTGTGGAAGATTTGGCATAACTTTGTCTTGAAGAATCCAAATCAAGTTAGACCTCTGGCATTTGAAAGAAGATTCAAAGGGCTACTACAAGGCCCAATTTTAGATATTGAAGATCCAAAATCACATAGATAATTTGGTTTGAATATCGAGCTCCTCAAAAATAAGAAAAAATTGTGTATTGTTTTCAAATTACATAAGTCTTGTTTGAAAAAATTAGTTTGGATTTATTCCAAGGGCATATTTAAGAATAGATATCAGTATTGGGTTCTAAGATTCCCCCTAAAAATAATTCAACACCCATTAAGCCTTCATAAGGCTCTACTATGACTCATGAAGATGAAGAAATGCAACATGAGATATCAAAATTACAAGAGCAAGTGCACCAAATTTTGTTATCACAAAGAGCAAAAAAAAATGAAATGGAAGTTTTGAAGAAAGGCGTGGAAACTAATATGGATGGTTTGAAGAAAGGTATGGAAGCTAAGATGGATCGCATGGAAGTTGGCATGGAAGCTAAGATGGATGACATGGAAGCTAAGATCGATGAAAAAATGAAAGACAACATGGAAAACATGAAGAATGATCTAAAAGTAGACATCGAAGGTTTGGAAAAGTTGATACAAGAAATGTTTCCTAATGGTGAAAAGATAGTAGAGGAAACTCATGATGAGAACAAAATAAATGTTAATCGTGATTTCATAAACTCTAATGTTGGATGGAATAACCACCATATTCCAAAGATGGATATGAGGAAGTTTGATGGCAAGGATCATGTAACATGGATACTAAAGATGGAGAAATATTTTGATCTCAATAATGTGAAAAACACACAAAGGTATGCATTGCATCTTTACATCTAGAAAAAAATACATTTGTATGGTATTGTTGGCCTTGCTCCCGTAATTTTTTTTTCACTTGGTCAATTTTTATGGAGGAAATGATAGCACATTATGAGGGTAAAAAGAGAAACACCTTCTTTACCCAATTGATAAATCTCAAACAAAAGGGTTCAGTGGTGGAGCACATTGAGGAATTCCAAAAATTGAATATAAGGGTAACTGATATTCCAGAGGAACACATGATTGATGTCTTCATAGGGACTTTAAAGGATAACATCCAACATGAGGTTCACGTTTGGGAACCTGATTCATTGGAGAAGGATTTCAGGTTGGCAAGAAACATTGAATGTAAAATTATGGCGACAAGGAAGCCTATCACTCACATATATAAACATGGAAGTGTTGCTACTCCTAGACTTCCACAACCTACAAGGTTGACACCACAACAATTGGAAGAAAAAAGAGAAAAAGGGCTTTTCTACAGTTGTGATAGAAAATACACTAAAGGTCATAAGTGTGATGAGAAGAAATTATTTTACATAGATTGTGAAGAGGAGGAAGAAAATGAACAAGAAAATTCAAAAGAAGAGGATATACACTAGGAAACAACCCTAAAAGAAGAAGAAATGAGTCCGACCATATCGTGTAATGCATTGGCAGGACTTACCACTCCTCAAAATCTCAAGATAGAAGGACATATCAAGAAGAAAAAGGTAATAGTGTTGATTGATTCGGGTTTTACCCATAATTTTCTTCATTGTAAGGTAGCTAAGGAATTGAATTGCTTCCTATACCCAGCACCATAATGTCAAGTGATGGTTGCAAATGGAGGGACTATAAATTTCTTTGGAAAATGCCATAATATCAAGCTAACCATGGGGGAATATGTATTTAATAGTCCAATTCTTTCCATTCCAATGGGAGGTGTTGATGTTGTATTAGGAGTACAATGGTTACAATCTTTGGGGACGATAGCTTTTAATTTTCAAGAACTTTTCTTGAATTTTTTTTTCAAAAGGAAAGGAAGTCTAATTACGGGGTATCGTAGGGAAGCCAGGAAAGATAATAATCTCTAATGTCATGAAAAATGTTATGAAGAAAGAACAACGAGGTGTAATTTCACAATTATGCTCACTAGAAGTTGCAACATCAAAATATTCTATTTCTCCAGATCTGCAAAAAGTCTTGGATAATCATTCCAAGGTGTTTGAAACTCCCAAATGACTCCCACCTATTCATGATCATGATCATGCTATTCATTTAATTCTAGGAAGTGTTCCTCAAAACATCAGGCCTTATAGATATCCTTATGTAAAAAAGAGCGAAATTGAACGTATGATTGCAAAAATATTAGAGGTTGGTATAATTCAACCTAGTCAAAGTTATTTCTTTGTTCCAGTAGTATTGGTGCACAAGAAGGATGGATCATGGCACATGTTTCCGGATTATAGGGAGCTCAATAAGCTCACTCTTAAAGATAAATTTCCCATTCTTGTGATTGATGAATTATTGGATGAATTAAATGGAGAAATTTATTTTACCAAGTTGGATCTTTGTTCAGGATATCATCAAGTTAGAATGAAGACTGAAGATATTCTGAAAACAACATTTCAAAATCATGAAGGTCATTATGAATTTTTGGTCATGCCTTTTGGCCTTACCAATGCACCTTATACATTTCAAGGGTCAATGAATTCCATTTTCAAACCCTTCCTTAGAAAATTTGTGCTAGTATTTTTTGATGATATACTAATCTATAGCAAATCTTGGAAGGATCATGTTCAACATGTTGACAGGGTGCTCAAACTGTTGGAGGAGAAACAATTATATGAAAAAACATCCAAATGTTTCTTTGGAGTAAAAGAGGTGGAATATCTGGGTCATATTGTATCTCACAAGGGTGTTAAGGTAGACCCTAGAAAAATTAAATCCATTATGGAATGGAAAGTCCCAACAACAATAAAGCAGTTGTGAGGATTTCTCGGGTTAACAGGGTATTATCGCATGCTTGTTAAGAATTATGGGAGAATAGTAGCAGCTCTAACAACATTATTGAAGAAATATGCATTTTCATGGACTCCTGAATCAACTAAGGCCTTTGAATATCATAAAGAGGCAATGTGCCTTGCACCGGTCTTAGCTACGCTAGACTTCAAAAAACCCTTTATTGTGGAATGTGATGCCTCGGGAAATGGAGTTGGTGTTGTTTTAATGCAAGAAGGAAGACCCATTGCTTTTGAAAGTCATCCAATCAAAGGAAATTATTTACAGAAATATATTTATGAGAAGGAAATGCTAGCAATACTACATGCACTAAAGAAATGGTGACCTTACCTAATGGGAAGACACTTCAAGGTAAAAAATTATCATGATAGTCTTAAGCAATTTTTGGAACAAAGACTATCTTCAGAAGAGCAGGAAAAATGGGTCAAAAAGATGTTGGATTATGACTTTGAGAACATCTACAAAAAAGGGAAGCTAAATTTTGTTGTAGATGCACTCTCAAGAAAGAATGAAGATTTGGAAGCATTTCTTTGTGCCATTTCTATTATCCAACCAGATTGGATAACCAAAGCAAGGGATGAATGGAAGAAGGATGAAGAAGTGTGGACACTCATTCAAAATTTGCAGCAAGATCCTAGTGCATCTGATACATTTAGTTGGAAAAATGATTCCTTATGGTGCAAAGATCACTTATATCTTTTTAAGAATTCCCAACTAAAACAAAAGATCATTTTGGAATTGCACACTTCTCCTTTAGGAGGACACTTAGGGATTTTAAAAACTTACCAGAGGGTGAAGAAATAATTTTTTTTGGATGGCCTTAAATATGATATCCAAAATTTTGCTGTAGAATGTTTGGTTTTCCAGCAAAATAAATTTGAGATAATTAAGGCCCGAGGTCTTCTACAACCTTTATCCATTCCAAGTCAATGTTGGGAGGAGATTTCGATGGATTTTATCACAGGTTTACCGAAGTACGAAGGAAAGAGTGTTATCATAGTGGCAGTTGATAGAAATACCAAGTATGCACACTTTTGTGCATTATCTCATCCATTTAAAGCAAGTACAATTGATACTACAATTATGGAAACAATTCAAAAGATACATGGAAACCCAAATATTATTGTAAGCAATAGAGATCCCATTTTTACTGGAAATTTTTGGATGTAATTATTTTCTTGTTTGGGTACTCAAATAGTTGATAAATCATCCTATCATCCTCAATCTGATGGTCGAACTGAGATAGTGAATAAATTTTTAGAAGGATATCTTTGTTGTTTTGTATCTGATAAAAAAACACAATGGGTCAAGTGGTTACCTCTTGCTGAATGGTGGTATAACACTTCCTTCCATACTGAAACAAAAATGACCCCATTTATGGCACTTTATGTATATCATCCATCATCCATCACATCATATTTAAGAGAGAATTCTAAGGTTCAAGCAGTGGAAGATCACATTGAGCATCAACAAGAAGTTCTCCAACTCTTAAAGGATAACCTAAATTTGGCACAAAATCAAATGAAACAACAGGCAGATCAACATTGTAGCGAGATAATTTTTGATGTAGGAGACTGGGTATTTTTACGACTACAACCATACAAACAAATGTCCCTCAAGCAAGCTAAGAAGGATAATAAATTATCGCCAAAGTAATATGGTCCTTACAAGGTGTTTCAAAATATTTCTACCATGGCATACAAATTGGAGCTTCCTCCTTCGTCGCGAGTGCATCCAGTTTTCCATGTTTAATGCTTAAAGAAGGTTATAGGTGAAAAAATTCCAGTTCAAACAATATTTCAAGAACTTGATGAGGAAGGAAAAATCATATTGGAACTTGAAGCAGTCATCGAAACAAGAACTCGACACCTACGAAATCAATCAATTTCAGAGTATCTCATCAAGTGGAAGAACTTACCCACTAAAGATTCTACATGAGAGGATGATAAATTTATACAGAAACACCCAGAGCCACTCAAGCTTTGAGGGCAACACTTTTTTGAAGGAGAGGGGCATGTTAGGTCCTTATATTACTAGTGTACTCTTTGTTAGTGTAGCCCCCTTATTGTTATTGTTGTACCCCTATAACCCCAATATTGTTATTATTGTGCCCTTACATTATTATTGTTAGGTCGGCTAGGATTGTATTGTGACCCCTTGGACTCCTATATATAGAATGAGGTTTTATCATTTGTCTAATCTAAGTATTTTTCATTTATGTAATGTATTTGAGGTTTCCCCCTCGAAGTGGTTGATTTCAAAGGCATTGATCTCTCCTTTCTTCTATTTTTGGAGTTGGTTTCAGAACAAAGAAGAAGAAGGACCGATCAAAGGTTTGATGCTTTAGATGTGTCGAACTTGGACACTTCACCAACACTTGTCCTAAGAGGAAGGACATCGAATATTCTGATTCCAAGGCAGCAATAGCTAGAGGCGACAACGGTAGTGAGGATGATGTGGTGATGAGTGCTCATGTGCCTCAAGAGAAGAAGTGGGGTGATATTTATCTGTAGAGTAGATACAGAAGGAAGGAAATATCCTTGAGGTGGCCAGACTCTTAGATGACATACGACCTACGAGAGCCTTAAGACAGTAGAAATATGACTGCAGTAGTGGGTGCATAAAATCATAGATGAATTAGAGGAAAAGTTGGGACAATATAAATTAGAGCAATGCAATACAGTGGCAGCAATAGTGCAGAGGATGATGGGACTTCAACAACGTAAAGGGGGTAATTCTTACGCAGTTCAAAGCAAAAATAATGCAGTGGCTTCAGAGAGAAAACACAACGCAATAGCCAAGGGAGCTTTAGTGATGAGATGCAACCTGATTGACTTGTCTGTCAGTGATTGGGAAAGGGTCCTTCAGTTGCTTACTTCTCAACCACTGAGTTGCAGTGCAACAGTTGGTAGCATGATGCAGTGATTTGAGAGGGAGTTGCAGTACAAATGTTGTAGTGTTAGTGACAGAGACTTGGGAAGTAGTAGTGGATGAAGGGCAGTAGACCAAGCATCAACACGAAGACTGAAGCCATATATCAGGGCAATGCTTCAATGTGGAAGTATTGCTAAAGAACACTCCTCGCTAAGAGGGAGTGTTCAAATTTTGGGGTAGCATCGGATGTGCTCTAACTCCAAAAATTTGTGGAGGGGATGGAACACATGAGATATCCAAGACCTAGAAAGTGTTTGGAGAAATTCCTATTTGGTGTAAAATTTATTCAAATAATTAAATTTTTTAATGGGGACCCTAAGTCTAACTTAGGGAAATTAAAAAATTAAAGTGAATTAATTTATACATGTGATGAGAACATTCTAAGTGATGTGGATCAATTTAATTTTAATCTTAGCCT
The DNA here is from genome assembly GCA_034641835.2 of Pinus albicaulis. Classification (NCBI taxonomy): domain Eukaryota; kingdom Viridiplantae; phylum Streptophyta; class Pinopsida; order Pinales; family Pinaceae; genus Pinus; species Pinus albicaulis. Next base: position 836,258,764 of record CM076583.1, on the reverse strand, counting down.
TCGATTAGAGATTAGGTCACGACTGTTGATGTGTTAACGAGAAAAGTATAAAGGAAGGGCTTGGGGTCAGTTGGAGGACACATACAGAGTCTAAGAGATCAAATTCTTTTGACGGAGCAGTGCTCAGACGAAGATCAGATCTGAGTGACTCAGAGTTGTAGTGATGGGAAGATGTAGCGATTGGTCATAAGGGTCAAGAGTACAACACCGTCCCTCAGGAGCGTGATGCAGGCCCACACAGGGTTCACACAGGGGAAACGCAGTGTCTCAAAGAAGAAGTATGAAATTCTGCCGAAAGAAAGGGTTTCTGAGCCAACAGGGCTGAAACTGAGATTTGGGAGAATCAGATCCATGAAGAACTAAGGTGACGTAGTCCCCCAGCTAAGGCTACGTAGGCTGACGCAGTAGCTATGCAGAGCCAACTGGGGTTTCACCAATTTCTCATTCGGATCAGCCGGGACTTGCGAGAGTGAGGTATATCTCACATTTTCTCTATTTTCCGAGTTTTTCTCTATTGTGTGAGTTGAGTTTATGACACCCTATATGTACTAAGAATCTACTACTTAATAATAATAAACCCTCATATTGTTGCACCGGTTTTCCCGCATTGATTTTTTCCTAGGACATTTGTCCAAAAAATGTGTGTGTCATTTTTCATATATGTGTGATGTTTAGTAAATGATCTGTATTTGTGTAGGCTATTATTTGTGCTTACTTTGATTTTTTTTGAATGTTTAGTTAAAAAAATTGTGTAATAAATCAAGTAGGAGAAGTACATCAATAGTTAACAGTAGGATATCTATAATAAGGATTCAAAATTTTTCACAAACTGGGCACCCTTGAAATGATCGTCATTCCAAAAATATTTAAAACCATTTCCATTTGAGCCAATAAAGGATGGAGGTCACGTAGCTGAACAACGACAGTGGAACCGATGGGGCGAAACTCACAACAGGTGGAACCTTATGCACAAAAAACCCTCAAGGACGTTGTTCCAGGGGGAATATTCATGGGAAATATTCTAGGAATATCCATATGCAGAATCTACGTGGAATCTAAAATATTTTCTAAGGGTCCAAAGTTGCAAGTGACAGAATATAGTCAAGTTTATCCTCAAATTACTCAAAATTTCGAGAGGAGTTCACTGGTGTAGTCTATTTTTGGATTCGAGTTGCCCATTTTTAGGTCACTCCCTGGATTGTAGGTATAATGATGTATATTTTCCTATACTCATTTTTATTTATGCTGAGATGAATGAAGCATCCCCCCCCACCACCCACCCCCCCACTATTGAAGCAGGCCCAGATACGTAGTCCACACTGGATGAACTCTGTTATCAAACTTTTGTGTGCATTGTATTTATGGTGTCCTTTATGTTTCTTCTTCTTTAAGTGTTTACAAATATGGTTTTTACACGATCTTTCATGAAATTATGCTAACATCAACTGAAGAAAATATCTTGGATCATGCTGGTATCAGAGGAATATTAGATCATGTTTGTAAGTCCTCTACTTAAAGATTGATTGGATTTGATGTAGCAGGATAAACAAGAAGGATTTCAATTAGATTCCTCATAGTAGCCCAAAAAAATTGTAAAATGTTATGGTTGAATGAATATGTATCCATAATTACGAGGGGAAAATTTATTCACCTAGATTTTTCTAGTTTGATTTATTTTTAAGATATTTGAAAAAATTACATAAGATGATAAATGACAATATAGGCATGATAAAAATGTAAAATAAGAACTAGTGCAAAGATGTATGTTCACAAAATAGATATTAAATAATGAGATGCTAGGTGCATACAAATATGGTTGTGTAAGCATAAATAATTTGAGGAGTCTATTTTCCTAGCATGACCTAGATGATTAATAGTAGATAATGGTAGATATGTGACTAGGAAGAGGTAAAAGATCAATTGGGGAGCCAATGAAATTGTTGCATAGTATTATGGAGTCAAGGTTATGAAAACTATGGTGCTGATGGGAGATCGACACAAGTGGGACCTATACCTATTGACATTCATGTTGTGCCAATGCGATAAGTGCAATAGGACGCAGTGTGTTACTGTTGGGACCCAAGTGTGACTTATGGCATATGCGAGTAAAATTGGGTTAATTAAGAAGATTAAATGAAAAACGATATGTGAATTTGTAATGGAGGGAAAGTAGGTAGGAGACATTTTTATTTTAAAATATTATCCTTTCCTCTTATATATTTATTGAGTTTTTTACCTTAGGGTTAGGATATGTTTTAGGATTGGAGTCTTATTTCTTTTGGAGAGTTGAATATAAGGGATTTTGGAACTAACAGGAGGTTGGAAGGAAGTGCCACCTCCCTACCGCCATGGTAGGGTGGGCTTGGATTTTATGTAATTTTTGCATATGATAATGAAGAATCCATATTATGACAACAATTTCTTGATGTTGGAAACTTTGTATTGAAGTTTATTTATACTTATTTATTTCCAGTTTCATTTTATGTACAACAATAGTTGTTTTTATTCGCAACAATGGTGTGTTGGTTTGTTTTTTTGTTCATATATGCTTTTATCTTATTGTAATGCCTTCTTCCACATTTACCCACTTTCAACGACCTGTCGAGTTAAACATGAGATGAGGGATAATATGACATGAATCAACATCCTAAGTATAGTTAAGGAAGAAAAATAGACAAACTGGAACCTTATTGAACTTCCCCGAGAACTACATGATACCCAAGAGATAAACAACCACTCCTAGTGCCCAAATCCCAAGTTGGAATGCTTTTTTTTTTTTACCTAGGCTCCCAACTGCATGCATGAAAAGGAATCCATGCAGTTGAGGGCCTCCAACCGCATGCATAAGCCTACCAGGGTGTAGTTATGATCCAAATTATTTAGTTAAGAGGGTGCAGTCCCAGACTCTAAGCCTAAATTCTAGGGTAGCCTCCATACCACTGTTGCCCATAACTCAATGTGACTTTTTAGAATAATAAATAACATCAATACAAATAAATTCATACTAAACTTGATCAAATAATTGACCTAACCATGCTTAACCATGATAGTCATTTCTTCCAACATATTGAGAACATGCAATCTACAAGTCATGAATTCAAATCTAAACATAGGGGCTTGATACTTATCTGAGAATCATTAAGAAGGTATAATTCCCTCTCATACTAGTGTAATAAACACATTCAATAACCATTCATCAACTAATCAAAACATGTCAAGAGTCATATCTAGATATTTTTATGGAACCATGCTTATAACCAAGATATAAAAAGAATAAAAGCAATGATAGAACAATCATCAAAGCTGCATAATGACATGTACAATTACTCATGAGATATAATTTGAAAAGAGATATTATTAACATATGAAAAATCCAAACAAGTAAGGGACTTCCACGTACCACCTCACCATAGATTGGGCTGAACCAAATATTTATTTCATCCAATCACCCCCATGCCATATTCCAAGCATGAATGTGGGACTCAAGACAAAAAAAACTAGGGTTTATCATAGATTAAACCACCTCCACCATAAGACTATTGTGATATCCCCAAAATTGGTCAAGGGATCACATAAAAAAACCAATATACAAACAAATAGGGATTTCTAGAGATTAAACCACCTCCACCCTCAGGATTTACCACAATCCCGAAAAAAACCGATTAAGGAATTACTATGCCAAAAATAAGCTTGGATGCCTTATAATTTCTTAACCAATACCTTGAATAATTTTCCTGTCTCCACCCTCAGGCATTACTGCAATCCTGTCGAAATTGGTCAAGGGATTCCTAGGCCCTACGGGAATTTTCTAGAGACCACCTCACCTGGTTCCAAAACCATCTGGAAATCCAAAGCTCAACCAAATAAAATAACCCCATCACACCATGTCTATCCAAAAATCGAAAGGAAAGGATGAAATCACCATCACACTTGGAAATACCCATGCCCATGATATCGAGAAAACTAAATACACACATGCATGTACCATGCACTGAGAAAATAGTTAGGAATCACAAATGTGACCTATTACCTACAAGTATTATTTCTGAAGCTGCTTGATCCAACTTTTCCTTTCCTTTCCTCGTCCTTCCTTTTCCTTCCTTTTATTTGTTTCTCCAATTCTAGAGTGATCCAAGAATACTCTATGTGTGCAATAGAAAGAGCGAATAGAAAGAGCTCCAAAACTAAATTGACAAATAATTGTGAATTGATACTCATAAGCCTTTTTATTATTGAGGTCTTTATTTTATTCAATTTCCTCTATTTTTCCTTCAATTTCCCTCTCATGCAAACTTGTGACCTTTCATCTCCATTTTATCCTATTTTCCTTTATTTTCATAAATAAAATATGAATTAATCCCAATTTTCCTTTGCCAATTCCTTCACCAATTTCCTTAGCTATAATAAATCGAAATGGAAAACCACTAGGATGTTTTTCCCAACATTTAGCTTGGAATATGTGTCCCATGACCTTGGTATTATTTTTCCTTTATAAACTTTATTACATGAACTTGTAACTCTTGGTTGTTGCAAAACCCTCCCCCTTAGGGGAACACTGTCCTGAGTGTTCTACAACACCTATAACTAGGAAGACCACTGAAAACCAAAACATACCACCCATGGAGCTTTATAACTTAGCTTGATGCAATATTTACAATAAAAATCTACTAAAAACAAAAAAAAACATGACAAACATAACAACATGACAACATAACAACATGAAAACCATACCACTTATTGGAGGTTTATAACACAACTAATTGCAGTATTTACCATAACAACCATACATAAATATGTAAATTTACCAAAAAAACTTTGCATTAACTGAAAAACAATGAAATATATATAGCCCACATTTGATCAACCATATCCCATGTACCTTCAGTGGGCCGAAAGTGCTTCCACTGCACTTTAACTTGCTCAATTTCTCGGTTCCAGAGCATGAGATGTTTCTGTTGCAATATGAATTGTGGTTTTGGCTGGAATTATCCTTTTGGCTCCACCTACAATGCAAACCATTCAATCACATGATCAACATAGTTCACATATTTCTTAAGCAATGACACATAGAAAACATCACGGGCTTTCACTATTGGTGGCAGTGCAAGTCTGTAGGCCACTAGTCCAATCCTCTAAAGGGTCTCGAGAGGCCCACAATACCAAGGTTCTGAATTTACATATGATCCAATCCTCTAGGAGCTCCTCTTTGGATTGATGCACAATACACATGTCTCCAAAACTTAAACTCCTTAAACACCCTATGATGATATGCATAACTCTTCTGTCTATCCTATGTACCTTTAGATTCTTCTTGAGAACTTTCATTTTCTATTCCATTCTTTCCAACATGTCCAATCCAATTAGTACCATGTTCACTAGATCACTCCAGCTAATGGGAGTATTACAACTCTATCCATAAAGTTCCTCAAACAAACTTATCATCAGTGATTCTTGATACCCATTGTTATAAGCAAACTAAAATAGTGGAAGATACTCTTCCCACCTCCTTTGTTGGTTCATAACATACATTAACATGTCCTCCAGAATCACATTGACCCTGCTTGTATGCCCATCTATATATGGATGATAAGTTGTACTAAAGGAAAAATATGTACCCAAACTTGAAAATAGCTCCTTCCAAAACTTGGAAGTGAACTTGGAATCTTTGTATGGCACAATTTTCTTAGGAATATTGTGAAATCTCATTATCTTCTTGATGAAGACCTCAACTAGCTTTATAGATGAATTAGTAGACTTCAATGAAATGAAGTGAGCTAACTTGGTCAACCTGTCAACCAAAATCACGATGGAATCATGATGTCTAGATGTCCTTGGAAAAATTGTGATAAAATCCATGGAAATGACCTCCCATTTCCATTTTAGAATCATAATCGGCTTTAGTAAACCACCAAGACTTGCACTCTGAATTTACCTGTTGATAATCGAAACACTTGGAAATGAACTCAACTACCTATTTCTTTATATTCGACTAGTATTAGAAATTATTCACAACTGTTAGAGTGTTCTGATATCTTGATTGAATTGAATATGTCTTAACATTAAATTCCATAAAGGTAAGCTTCTTGAGATCGATGTTGTCTAACACATAGATCCTGTCCATAAATATATCCATTTTCGTGAGATAATAATCCACATCCTATTCACTTGTACCCTGTTGATGTAACATGTGCTTAAAATCCCTGTACCTTTCATCCTATTTTCCTACCTATAAGATCCAACCTTGCAAATCTGTTCTGTAAGAACTCATAGTTTCTTTATTATTCACCTGAACTCTTCTGCTAAGGGAATCTGCAACCCTATTCTCTTTAACTTTGATGTACCTGTTCTTGAAGTCAAGCTCACTAAGCGCACGAAAAACCACCTATCTTGCATGAAATTCAGGTTAGGCTCGCGAAATAAGTATCTCAACCCATTGTTATCACTCATAAAAACAAACCTCCTACCAAGAAGATAGTGTCTCCACATATTCAAAGCATGGATGATAATTTCCAGCTCAATATCATGCATCACATAGTTCCGCTCATGCTCATTCAGTTTCCTTAACTCATAGCATACCACCTATCCCTCCTGTATCAAGACTTCACCAAGTCCTCTTTTTCAATTAGTTGTACATACCACAAACTCTTTATCTGGATCTTCAATCTTTCAAAATAGATCATTGGTAAGAAACTGCTTCAACTGCTCAAAACTGGCTACACATTCCTCTGCCTATTCAATTTTTTTTCCTTTCCTCTGCAAATATGTAATAGGATAATCAATATCTGAGAATTTCCTAATGGCCTCCTCTAATAACCTGCTAACCCCATGAATGATCTGACCTCATCCAAATTTCTAGTAGCTGCCCATTCCATTATAGCTTTGAATTTTTCTGGATCCATTGCTATGCCTTCCTCGGAAAACACATGCCTCAAGTAATGTACCTATGTCTGAAAGAAACTGCATTTTATAAGATTGTTATACAACTGATTCTCTCTTATAAATCTCAATACTATTGCTAAGATTTCATCATGCTCTTCCTCATTATTAGAATATATCAATATATCATCAGTGAATACAATAAAAAACCTGTCTATATATGGATGCAACACACTATTCATAAAACACATGAAATTAGCTGGAGCATTAGTGAAACCAAAAGGAACCACAACAAACTCATAATTCCCATACCTGGTATGAAAATCAGTCTTGTAGTTTTCCTCTTCTTTGATGCGTACTTGATGATATCTTGATCTCAAATAAATCTTCGAGAACATTGCTTCTCCCTTCAACTGATCAAATACGTCATCAATCCTCGACAACGGATACATGTTCTTGATCATCATATTTTTCAAATTCCTGTAATCAACACACAACCTTAGAGTACCATCCTTATTCTTCACAAACATCACTGGTGCTCCCCAAGGAGATACACTTGGCCTATTTTATCCTTTGTCAAGCATTTCCTTCAAATACAACTTCAACTCCACTAGCTAAAGTGTTTTCATCCTATAAGGTGACCTTGATGCTGGTGATGCCCCCATACCAAATCAATAGAATATTCCACTACTATGTTAGGAGGAAACTTTGAAATATATGTTGGAAAGACATCTTGCAATTTTTTTAAAATCAGATACCACTTAAATACTTCCGAATCCTAAAAATCCTTACCTTTATCACTAGAAACATGCAATTCAAACTGCATAGATGTAACCATCCTCACTAATGTAGGCTTCTTCTTACCCTGCCAGATTCTTCGTTCTCCATTGTCACCCAAGCGCTCAATAGATTTTTCATAAAATAACACCTTTGTAATGTGAAGGTACAACCAATCCATAACTAGAAGCATAGTATATGATCCCAATGGAATCACATTCAAATGTACTGATGTAGCATACCATTCAACTCAAATTCACAAGCTATTGCCTAATGATGAACTCTATTCTTAGTACCTGTATCCAACTGCACGAACCAAGAATCTACATGCAATTATTTTCTCAAAACACACGTATACACTAGGTCAAGATTAACATAAACATGATTAGATCTAGGTCCAATCAAAATTGAAACAAATCGATCACAAATATTACCTTACATCTCAAATATATGCGTGGTGATCCAACTGCTTGTTGTCAAATGCTCCATAGATATAAGGAATGCTCTATCTAATATCCCCAATTGTATGCACCTCTTGAGCACTATATATATGAGGCCCACCACCCTTATACGATGGGAAATCCTTCTTGATATTATCCTTGCCACATATCCAAAACTGAAACTGTCTCCTACCGTCACCTCTATTTTTCTTTTCTCTAGGATGAGGTCCATGTCCCTTTTGTACTGCATTAAACTTATAGTAAGGAGCAATATTCTCTTTCTCACCTGCATCTTGAGGTATTTTTCTCTTTGGTGGCCATTTACCTTTAGTCATATCATTCCCTTTCCAACCCTACTTAGACTCAGTATTATGCTTTGATTTCTCAGAACAATGCTTCAAATTTCTAATGAATTCTTCTAGCAGCCGAGGCTCATCATACTCAATCTAATCCTTAAATGCTAATGGAAGTACATTGAAAAATCTATGAACTTTTTTCTTCTCATCTTTATGATAAAAAACATAATTCAACAACTCTAGGAACTTATTTGTGTACTCCTCATCTGTCATTGATTCCATCTTCAACTCATAAAACTCCTTGGGCTTATTATCATAGTACCTTTTTAACAAGTAGTTCTTTCTAAAGAGTCTCTTGAATTCATGCAAGATAAAATCCTCTTTCTTGATGTATTTGACACACATTACATCTTCTCACCAAATGTATGCTTTCCTTTGAGGCTGAAAATAACTATCCTGGCCTTCATGTTCTTTGTGTAGGCACACAACTCAGATAATTTCTTCATTCCAAGCAACCATGCCTTTTCATCTTATGTTTTTTTTAACTTTCTATGAAATGTAAGTAGTTTGGATTTCTTTAAATCATCTGGAAAATATCCCTTATCACTCCTCCTATAAGGATGATAGTGATGATGACCATGACACCTGCCTGAAATAGAACTAGAGTATAACCGATATCCATTGCCTCTCCTACCAGGTGTATCCAAGAACCTACCATCTTCGACTGTGTCATCCCTGTACAATTTTTTCTCACCATGAGACTTGCTACAATATGCCCCATCAGTCATGTCCTCTTGTCCATAACCGATTTGTGGCTGCCCCTGTATCTGTAAGTCTATAAAACTATGAAAGATAATTGTATTAAATTATTCTTGTTTCTCTTGTGCCCTGGAAAGTATCTCCTATGACTGAATGATCCTGTCATTATTTTCTTTTCAACTTGTGATTTCTTCCTTTAAACTTCTCAGGGTGTTTTCTATGTCCGAATAGTACGTCTCTCTTCGTTGCTAATATAATATGTAAGGAGAGTCTCATGAACTCTAATCCGCCATTTTTCTAGTCATATTTGATCTTCATCTTCTTGCAAGAATACCATGTCAAATAAACCAAATATAAATATAATAAACATACCTCAGTGAAGTTCAGGGGAGGCTATCTCGTCTACAAAATCAGTCTGTATTAGAAAGATACATGTATATACATAATCAATCAATATATTGATATCATGCTTGATAACACCAAATTCATACAATGAACTTATGCACAACCATAAACATGAAAATGCATGAATAACAACCATATATACACTAACATGCGTGTATGAAAAATACATTATGCCCATCCAATACAAGTATTGAACCTGCTTTGATACCAATCTATAACGCCTCCTCCCACATTTACTCACTTTCACTGGCATGTCGGGGTAAACATGAGATGATGTATCATATGACATGAATAAACCTTCTAAGTACATTTAAGGAAGTCAAATTGACAAACTAGAACTTTATTGACCTTCTTTAGGAGCTACATGAGACCCAAGAGTTAAACAAGCACTCCTGATGCTCAAATCCTGAGCTGGAATGTGTTTTTGCTAACCTGGGATCCCAAATACATGCATGAAAAGGCCTCCATGTGCTTGATGGCCTCCAACCACATGAATAAGCATTCCAGAGTGTGGTTATGACCTGAATTCTTCAGTTTAGAGGGTACAATCATAACAGTGATTTTGTCAAGCATACTGAGAACATGTAATCTATAGGTCATGAACACATATCTAAACATAGGGGTTTGATACTTATCTGAGAATCATCAAGAAGGTTTAATTCATTCTCATAATATATTCAATAACATTTATCAACTCATGCATTCAATAACCATTCATCAAATAATCAAAACATTTCAAGAGCGATAACTAGAGCATGTTATGGAACTATGCTTATAACCAGCATATAACTAGAATAATAAACATGATAGAAAATCCATCAAAGTCACATAATAAAAAGTATAATTACTAATGAGATACAATATGAAAATATATATTATTAACATATGCAAAAGCGAACCAAGTCAGAGACTTCCACGTACCACTCGACCATAGATTGGGTTGAACCAAATATTTCTTTCTAACAATCACCCCCATGCCATATTCCAAGTATGAATGTGGGACTCAAGAGAAAAACAACCAGGGCTTCTTGGAGATTAAACCACTTCCACCCTCATGCTACCATGATATCACAAAAATTGATCAAGAGATAACATAAGAAAACAAATATATAAACAACCAAGGCTTTCCAAAGATTAAACCACATCCACCCTCAGGATTTACTGTAATCCTCGCCAAAACTGGTCAAGGGATTACTAGGCCCAAAAAAAACTTGGATGCGTCATAATTTATTCACCAATACCTTGAGGAATTTTCCTATCTCCACCCTCAGGTTTTACCAAAATATAGCCAAAACCAGTGAAGGGATTCCTAGGCCTTATGAGAACATTCCTGAGACCACCTCACTCAATTCCAAAACCATCCAAAAATCCAAATCTCAAGAAAATAAAAAAAACCCTATCACACCATGACTATCGAGAAATTTCAAGGCAAGGTAGAGACCACTTCCACAAATGGGAAAACTCGTTCCCATGATAACAAGAAAACCAAATACACTCATTCATGTACCATGCACTCTAAAAATAGCTAGGAAATGACACATTCAACTTGTTACCTGAAATTATTCCTGTTGAAGCCTCTTGATCCAAATTTTCCTTGCTTACCATTTTCTTTCCTTGTCCTTCCTTTACCTTCCTTTGCTTTCTTTCTCCAATGCTAGAGTGCTCCAAGAATGATCTAAGTGTGTAATAGTATGAGAGAATGGATAGAGCTCTAGAACTAATTTGAAAAAAGGTTTTGAACTGATCCTCCGAAGCATTTTGATTATCGAGGCCTCTATTTTCTTCAATTTCCTCTATTTTTCCTTCAATTCTCTCTCATGAAAATCTGTGACCTTTCATCTATTTTCCTTTATTTTCATAAATAAACTACCAATTAATGTCTCTTTGCCTTTCCAATTCCTTTTTCAATGCCTTTCCTAATTTCCATAACCATAACAAAATAAAATGAATACCCAATAGGATGTTTTTCCCAAAATTCAACTTGGAATACATGTCCCATGACCTTAGTCTTATTTTGTATTTATTAACTTTATTACACGAACTTTTAACCTATGGTTACTGTTACACAGTAATTTTTCACCTCTCTCACTTCTTGTCCCTAGTCTTGAAGTGCCTTGTGACAAATCTTGTGCAGTATATCCACTTTGGTGAAATACATAAAGACATACTCTAAAGACTAAAAGAAATCTTCCTTGAATAATTTCTAAAGAAACTTAGCTCAAACCCTAAATTTATGGGTCAATGATTTTCTCTAGTTACCTGCCCATGCTATAGGTAGGCTGCCCATTCTAGCCTAGCACTGTCAACACCCTTTTGACTGAGAAAACCTTGTTGACCCCTTTCTGGCAGTGTTTCCTCAAATGGAGGAGAAGCTTTGACCTCTAGAAGTTCCCAGGGTGATGAGATGGATGTTGTTAGGTGGAGATATGGTCAAGCTCTCTCATTTGGATCTCTTGATCTTATCAATAGGGGATTATCCCTGAAGAAGTGGACCTTCCTCCTTCTTTCATGGGATCCTAACTCCCTATCCCTTCCTATAAATTGATCCCCATACTTCCACTACCATCTATTGATTGTTGGTCATTGTTGGGATGGTTTGATAATTCATCCTTTACATCCTTATGCTATGCCAATGTCTAATCTTCCGTTCGGGAGAAGGATCTCTAGGGTTTTTGTTTGTCTTTCCATTGTGTCCTAGACTTTGAAGTATATTTTGAGTATGAATGACCTGCATTTCACTGTGTTTTTACTTTTTTTGAGTTATTGGTTGTGTCTCTTTTATTTGCTTGTGTTTAAAGCGATGTTAAACATTTTCTAGGTCAATTATCCTTTGCTTATCACTTATGTTCGTCATAAAAGAGTTGATTGGATTTGTCTTAGAGTTCTACTCTAGAAAGTTCAAACACTATTTCACATTGCTTTTGGCTTGTTTTCATTCGCACCGGTCATCACTGCACTTAGAGATCACCTTCAATTAAGTGTCAAACATAAGGTTATGGTTGTTTGATTCACAAGTTTGAGAGGGCGTGTTTTCTTTATTTTCCAAATTTATAAGAGAAATTGAAAATGATTTTTATTTCAAAACTTTTGATTTGTTTTGTTTTTCATCGTTTTAAAAAGAAAGTGAAAGTGATTTTCCTTCGAGTATTTTTGAAGTGATATTGTTTTATAATTGATAGAAAGAAAAGTGAAAAGAATTATTTTTCATTTCTTGCTTCGTCTAGTTAGTTTTACTTTATTTCACTGATTGCATTTTCATTTCAAGTTTTCGAAGTAAAAGGAAAACAAAAGATATGATTGATGCATCTTGGTGAAAAGAGAAGTGATTTCATTTTTCAGTAAGTTTTCATTTGGGGGATAGTGAAAGAAAATTCAATTTTAAAAGGGTTGCATTTTAGTGATTTTAAGCTAGATGGGGGGCATCATTTCTTATTGCATTTATGGAATTTTTCACTCTTGTTTGCATTTCTTCCCTCATTAATTTAGAAGTTCATTAAAACAAAATGGATTCTTTTGGCATTTAGCTGCCTTATAGGATTTAAGTGACATCACTTTTGAGCCAAAACTAAAAATAATCAAATATAAGCCTTAAAATTTATCCAATTAACCTTAAGAAGCATTTTAAATTAATGAAAACATCTAGAGGTCTAGGCTAAAGACGTGTTTTGACGTCATTAAGCGTAGAATCTGTCACTAACATTATGTGTTACATTCCAGTGGTGAAATCCCATCCCACATATGGAAGTATATATGACTATGCTCCACGTATGAAAAGTATAAGGTGATTCTCTCATCGTATAGTTACACATTAGAAAATTATGCTACATACTGGACTCAAACATACCATCGAGTAATATTGGGAGACCTCACTAGGTTGCAAACCTTCTATAGGTAACCGAGTAGGATGCCTTGTAGACGTGATACACCGAACACAACATTCAGGGAGATTGAATGACGTATGTTACGTCATTGGAAAATATATTTTCTAAGGTGTATATTGTATTTCATGGATACGTGGTAACCCTTTATGCCTAGTTCACCATTTTTTATTTACTTTGTGTTTAATTTCTAAAATTTAATTTCCCCAGAATAACATTTTACATGTGCACAACGCCTTCTTAGATCTTAGGTTGAGACTAATGGAAATACTTTATGAGTTTTCCAATCAAGGAAACCCCTCTGATGGGAATCCTGGTCCTTTTCCTTCTTTTGTAAATGTTGGTGCTCCCTATATCAAAATATTGTCCCTCCCGGGATTAACCATTGGTTTACTAGTTTGGTTATTTTCAAACCCCATGGTTCTAAATGTCCAAGCTACTTCTCAAGGAAGCTCGCCTGCACCTGAATAGTGTCAACCTCATGTTGATCCTAAAGTTGACCCCTCGCCTTCTTCATTTTTTTCTTCACCTTGTTCTTCCTCTTCGCCTAGTGAAAGTTTGGACTCTAGTAACTAGGAAGATAAGAAGAAGAAGAAGAGGACAAAGAAGAAGAATCCATATAAGTAAGGGGGAACCCAAGAAACTATTGTTGTTTATGCAACTGATGTTGAAAACATTCCACGTTGTCCCGTAAAGTAAAATTCCCTTGCAAGTTATGTAAGGGTGACCACCTTCTTAGAAATTTTCCTGGCATTCCTAGGATATTAGAAGTATGGTCCACTAACTCACATGAACCTTTGTCATCGGCCTCTTGAGATCATGCTAGTGATAAACCCTCAACTAGTGATAGTAAAATTCATGGGAAAATGGGAAAAGTCAAATTTTCCTATAGTTTATGTGAAGGGAATCATCCCATTCACCTTATTCCTTATATGGATGAAGCCTCCAAAACCATTGGATAACCTTACATCTTCTCTGCCATGTTTTCCCTCTGGCTACTGAAAGATTTCCTCTGATTCTCCACTAGTTGATCAAGTGATTGATCAGAATCCATATCTGGTTAATCCCACTCTCTATCGAATCAAATCACACGAGTCCATTCCCGACCAAAAAATGGTTGAGAAAATTATTGACTTGATTCCACCTTCAGTGGATCGTTCTTTTCCCATAGAGAGTGAATCCCATATCAGTCGGGTTATTTTTGTTTCCTTAGATTCTCATGAATTGGAGGGAAATCCTCCCATTCCTACAATACAAGTGGGTGATCCTCCCGTTCCCATAACACAAGGGGGTATTTCTAGTATTCTCACGACACCCCCTCCAAGTAGTCAAGTCGTTTCCTTTGATTGGAGTCGACTGGCAGGATATCGTCTTCCTTCTTATGTGCCATTTGAGATAACAATATAGGCCAATAATGTGGCCATACCTAACACTATAATACATTAAGGCACATATGTTTGTATTATGCCCTCAACTACTTGGTAAGCTTTAAATTCTCTAGAACTTGTGCATGTTACCCAAAATCTGTTAGCTTTTAACATAGAAACCAATGAACGGTTAGGGATCCTTACGAAGTTTCCTATTAATTTGGGAGGAAATAATTTCTATATCGACGTGATGGTTGTTCAAGTCCTATTGGTTTGAGGGGTATTTTTTTGAAGTTTTCAACAGTAAATAGTGAAGGAGGCTTCCTGAAACATCATCCTTGATCCTAGTTGGAAAATAATCACCTAAACTAGGTGGGGCCCACACAGGCTATTTTTAGGTGTATGTCTATTCTTAGACATGGTGAGAATATTCTATAAGTTGCAGGATGCTATTTGTAGATAGTTGGTAAAATGTGAAAAATATATTAAATTCTATTTTTAGAATATTGGGCGAAGTCTATTTATAGAGCGTGTTAGCCACCTATAAAAATTTGTCATACCAAATGGTGGCTAAATAATTTTTGAAGCCTTTAAGAAACAATTTCATAACAAATTGTTAGTTCTTAAAGTCTTACGAAGTTAACTAATCCTTTAGTTAATCTTCACTACTGTTTCCTTCATAAACCTGAAAAATCTGCTATTTGCAAGGAGAAAGACTGCTCAAAAACCCATTTTTTCCCTTCATTTTACCCCTCCTTCCATTCACTAATAACACCATTCTCATCCCCTTTTTCTTCATAAAATTCCTCCATTTCCCTCATCTTCCTTCATTACCTTCATAAATTCCCTTTGATAAGGTTTAAAACTCATTTTTTAACCTTATTGGAACTCTCAAAATCCTCAAAAGTTCCTTAAAAAATCCTAAAAAACAGTGTTTTTGCATTTAGGCCTTAAGCCCCTTTGGCCTAAACCCAACTCCTTTTTCTCCGCATAAAACCCGGAGCCATGACGTGGAGTTAACCTCCATTGCGCAATCATAATCAGGGTTTTCTATCTCCTTATTGCCTTTTACTTTGAAAAATCCGATTATGATTAGCCTTTTTCTTCTTAAACCCAGATCTCCTCATCCTTTTCATAGGACCACAACCCCGCAATCGGGCGCTAAAAACATTAAAAAAAAAACTTTCCCCGAACCCTTTTTCCTTCATTTTTTCATAAACCCGACATATGAGTTGAAATAAACTTAGGCCGTTGATCTCTGCAGATCAATGGCCGTCAGCTCATCGCATCATGCCTATTTTTCATACTTCCTCCCACCGATGCGATCTCCAATTCAATTCGGATCGTCAATCATCTTTTGATCCGATGGTCGATACTTCATCGCATTGAAAAATTTATTTTGTCCATTCCCTTTCCCTCTTCCGATTGCGATCCTGCGATCAAATTTGGGCCGTCCATTCCAAAAATCTAATGGTCCAGATCAAGCCCGACCTTTCTTTGTTATTCCACAAGCCTGACAGTTTAAAATTTTCGGTAAAGATTCACCATTGATATTTGCAGATCAACGATCCTTATTGCGCCTGATCTTCGCCCGGTCCCATGCATCATATTCCTTTCAGCACTCCATCATTAAATATGGCCCTTTAATTCCTAAGATCGAATGGTCGATATCTAAAACCGCCTTTGACCCTATCCACCTTTTTCGCCCGTGCATCTTACCCCATCGTGCTCTCATTCCCACCGTCAGATCTCTCCGTCTTTCATCCAACGAATGAAACTCCATATTTCATAATTTTCCACCTGAACGTTAATGCCAAAAAATTACGCGATATAGGTGGTATTAAAAAGACACTTGTCGAGTGCAGACCCATATCGCATTGTTTTGGAAAAATTCTAAAACCAATTTGGAGTAGCGAGAAACCAGTGGTTTTTTCAGCTGAAACCACCTTTCCCCATCGCATTACATTTTCTCATTTAAATCTCCACCATTCGTTCTTTTCAGCCAATGGCTCAGGTTTCATTAAAGCCCCAAGTCTTTGCTCCTTCGATTATTCTCTTGGCCATCTCATCGACTGTTTCCCACCGTCGATCTCCACAGATCGATGGTCTTGATTAATTATTTCCCCCAAACACATATGCCTCCATATGATCTCCCGAAAGCCTAGTAATATAATCTCAACCGCCGGATCCTCTCATCCGACAGTCCCAATTTAACCTTCCCCCACATTTATTTACCTTTCGTCTATTTTCAAAGGGGTTTCACCAGAGGATCTCAACCGTTCATTTTTCTTATCCAACGACTTGGACTTAATCCTGCCACTGTTTATCCAACTGCGCCCCCCCCCATTGGCCCATGAAATGATCTGGACCATTGGATGCTTTCATCCAACGGCCACGATTTAATCTCGCGCCCAGAGTAGCCACTAACCCATTTTCACCGGATTTTTCTCATTTTTGTTTGTTTGTGCAGGTTTTTAAGGTTTTTCCATTGTTTTAAGAAGAAAGGAATGATTGGGGATGACGATCCCCAGGCCATTATTTGTGAAGACAAATAATCTGTGGGGTTCCAAATATGATTTTATCATGCCTCATGAGCACTAGTAACATTATAAAACCCTCAGCGCACCTGCAAAAGCAACAAAAACACAGTGAACCTCAATCAAACAAAGAGTATCAGTGTCAAAGGATAAAATCAAAGCAGAAATGAAGAATTTATGATTTTAACACAGTTTTGTGGGATTAAGGCATAAAATCGACTATCAAAGGCCTAACCCACACAGTTAAAGATAGCACGAAGACCAGAAGACAAAAATTAAGCCTAATTAGGCCTAAAACACAGATCTAAAGTAAATTAAAGGTGTTTTAGGTTAAAACAGTGAGATCTATCAGTTTTAGAAGCCTCCAATACCACACCAGAGGCTAATTGAATCCTCTCCAGCTACCAAAAGCCACCTGCATCCTCAAAGGAATAAAAAAGGCATCATTTATTGCTTTAGTTAGTAGATATTTTTTTTAAAGCAGCCAGATTTATTGCAAACCCTGCTTGAAGAATTTTAAAGTCAACAAACTCTGCTAAGCGGCTAAATACTTAATCGAAATCAATTAATACAGAGAAATATGAGAAAATTTCTCCTTTGAGCCCCTCAAAGGCCGAGAAGCATTAAATTGTATTAATTGAACTAGAGATCTTTTATTTTATTCCACCTCCTCATTTCTTCTATAAATACTTTTGAAGAAGATGAGATATAGGTTGGTTGCTGAACTTTGATGTAATACTTGTGCTCGAAACTTTCTACACGTAAATAGTTTTCAGAGGCTCTTGAAGCTCTGTTTGTGATCAAAGAAGTTAGGCTGGGAAGAGAATATGATTGCTATACTGAAACATTGGACTTGAAGTATGTAACTGGATTGACATCAATATACAAGCTAATTTTTGGGATCTTGGTCTATATCATTGGTGAAGTACTTCTTACTATGTTATTGTTTTCCTTTCATGTATTCCATTTTGTTCACTTTTCTCAGATAAATAACAACAAGCATAGAGTTAGGATTTACTGTTTACAGTATCCTTCTCTGACTGATAATCTTTATCTTTATGTTTTCCTCCAATTATTTTTTTAAGAATGACTTATGTGTAAACATTATCAAGGAATGTTGGTTTGTCCCTGTCTTGATGTGTAAAACTTGAAAGGAAGTTCTTGACTGATATTTTCATTATATGCTGAGTAGAGTTAGACTGGAAAAGTTTATGGTTTTCCCTGTCTTCTAGTTTCTTTCTCCAAAGGTTGTTTTGAAGGTTTCCCTAAGATTATGCTGAAGCAGGCTTAGATTTTAATGTATCTTGCTTGATCTTAAGTTGCACTTTGTTTTCTTATCTATTTTCATCCCTTCTGAAAGTAGTCATGTGGATTGCTGGATTGTTTTTCTGATAAGTTAGCTTTAATACAAGCTTGTCCAAAGAAGTTTAAGGTTAGCCCTGTCTTTGGTTGGTTTCAAACAATTGCTTAAAAAGGATTTTCTTGTTTGGAAATTTAATAAATCCTTGTTGAAATTATTGAATTTTTCCACCTTCTCAACACTTTTAATGTTCCATTCATAATTTAATCTAAAGGATATTTTGATATAGATGACTTGCCCCTTGGATCACTCTTGAAATTGTTACACAATTAAACCCTTTTTATGACTCCATAGCCCAATGGATTAAGTGTTGTTTCATATCTATCCTATCAGCTGAATCTTGTTCTGATTGTTCATACCTTCAGCTCTTTGAAGCTCTTTCATGTTTAGGACTTTCCACTCAATTAAAAATCATGCTCAACCATCCAAACAAACAAAAAACCCTTGTTCTTAATAACTAGCCTAATATCATACTAAAAGCCTTAAAGATAAATCAATCTTTGCACTTATAGGAAGTCTCTCTGCGGGTCCCAGAGGCTGAATCCTGAAGATCCCAGAATGAGACTCAAATATTTGTCCTCTGAGTTTATTCTTTCCAATCTAATAAAATTACATAGGCCTAATAGGCGGTCTACAGAAATAGTGCATATATTTGATTATTATTAGCTCTTAATAATAATCAGACACTAAACAACAACTTATTCTCTTGGAGCACTTTGTTTCAGTGCACAGATGTGGCACATCAGTGGAATAAGGGAATTACGCAATTCCCAAAGGTTTACTCGAGCTAATGCATGGAGAACTCAGTTATAACTCAAGTGGTAGAGTTATGACACAGTTGGAAGAGTAGTTATGGAGTTGTATTCAATTTAACTCAGTTAGACTCAGTTGAGCTAGTTGTATCTAGTCTAACTGAATGATACACTAGTGAGAGTGGAGTGAATTAATTAGTTAATTAATTCACAAATAATAACTCATTAATCAACTGAACAATACAATAGTTAACTACAATGCTAGCATTTTCAGTGGAGACCAGTGGAGAGATAAGTGAAAGGGCAAGATAGACTATCTGTTGTGACTACTAGTGATGCATGAATTACATCTACATATACATTGGAGTTGCCAATGAGAACAAGGCAATCAATGGGAGTGGGATTACATTGAATTGGTATTTGTAATCAACTTGGATTGCGCAGTCGAGGCAGGCTAGAAAGAGGCAAAGATCGGTGCATGGATTTGCAAGATTGTTCTTGATTAGTGTATGACGATTGTACTGTACTGAGGGCTTGTGATAAGCCTTGTATGCTTTGTATGAGATTTTCATATGATCTCCATGTTACATAATATATATTTTGGGTTTTAAGCTTCAAGTTTTCACTATTAAAAACTGTGTTATGTGCGATTGAATATTTTGTTTATGCTTCACATGTGTGTGCAATTAATTTTTCCACAAAATATTAACAAGTGGAATAGATTCAGTATCTTGCATAAAGTTAAATAGTGTGAGATCAGGTGGATCTTGGAAATATGCATTCTTAGTGCATATAATTTCTACATGGTATCAGAGCATTGTTGATTGAATATTGCAATTGTGAAGTGAGTTTGTGCTGGTGGACAATTCGAATTTGTTGTAGGAGTTTCTTGGTGCGACAATTGAGTATACATTGAAATGTATTTCAATGGGTTGTGGTTGGAGTATGCCCTCGAGGGAAACTATAACTACATAGCCTAGAAGGACAGGATAGAGGTAGTGCTTGAAGATAATGGCTTGAAGGAATTCATCGAGAGATATGTTCCTAAGCCCACTTTGGCGGATGCTGCAGTACTTGATGCATGGCAAAAGAAAGTAGCAAGGACATGGAGGATTATGTTGGAAGGTGTGAGAGACCATATTGTCTCAAGCCTTCATGGGAAAGCCACTCCATATGCTATGTGGAAGGCTTTGATAGATTTTTTCCAAAGAAGAAGCGACCAGAGGAAGTTGACACTTAAAAATAAGCTCAGAAAAATAAAAATGGAGAAGAATCTTTATAGATTTGATGTAGATGGGATTTCTACGGAGCTTCCTATTGTTGGGAAGTGCAAGAAAGACATGGAATTGAAGCTTGAGAGGGAGCAGGATTTGCATGAAGGTAAGAGTGAACCTCAGGATGTGGAGCAGCCACAAGATGAGGATCATGGAGTGGGAGCAACCACTCATGCAGATATATTTCGTGCCAGATGGGCAGAGGGAGTGCATGCAGCTATACCACTAGGTAAGAGGTGGGGCGACATGCATGGATAATCCAAGAATAAATTTCTGGGTAGGATTCATGGAGATGGTGTGGATCGCATGAATTGAACCTGGCTACGAGGTGCCCACAGAGCAACAATAGCATGATCAGTTGGATTGATGCAGACATATCAAAGTGACAGTGTCGAATATTGGAGCGCGGTTCAGAGCTGACAGCAAGTGCAGAGTGCATGGGTGCAGAGTTCAACAGTGCAGTGGTTCTTGAAGACATGTGAAGTAGCTAAGAAGAATTCGAAGACTTTGATGATAGATGCATTATAATGATTGAGTTGTTTGGAGGCTTTCAGTTTCAGAAGTGTTGCAGCAAGAGTTGCAGGGCGAATGCATGGAGTTGCATGTCACATGCAAAGACAATCCTTTCTTATTGAGAGGGAGTGTTGAAGTTTGCAACAAGAAATAGTGAAGGAGGCTTCCTGAAACATCATCCTTGATCGTAGCTGGAAAATAATCACCTAAACTAGGTGGGGCCCACATAGGCTATTTTTAGGTGTATGTCTATTTTTAGACATGGTGAGCATATTCTATAAGTTGCAGGATGCTATTTTTAGATGGTTGGTCAAATGTGAAAAATAGATGAAATTATATTTTTAGAATATTGGGCGAAGTCTATTTATAGAGTGCTGATCTAAAAATAGATGCATGTTGATTATTTTAGTTCTTAATAATAATCAGAAACTAAACAACAACTTATTCTCTTGGATCACTTTGTTTCAATGCACAGATGTGGCACATTAGTGGACTAAGGGAATTACACAATTCAAAAAGGTTTACTGGGGCTAATGCATGGAGGACTCAGTTAGAACTCAAGTGGCAGATTTATGACACAGTTGGAAGAGTAGTTATGGAGTTGTAGTCAGTTTAACTCAGTTAGACTCAGTTGAGCTAGTTGTATCTAGTCTAACTGAATGATACACTAGTGAGAGTGGAGTGAATTAATTAGTTAATTAATTCACAAATAATAACTCATTAATCAACTAAAAAATACATCATTTAACTAGAGTGCATGGCAGTTTCAGTGGAGACCAGTGGAGAGATAGGTGAAAGGGCAAGATAGACTATCTTTGGTGACTACTAGTGATGCATGAATTTCATCTACATATACATTGGAGTTTCCAATGAGAAAAAGGTAGTAAATGAGAGTGGGATTACATTGAATTGGTCTTTGTAATCATCTTGGATTGTGCAGTGGAGGCAAGCTAGCAGGAGGCAAAGATCGGTGCATGGATTTGCAAGATTGTTCCTGATTAGTGTATGATGATTGTACTGTACTGAGGGCTTGTGATAAGCTTTGTATGCTTTGTATGAGATTGTCATATGATCTCCATGTTACATAATATATAGTTGGGGTTTTCAGCTTCAGGATTTACCTGTTAAAAACTGTGTTATGTGCGATTGAATATTTTTGTTTATGCTTCACATGTGTGTGCAATTAATTTTTCCGCAAAAGATTAACAAGTGAAATATATTTAGTATCTTGCATAAAGTTAAATAATGTGAGATCAAGTGGATCTTGGACATATGCATGCTTAGTGCATATAATTTCTACATCTTGAACCAGGTTCATAGTTTGTGGATAAACCAAAAAACTCTCCAACTACTAGCCCTTTTGATAATGAACTGCTTGCGCAGATCAAAGTCTCACCCGAAGCAGTATGGGGGGGTGCTGGAACCAGGTTTCTGTACCCTGAGGGAGAAAATAATGAATTTTTCCTCAAAAAATTGAATGGAAGCTTATATCAATTATAAACAAATGCATGCAATAATATGCAACAGAATCTCAAGGAATACACATTTTTTAACAGAATAAAATAGATTCATTGTTCGCCTTGGCGCAGATAAAGTATAACATAGAAAAATTCATATCTAAAAAATATTCAATTACTTAGCGAGATTCATCAACCATCAATATGCACTCATAATCATAACAAATACCCTTTCTGTGATGTTCATTAGTAGTACAGATAATGCGATCTTAACACAACATAAATAGTAAACAACTCAGATTCATAATATAAGAAGTTTGCCAAAATCTATCCTTTCTATTAGCTTTAGATTTTTTCAATACATCAGACTTCCAATACATCAAATTTCCTTTAAAAAATCCTTATGTGCACACAACCAGCAGAGTCCGCACATAGTCAGGACTAGGCTTCTGTGCAGACAACTAGCAAGAGCCTTTCAACCCAACCCATAAAAACCCTTACAACGTATTAGAGACGCATATAGATCACAATATCAGGAACTTTTAAAAACTAGTTTTATTAGACTCGATCTATCTATTTATATTCTCTTAGCGCGCAGATACTATGGTCTCAAACCATGGGTTGAGGCCCATAATTTACCCTTAAGCCCATTTACATCAAAATTATGGACTTTGAGCCACCACAAAGACCCTTGAATCAATTGTGCAATGCGCACACACAAAATTATACAAAATTATATGGAAAATAGTGTCTCAGGGGACCTTGCTCCAACAGGCCCCCAACATGAACATGTGACTCGTCCCGAGTCACTTAGGTGCCTACTCGATCTTAGCTTGAAGCGTGTTGACATAAGTTTTGAGAGGGAGCACTAACTCTAAACTTTGTGTGGCGATTCCCTACG
The DNA here is from genome assembly GCA_034641835.2 of Pinus albicaulis. Lineage (NCBI taxonomy): Eukaryota > Viridiplantae > Streptophyta > Pinopsida > Pinales > Pinaceae > Pinus > Pinus albicaulis. Next base: position 836,235,172 of record CM076583.1, on the reverse strand, counting down.
CTTGTTGAACCAAATTTTTTGTTGTAGGCCCTTCAGTGGCCATCTCTATGCTTCACTAAGTTTTCTAAATGGTATTTAATGTGTTGTCTAGCATCTGCGATAGTTGAAGCACTTCTTCTGGCCATGGTTGCATGCGTTCTTTCAGTAGTTGTTCCTTTTGGCGCAAACCTTCGATATATGTCTGTATTGTTTTGCACTCCTGTAGATGAGTGAGGCACTGTGTAAGAACCAATGTGGGTGCCACTGTCCTAATTTCCTCAAACTGTTGCTATTTTTGGTAGAGTACAGTGCACAATTTCCATACTACTGGATCATTTTGGAATGAGGTCCAGACTCTCATGGCTTCGTCTAGAAAATCGTCACACTAAGTGACCGCAACAACAATACCATCCCAGGCTTGTTTCACTTTAGCTTCTCTATACACGCAAATATCTAGTGGTGTCTCCGGCTGAAACTTTGTCTAAAGTTCTACAATCTACTGCTCATATTCTGTTTTGACCAATTTCACCGTTGCACATACTACTTTCACCATGATAATCAATCCTTCTAACTTTTCTTCGGGTGTAGCTGTGGCCACGACAACTAGAATGTCTTGGCCTACTAGGTGAATTTTGGCCTCCAGTGCAGCGCATTGGGCTTATGCTTCTCAGCAAGTTTCTTATAATTTTTTCTGCCGAGCTTGCTCGGCCTGCTGTTATGCTTCCATTGTATTTTTGATTAGGAGCTCAAGTCCAAGCCATGGAAAAAAAACTCAAAATTGAAAGTGTTTAAAATTGGTTGAAACCAAGATTTTTTCATAGGTCTCATCTTCCTGATTCCAGTGCCATAAATGGTTCGAAAAACGGACACCATATGAAGAAGTTATTGCACTTTTAGTGGAGTGGGTCCGGAGGAGCACGGAGGGGCCAACCCTCCTCCCATGGAACCTCATCATATGACCAGTGTGGGAGCTTAATGATTAAGAGCGCTTAAGGATCCTAATATAAAGTTTAATATTTAATTAAGCTTCAGTTAAGTGGAGTTTAATATGGCGGAGATTCTGGAGGCGCTCCCAAATTTAGGTGGACTTCCACTTTTAGTGGAGTTAACTGGCAGTTGCCCCACATTTAGTGGAGGAAATTGGGGCAAAGTTGTTTTGGTCATAACTTTCTCATTACTCAACCTTTTGGAACGAATTTGTTTTTGATTTTGTATGTTCTCATCATTTTGGACTTAATGCCATAGGTTTCAGAGCCATTGGAGCTCATTTTCAGCCTATTTAGCTTCGGAGAAGCTTTTTGAGCCACTAGGGCCATTTTGGGTTTTGAGTTTGGTTGAGCTGTGGTTAACCTTTTTTTGGTGAAAAAAAAGTCATTTTTGACTATTTACTGCATTCTAGAGCCATCAAAATAGGTATTAGCTCTGTTTGAAGACTTTCAGAGGCCGAAAACCTTTAGGAGAGTTTTCAGGGCCACCATGGCCATTTTGGGGTTTGAGCTATTTTGAGTTGTGGTTATTAGTTTGAGGTGAACCAAAGCTCTATTTCAGATAATTTTGACCTTATGAATCCATTGGAAGTGGTTTTAAAGGAATTTGAGGACTTCTACAGCCCGAAAATTTGTAGATAAGTTCAAAGCACCAACACGACATTGATGAAGAAATCACTGTTTATGGTAATATTTCACTGTTTAGTGAATTTGAAAAGGAATTATTAGCTTTTTCCTGCCTTCTGAATCAGTTTATATATTCAGATTTGTCTATTGAGACACTTATAATCTTGTATTGCATTTGAGAGCTTTTAATACAAGAGGACAAGCCCATTTTGGGAGGCTTGATCCAGGAGATGTAGCCCAAGAGTTTGGGTGAAATCCTATATTATATTGTTGTTGTGTTTTGATATTATATTGCTGAATATTGTTGCTGATACCCATGTTAAGTTTCAGTAAAAAAAATTACACTTAAGATACATAAATAGTGAAAATACATACACCATTTGCAAGCTAAATTTACGCATAACGTCAAGTTTAAAGCAAGATCATTTTAATTAAATCTGAGTGTTTACTTCTATTATTTCTTTAGGCAGAGTCTGTAAGAGGGCTAGGTAGCCTCTGGATTCATCCTTTCTTTGAAAGGTGAAATATCTGGTAAATGCCCCTATAGTCTATCTCTGTATTAGAAATATGAAGTTCTTACATTTTCAGATTTAAACTTAGAGTATTTTTGCACTCATTTACATAATTGAAAATGGATACCTTGCACCCTTTTCAAGTACCTTCCATTTTCAGATCAATTTGTGTGTGTGGTAGCCTCTCTGTACTAAAACTCGTCCGTGATTATTGAGTGCATAAGGTGTAATTTTCTTGCAAGTAACATGATCTTTTGAATTGGAGACACTGGTTGGCATCCATCTGAATAGCTGGCATGGGGATGTGGAAAAAGTGACCATCCCCAAATGTTGGTAAAGCAACATGTAACCATTGTGTGCTTTTAACTTGTGCATTGGTTTGGCTTGCCTTAGCTACGCTCTCTTGAATCTGGCTCGCCTGTACCTTCAATTCCTGCAGTCCAACTTGTACAAGTTCTAGCACGGACTTGTACTGAACCTCCATATCCGTCCAGAGATCCTCAGTCATAGATGTGACAGTGTTTATGATTTCATGTAGACCATCCTCTATCAGCGTCAGGACCTCCTGCCCTACCTGTTTGCAACCTTTCCTATTTTTTCACGATCCTCTAGTGGCTTGAGAGCCACGCTTGGTTCCTTTTGAAGCTTCAACTTCCCCTACCTCCTTCAACATAGATCCATTATTTTCTGGCACTGTATCTGTATATAAGGTCTCACCAGTGGTCGTGGGGGTTGCTTATTTTTCTGTGACCTTCTTTGTCACTTTCTATGTAACTTTCTCTGTGGCTTTCTCCATTGATTTCCATGTCTGGCTATTGGTGCGCGGCTTTGTTGCTGTGATGGGGGTCAACCAGGCTAGTGGTGATTCTGTTATCACGCGAAGAAAATCATCTTCGGTCACCAGGTATGGAAATTCATACCATACTCCTTCTACAACGCCTTTTGCACAAATACATATATTATTGAATGTAGCTTTAAAATCCACTACCATCTTGTATTGGTCATACAATATTGGTGACAGTCGTAGCTTTGACTGCATTTCTTGATTCAACGTAGCATGATACAAAACCCAAAAAATCTTGTTTTCTTTGGCTCACACTAGGTCTGAGGAGTTCCACAAGGTTGTTTAGCGTGCAACTTCGTACATTTTCAACTCAATCTCAGGGAACTGTGTATCTTCTGGGGTACTCCATCCAATTAGCGCGATAAATAATAAAAGGTAAGCATACTGGAAGTGATTTCCTTCAACCTGTGCTTCACGCACATTCTCTAAAAATTCTTTGCACATGTTACTGGACCAATTGTAAATCACACCTTTTTCACATCGTTTTATGAGCACAATGATGTGTGAAGGAAATTCCTTGGGTATGCACTTACACATCATCTTGCAAGCGAATATGATCATACCAAAGAGCATTGCTGGGTCATTAATTTCACCACAACAAATCCCTGGATCTTATTTGTGACGTTATACTTCTTCTTGATTTGATCAGCCATGGCTTTCTCCTATGCCTTACCGCTGAAATAAATAATAAGGTCGGATCCTTTAGCAGGGAGATCCATGATTCTTTAGATTAACTCAGTGTCAATAGGGATGCGCTTGCCCAACCAGAGTGCGTCATCATGTACTAAAGCCAACAACTGTTTGACACATATATCATTTATGGGTCCACACCTAAATTGAGGGATTTGGAGCAAATTGAGAAGTTTTTCCTTGTGCAGACCTAACACCCATCTCTTATGCTTGAGGTGAAAAATGCCTCCTTCATAGGTGATCTAATCTAGGTATAGCTTTGGTGCACGCTCGAGGAATTTCTCAACATCAACAATGTCCCAATCATCACGGTAGAGCTGCAGAATATTTGTGAATATGTCCCCTTCCATCGGGACATTCTTAGGGATTGGGGGCATTTAAATACCTGTGTGCACCTTTTCTAGGTCCTTAGGTACTCTGACAGATGGTTTGTGTGACACATTGTAGCTTTACAATCGTGATAATGGGGCCACTTCTTCCACATAATCTTCTTCTTCTTCAATGGTTTATGGGATCTCTGACATATGTTTTTTCATCTTCTCTCCCGCTGAAAGGCGCGGGCTTGGGGTCTTTTCTCAGGGAGATTTGCACATTATATAAAATTGATCCTTCTTATTCTTAGAGGGCGTAGTTGTTTCCATAATTGGAACTTAAGGCACAACATGGTCATCACCCGGTCTTGTGGCTGTCATATTTGCACGAATGACATAACCTAGTCGTGCTCGGCATAATGTGTCCTAAAACCATAGATCCAAACCAGACATAAACATAGCAAATGCGGTGGCAATCAAGAGCTCAAATTACAAATCCTGTTGACCCTCTTTGTATGACCATCTATACATGGTGGATAAGTTGTACTGAAGGAAAAATTTGCACCCAAACTTGCAAATAGCTCCTTCCAAAACTTGGAAGTGAACCTGGAATCTTTGTATGACACAATTTTCTTAGGGATATTGTGAAATCTCATTATCTTCCTGATGAATACCTAAACTAACTTTCTAGCTGAATTAGTAGACTTCAATGGAATGAAGTGAGCTACCTTGGTCAATTTGTCAACCAAAACCACGATGGAATCATGATGTCTAGATGTCCTTGGAAAATTTGTGATAAAATCCATGGAAATGACCTCCCATTTCGATTCTAGAATCAGAATCGACTTTAGTAAACCACCGGGACACTTGCACTTTGATTTTACCCACTGATAATCGAAACACCTAGAAATGAACTCAGCTACCTATTTCTTTAGATTCGACTAGTATTAGAAATTATTCACAACTGTAAGAGTCTTCTGATATCTCGATGGACCTGAATATGTCTTAACATTAAATTCCCTAAAGGTAAGCTTCTTGAGATCGATGTTGTCTAACACGTAGATCCTGTCCGTAAATATATCCATTTTCATGAGATAATAATCCACATCCTATTCACTTGTACCCTACTGATGTAGCTTGTGCTTAAAATCCCTGTACCTTTCATCCTATTTTCCTGCCTATAAGATCCAATCCTGTAAATCTGTCCCGTAAGAACTCATAATTGCTATGTTATTCACCTGAACTCTTCTGCTAAGGGAATACACAACCCTATTCTCTTTACCTTTGATGTACCCGATCTCGAAGTCAAACTCAATTAGTGCACGAAAAACCACCTAGCTTGCCTAAAATTCAGTTTAGGCTTCGCAAATAAGTATCTCAAGCCATTGTGATCACTCATAAAAACAAACCTCCTACGAAGAAGATAGTGTATTCACATCTTCAAAGCATCGATGATCATTTCCAACTCAATATCATGTGTCACATAGTTCTGCTCATGCTCATTCAGTTTCCTTGACTCATAGAATACCACCTATCCCTCTTGTATCAAGACTTCACAAAGTCCTCTTTTGCAATTAGCTGTACATACCACAAACTCTTTATTTGGATCTTCAATCTTTCAAACTGGAGCATTGGTAAGCAACTGCTTCAACTGCTCAAAATTGGCTACACATTCCTTTGCCCATTCAATTTTTTTTCCTTTCCTCTACAAATAAGTAATAGGATAATCAATTTGTGAGAAGTTACTAATGAGCCTCCTCTAATAACCTGCTAACCCCATGAATGATCTGACCTCATCCACATTTCTAGTAGCTACCCATTCCATTATAGCTTTGAATTTTTCTGGATCCATTGCTATGCCTTCCTCGGAAAACACATGCCTCAAGTAATGTACCTATGTATGAAAGAAGCTGCATTTTCTAATATTGGCATAGAACTGATTCTCTCTTATAAATCTCAATACTACTACTAAGTTTTCATCATGCCCATCCTCATTATTAGAATATATAAATATATCATCAATGAATATAATCAAAAACCTATTTAGATATGGATGCAACACACTATTCATCAAACAAATGAAAGTAGCTGGAGCATTAGTGAAACCAAAAGGAACGAAAACAAACTCATAATTCCCATACTTGGTATGAAAATCAGTCTTGTAGTTCTCCTCTTCTTTGATGCCTACTTGATGATATCCTGATCTTAGATAAATCTTCGAGAACACTACTTCTCCCTTCAACTGATCAAATACGTCATCAATCTTCGACAATGAATACATGTTCTTGATCATCATATTGTTCAACTTCCTGTAATCAATGCACAAACTTAGAGTACCATCCTTATTCTTCACAAACATCATTGGTGCTCCCCAAGGAGATACACTTGGCCTATTTTATCCTTTGTCAAGCATTTCATTCAACTGCAACTTCAACTCCACTAGCTCTAGATTTCTCATCCTGTAAGGTGCCCTTGATCCTGGTGATGCCCCCGTACCAACTCAATAGAATATTCCACTACTATGTGAGGAGGAAAATTTCAAATATATGTTGGAAAGACATCTTGCAATTGTTTTAAATTCAGATAACTCTTAAATACTTCCGCATCCTCAAAATCCTTATCGTTATCACTAGAAACATGCAATGCAAACAATACGCACCCTTTCCTCCAACTGTGCTTTTCCTGCATAGTTGTAACCATCCTCACTGATGTAGGCTTCTTCTTACCCTTCCATATTCTCTATTCTCCATTGTCACTCAAGCGCTCAATAGAATTTTCATAAAAATACACCTTTGTCATGTGAAGGTACAACAAATCCATAACCAGAAGCATAATATATGATCCCAATGGAATCACATTCAAATGCACTAATGTAGGCATACCATTCAACTCAAATGCACAAGCTATTTCCTAATGATGAACTCTTTTATTAGTACCTGTATCCAACTACACGAACCAAGAATATGCATGCAATTATTTTCTCAAACCACACTTTTACACCAGTTCAATATTAACATAAATATGATTAGATCCAGGGTCAATCAAAATTGAAACAAATCGATCACAAATATTACCTTACATCTCAAAGAGATGCCTGGTGATCCAACTGCTTGTTGTCAAATGCTGCATAGATCTAAGGAATGCTCTATCTAATATCCCAAGCTGTATGCACCTCCTGAACACTATATATATGAGGCCCACCACCCTTATATGATGGAAAATCCTTCTTGATATTATCCTTGCCACATATCCAAGACTGAAACTGTCTCCTACCATCACCTCTATTTTTCTTTTCTCCAAGATGAGTTCCATGTCCCTTCTGTACTGCATTAAACTTATTGTGAGTAACATTCTCTTTCTCACCTGCATACTGAGGTATTGTTCTCTTTAGTGGCCATATACATTTATTCATATCATTCCCTTTCCAAACCTAATTAAACTCAGTATTATGCTTTGATTTCTCATAACAGTGCTTCAAATTTCTAATGACTTCTTCTAGTAGCCGAGGCTCATCATAATCAATCTGATCCTTAAATGCTAATGGAAGTACATTGAAAAATCTATGAACTTTTTTCTTCTCATCCTTAAGATACAACACATAGTTAAACAACTCTAGGAACTTATTTGTGTACTCCTCATCTATCATTGATTCCATATTCAACTCATAAAACTCCTTGGCCTTACTATCGTAGTACATTTTTAACAAGTATTTCTTTCTAAAGAGTCTCTTGAATTCATGTAAGATCAACTCCTCTTTCTTGATGTATTTGACACATTTACATCTTCTCACCAAATGTATGCTTTCCCTTTGAGGCCGAAAATAACTATCCTGGCCTTCATGTTCTTTGTGTAGGCACACAACTCAAATAATTTCTTCATTCCAAGCAACCATGCCTCTGCATCTTTTGGTTTATTTAAATCTCTATGAAATGTAGGTAGCTTGGATTTATTTAAATCATCTGGAAAATATCCCCTATCAATCTTCCTGTAAGGATGATAGTGATGATGACTGTTGTTCCTTGAGAAACAATTCCCTGCTGTGTAAAGGAATTTGTGCTCAAGACATTAAAGATTATGTCACAAACAAAATTATATCTGTCTCTATTTTATAAACCTCAAACATTAATAATATAATCTTCAAATATTAAACCCATACAATATCTGCAATGCCATATTCTCCTTATGCTGAAATGAGTGGACGGAAGAAACAAGAAAGGAAGGATTTCAATTTGATATGCTGCTTAAAACAGAATCTATCAGTGTAAAATCCTGAAGAAATGAGTAATAACAACGTTGAAATAGAGAAGCGCCCATTAAGGTTTATTTAACTCTTAAATACACAAGTATCTAGAGACCCGCAGCTCAAATTACTCTATTTTATTCACAGACATGAAAAACATAATGAAAACTGAGAAACTATTCAGCATAGATAGAATGAAGGAAACTTGCAAAATTTTTATTGATTCAGCATTCTTCAGTACAAAATTTAGCTTCAAGGTTCAAAACTTGGAACCTTCATGTTTCTTGAAATTTTCCTTTAATACGTATCACAAGACAGTTTCCAGTAATGAAACTGATTCTAACTGCTCCAACTAATTCTAATTGTTTAAACCACTAATTGTTATGGAAGCACATGCTTCAGAAAGTCTAATTACATTTACATAGTTTTGAAAAATAAAATGAGAATTTTAAAACTCCTAATCTATGAGAACATCTGGTCCTGAAGCTATTGCCGAGTCAATGGCTGCTTTTGATTGAGCCATTGGGGTCTTTTTGTTGTATCCACGGAAATTTTTTTGCACTTTTTCCAAAGTTCACCTTGAGTTGTAGAAGCATTCTTGTAACTAAGATATTTCAATCTAAATGCAACAGCTTGAATGTGAGTAATTCTTTCTGTGAAGAGTGTTTTAACCATCCATAGCAAGTTGAAATGCCTCTGCAAAAAGTTAAATATTGTTTCTCCCCTTAAAACTTGAGTTTTTTCGTGCCTGCTATCTGCCCTGATTTTTTCCAGTGTTAGGGCATCTTCATAAAACTTCCACGTCAAAATATTTCCCTTTTCTGTCCAGCATGATGGCAAACCTGTCCTGATCAATTTATCAAATGTTATGTCAAACTTCTTTACTACCTCATTTATTCCCAGTAACCTTTTCTCTGCTACTTGTCGAAGATTATTCTTAATTATCATCATATTGACTTCTTCAGCGTAAAAATATCTGTCTTGTATTTCCATATCTTCTAACTCCTCATCTGATTTGGAATTGATAAAATCTATAAACTTTTTAGCCCAATTTTCTCTCTTCATGACCGTTTGATTTTCAGACAATATCTCTTCTTCATGCTCTGAAATGAGGCGTTTTTCCTTAGCAATTACATTTAGGGAATCCCAATTGGATTTCATTTCAGAAATTATTTCGCCCCAGATGATGTCTTTAGCTCTTAACAGTGAGATATTACCCTTTAACTTTTCCTTGAGATCTTTAATTTCGTCCTCCACCTTTTGTAACTTCTGCTTGTTTTCATTCTCTTTATCTTACTATGCTCGCATGATCTTGGTAGCTATTTCCAACTCTGATTGAACCTGCTTACGATCTCGTTCTGCTAACTTTAATTCTGTGTTGAGCTGTTGACGGATGACAGGGTATCGTGAATGTCCTTTTCACTATCCACGAGAGAACTGAAGCTTGATGAACCGGACAAAGAAGCTCATCTTGCCATGGCTGACAGACAATGAAAACAATACGGGGGTATTGGGTAATGAAAAGGTGGCGGGAGCATGACTCAAAGGGAAAAAGAACCACAACCAAATGAGAATGGGACAAAGAACAATTTAACAGTTAAGAAAATCCATAATAAATGCCGAAATGACGTCACTACGGGGGGTCCGGGAGTACGGCGGAAAACTTTGACCTATACCCCCCGTAATGAATCTCAGCCATTGATCACGGCTCGCCCAAGATTTTGACCAGTCAACTACAGGGGGTCTGATTTTGATAATTAACGAGCTATTTTCCCCACTGTAATAACTAATCCGGAACCACTCTCCCACGATCACCACTTCCGCTCGGGAAGTTGCTTGAACTTTAAGCTCAAAACAAAACATATAATTCAATAAAGTTTAATGATCATCGAGCTTTGAAACGATTCTTTTTATGAAATAGTATAAAAAAACCTTATACTATAACATATGTTTTTCTGATTTTCTAATTTTTTTGTATTTTTGATACTCAAAATAAAAATTGAAAAGGATATGCAGATATGATCCACAAAATCTGGCTCCACCTGGGGATAGTGTTTTTGCCACGAAACACTAAGAACTTGCAGATCAGTGCCTTCACTTCGGGAATGGAGTCACATATTTCACACCGGATATATACAATGATGGTGAAACAACTTCTTTAGTGCCGGAAGTAATGCTTTAGATATTTCCCATTCACAGGCATATCTAATACTTCTCCTTCAAGATTTTCCATCATGAAAGTGTTATTCATCCTAACTTCATTGATTTTGAATGGACCATACCACAACGGATCAAATTTTCCATGTTTCCCTTTATCCTCCCTTCGGGTATCCCATCTCAATACCAGGTCTCCCTTCTTAAACATGATTTCTTTGGCCTTCTTGTCAAATATTGTCTTCATTTTCTGCTGATAAGCAAGCAAATTCTTCTGAACTTTATCTCTGTTTTCACTTAGTTCTATTACATTATTCATTCTCCTAATCATGGCATTAGGTTCTGCTTGAGCATCTTGAAGGAAGGAAATCACAGGCTTCACCAACTAGGTGGGAAACAATGCCTGAGTATCATATACTAATTCGTAAAGTGACTTACCAGTGGATCTTCTAGCAGTCATCCTTGTTTCCCATAGTGCAAACACTAGCTTTGAATCCCAATTCTTTTGATTTTCATTTATTGTCTTCTTCAGGATTCTTACCAATGTTTTGTTAGAAGATTCTGCCAAGCCGTTCCCCTGTGGATGATAAGCTGTAGAATGAGACAATATCACATTGTAAGTCTTACATAAATTAATGAACCTTAGTGAGCTGAAAACTTGGGCATTATCTGTCACAATCTTTACTGGACATCCAAACCTGCTAAAGATATTTTCTTCTAAAAATTTCATAACAACCAAATCATTTGCCTTCCTGGTGGGGATTGCCTCCACCCACTTTGTAAAATAATCCGTAGCAGTAAGGATCCACTTAAATTTCCCACTGGATGGTGGATTGATTTCCCCAATGAAATCCAATCCCCATTGTCTAAAAGGTTCTTCAACAAAAACAGGGAGAAGAGGCAATGAAGCTAATTTCTTCTTCTCTGCAAATACCTGGCATTTTTGACAACTTATGACTGCTTTATAAACATAAAAAAAAAAAAGATGGCTAATAGAATCCTGATTTAAAAAATTTATGAGCAGTTACCTTCCAACTATAGTGCCCCCCGCACAAGCATTCATGATGTTCTTTGATTACCTCTGGAACTTCCTCCTCTGTTAGACACAACAGTAATACACCAGCAGGATCTTTCCAATATAACTTTGCTTCGATTATGACATAAGGTTGAGCCTTCAGCTTTAAGGCTCTGTATTTGGCTCTATCTATGGAAGGAGGACAAGAAAGAAAGCATAAATAATGAATAATGTCCTTGTACCAACTTGAGCAGAGAAATTTATATTTGATTGCTGGGCTTAACTGATTATCCCCTATTTTTCCATCGATTTCCTCTACAGGGGCCGACAAATTAATTCCCAGTGCTTGGAAATTTGACTCCGTTAATAGTTTGGCCAATCCCAACCCTTTGACCAATGTGGTGGGTTTAACATCCAGATCATATTCTTGGATTTTTGCAATCCATTTTCCCCTTTTTCCTTCTACATCGCTCTGTACTAGGACGTCTTTTACGGTAGAATTAGGAACGTACACCAATATTTGAGAATGGAGGATATAGGTTTTGAATGCCTTCAATGCTTTCACCAGAGCATATACTTGTTTCTCCAGTATATTATACTTCAATTCTGCATCTTGGAGAACTTTGCTGAAATATGCTACCGGTTGTTCATACTTTTCCTCATTTCTCTGCAATAACACGGCTGCAATGGTTGAGGGAGAGGCAAATGAGAAGATCTGAAATGGCTTCAAATAGTCTAGACTGATTAGAACAGGTGTTTCCTTTAAAGCCTCTTTAATCCTTTGAAAAGACTCCCTTTCTTCTTTGTCCCAATTCACCTCAGCATCCTTTTTTAACATGTCTGTTATCTTTTTGACGATCTCTGCATAATTAGGAACAAACCTTCTTAGAAAATTATTTTTTCCGAGAAATCGCTGAATATCTTTCTTACTTCGGGGCAGTGGAATTGATTTAATTGCTTCGACCCTTGCTGGATCAATCTTCACTCCTTCTTTAGAAACAATGTGGCCAAGCAATTTACCCTCCTCCAGGGCAAACAAAGACTTTTTAGGATTCAGCGATAATCCAAAATTTCTACACTTCATGAAGGCTTTCTGTAAATGCTGTAAATGCTCCTCATCATATTTTGAAAAAATTGTGACATCATCCAAATAAACCACCACAAACTCATCTCCCACAAATGCGATATCCATCGCCCTTTGGAATGTGGCCCCCGCATTCATCAGGCCAAATGGCATCTTGGCGTACATGAATGTTCCCCAGGGTGTAGTGAAATCAGTCTTCTTTTGATCTTCCTTTTCCACAACAACCTGATTATACCCTGAAAAACCATCCACCATAGATAACCTGTAAGCCCCAGTGACCTTTTGTAAGACAAAGTCCATTTTCGACAAAGGATAATTATCTTTCAATGAAGCCCTGTTCAAGTTCCTGAAATCTGCACACAACCTTATCTCTCCATTTTTCTTTCGGACTGGTACAAGATTGGAAACCCAATCTGAATATCTTAGCGGAACAATTATTTTGGCCTGCAGCAATTTCCTTACCTCCTTTTCAACCGGAGCTAACAATAATGGATTGATTTGTCGAAGCTTCTGTTTATGCGGCTTGACTCCATCCTTGAGTGGGATTTTATGTTGTATGATACTTCTATCATACGTCTTCAAATCATCATAGGACAAAGAAAATACATATTTGAATTGTCTGAACATATCTACGTACCTTTCTTTGTAGTCCTTTGGGATCCCTTTGAACAATTTGGTCATTTTAGGCTCCTGTTGAGTCCCCAAATTGTAATCTTCCACTTGTTCGTCTTGGTTTACTTTCTTTTGATTCACTACAACGTCATTAGCATCAAATAGTCTTTCGAGAGGCACCAAGCCTCTTGGCAAAGCATTATCTTTCAACTGAATAATCTCCTGACCAACAATCTTCTTTTTCAGAGTTTTACCAGCCCACTCAACTTGATCAGTTTCCAAATCAATTTGATGACCTTCAAAATTTCCAATCATCGACAAAAACTGCTTAATCTGTTCATCGTCTTCAAATACCTGCCAATGTTTAATGTTGTCAGGGATTGACGGTCTATGTCTCATCTCAATTTCATACCTTAGTCTTGGATTGATAGGAGGCTTGAATGTACTAGCTGCAACTGCCAAAGAATCAGTCATTCTATTTTCCTCCCTTGGTACAAAATGTAAGTTGAAGGCTTCAAAGTAATTTTCAATCAAATCTCAGACTTCATTCCTATATGCCCTTAACCTGGGATGTTTAGTTTGACACAAATTATTTATTTGTCTCATAATTAATTTAGAATCACCGAACACAGTTATAGACTGAATTCCCACGTGCTTAGCTGTCTGCAAACTAATGATTAATGCTTCATACTCCGCAACATTATTAGTGGACTCAAACTCCAATTTGAAATAAAAAGGCACAAGGTTACCTTCTGGAGAAACAAGAATGAAACCAGCTCCCGTGCCTTATTTTGAAAACGCACCATCGAAAAAACACTTCCAGGGCTTGTTTGAATGCAGCTCCTTATGTACAACTGCTGAAGGGAGCTGCCCTTGCGATTCTTCAGCAAATTCTGCATCTTCATGCAGCATGAAACAAGAGAGGTCGTCTTTCTCTTGGCCATAAATTGGTGAATTACCTGCATCTTTCTTAGTGGCAGTTTTTTGAAACCTAGTTTCTCTATACAACCTTCGTTCTTCCCCATTGAAAACATGAATGATAGCATATGTGAAATCAAGCTTCAAAACTCCTCCTAACTTTTCTCCCCACGACCTAGATAATAGCATACCAAATCTGGCTGGAATATCAACCACTACCACATCCATCATAATGCTCTTGGCTGGGATTTGAGCCAAAGACACAACCATATCCTTAATAAGACCCACACACTTCACCCTATTTGAATCAACAGAATAAAGATCCCGGTATGGCTTAGTGATTTGCAGATTCAATTCTTTCATCACACACAGTGGCATCAGATTGTGGGATGTGCCAGAATCTAACATACAATTATGCAAAACAAAGTCGTGTAACAGAAGTGAAATATAGAAAGGAGGGACAGATGAATCTACCTCTTCAACGTGAGGCCCAAATGTAACCACTGGTTTTTCTTCTTGCAGATTAACTATATCGCCGACTTCATTGGACTGAGATAGATTGATAAATTCAGCAATCTCTTTCTTATAACCAGGTGTTTTCATTAATTCAAGAAGAGGAACTTGAATTTTCACTTTTTCCAATTCTTTTGCCAAACTGAAAGTTTGATTTGATTTTGTCAACTTTTCAGGGTCTTCTTGATCTTTCTTGGAACTTGGATTTTGATTAGGAACAGCGACCACTTTCTCCAAAATATTAGAATCTCTAACGTTCGTTTGAGAAGCATCGGCTTGCAGCTTTTCCTTCTCTCTTTCTTCATTCATGGGATTTTTCCCCTTATCTAATTTCTGAGTCTGGTCTTTCTGTAATGGAGTCGCCACTGGAGCAGGCACTGATTCTGGTTCTTTTTCTTCATCCTCTTGAGTTCTTAGTCTCTTCTTTGACCTTAAATCATACTTTCTATGTAACTTGGATTGCATGAAGTCTGTAAACTGTCTACAGTAATCATCCATCTCTTCTTGATCAAATGACATATCACTTTCTTCCGCTTCTTCTTCCTCAACTTTCTCTTTTGTTTCATCATCTTCCATGTACACAGCGGAAATTCGAGCATCATCCTCTCTTTCATCATCATCATCTACTGAACGGGATGGAGCCGCCTCTATATACAAAGGTGCTTGTACCTAATCTTGATCTTTCCTCTCTCTTTGTAGAATCTGCAGAGGCTGTTTTTTAAATTGGGGATTAAAAACCCCTCTATTCTGTCTTGCAGGATTACTATCTATTTCCAATTTCACCAATTTATTGGACAGATTTTTTATGACCTTAGTCATATCATCAATTCTTTTTTCTTGAGCTGAGGTTTCTTCTTTAGCTTTTCCTTTATCTTGAACTATACCAGCAGCGGACATATTAGCCTCAATCTCCAGAGCATCAGTTTGAATCTGCTCCAATGTAGGTGACCTCCTTTCCCTCAATGTGAAACTGAATTCTGGTTCAAATGCACCAGCAAAAACAACCCTTACTCCAATAGGAGGGGGTTTCATTTCAACAGGCAAACTATTATACAATTTATTAAATCTTTTCACAAAATCTTTCATGCTTTCATCAAATTTCTTCTTTATTGCATTGAACTCTGTCAAAGAATAGCCATGGTCCCTTTTTTCACCCCATCTCTCAGTGAAACGCGTTTCTAGGGTATCCCAATAATTTATGGTACCATTAGGCAATCCTTTAAACCATTTTCTTGCCTCTCCACTTAGAGACTGAACAAAAAGTCTCATTACAACGTCCAAATGTTCAACATTTAAATTCTCGGCAAATGTGCAAAACAGGGGCAAGTGCTGTTCTGCAGTTATTTCGTCTTCACCAGTAAATATAAGGAGTAACTTAAGATATTCATGAGGCATATCATGCAGTGGTTGGGGTAGATTCAATGGTGCATATCTATTCATCAAGAAAGCAGGGGCTGCAGGGACTGCCATGTTTACGCTCGGGTTAACTTCTCCTTGAGCGGGGGTAAAATGAATACCAATTGTAGGAGAGGATGAATGGGGTGGAACAACTGATATAGGAGTTGGAGTATGAACAACTGCAGAAGAGATGGCAACTATATGGGGCTGATTTTCTGTAAAAGGAAAAGACACAAACTCTAAAGATTGCTCTTCTAATGTGGGTTCTTGAAAACGAACGGGTGATGGTGACGACTCTTCTTCCGAGAAAGTGAGTTTCTTGGAAGCTTTCTTGGATATGAAAGTGTGTGAACTGTTGCCTGGTGCAAGCAGTGTAGTTTCTGGTGTATCAAATATTTTTAGTTTCTGGCCCTTCTTTGAAACAAGCTTCTCAGGATCAGACAAAACAGGAACGGTTTGCTGAGAGGAATCCGACCTCGTATGAGGTTTCTTGGGAGCCAAAGCTATTTTAAAACAAACAAAGATTACTATCTCATCCTCTCTGAACAACCAGAGGAAATGTAAAAAAAAACCCAGGGAAATTCTTCGAATCTTCGTCCCCGGCAACGATGCCAATTAATGTTGTTCCTTGAGAAACAATTCCCTGCTGTGTAAAGGAATTCGTGCTCAATACATTAAAGATTATGTCACAAACAAAAGTATATCTGTATCTATTTTATAAACCTCAAACATTAATAATATAATCTTCAAATATTAAACCCATACAATATCTGCAATGCCATATTCTCCTTATGCTGAAATGAGTGGATGGAAGAAACAAGAAAGGAAGGATTTCAATTTGATATGCTGCTTAAAACAGAATCTATCAGTGTAAAATCCTGAAGAAATGAGTAATAACAACATTGAAATAGAGGAGCACCCATTAAGGTTTATTTAACTCTTAAATACACAAGTATCTAGAGACCCGCAACTCAAATTACTCTATTTTATTCACAGACATGAAAAACATAATGAAAAATGAGAAACTATTCAGCATAGATAGAATGAAGGAAACTTGCAAATTTTTTTATTGATTCAGCATTCTTCAGTACAAAATTTAGCTTCAAGGTTCAAAACTCAGAACCTTCATCTTTCTTGAAATTTTCCTTTAATACAGTATCACAAGACAGTTTCCAGTAATGAAACTGATTCTAACTGCTCCACCTAATTCTAATTGTTTAAACCACTAACTGTTATGGAAGCACATGCTTCGGAAAGTCTAATTACATTTACATAGTTTTGAAAAATAAAATGAGAATTTTAAAACTCCTAATCTATGAGAACTTCTGGTCCTGAAGCTATTGCCGAGTCAATGGCTGATTTTGATTGAGCCATTGGGGTCTCTTTTGTTGTATCCACGGAAATTTTTTTGCACTTTTTCCAAAGTTCACCTTGAGTTGTAGAAGCATTCTTGTAACTAAGATATTCCAATCTAAATGCAACAGCCTAACTGTGAGTAAGTCTTTCTGTGAAGAGTGTTTTAACCATCCATAGCAAGTTGAAATGCCTCTGCAAAAAGTTAAATACTGTTTCTCCCCTTAAAACTTGAGTTTTTTCGTGCCTGCTATCTGCACTGCTTTTTGCCAGTGTTAGGGCATCTTCATAAAACCTCCACGTCAAAATATTTCCCTTTTCTTTCCAGCATGATGGTAAACCTGTCCTGATCAATTTATCAAATTTTATGTCAAACTTCTTTACTACCTCCTTTATTCCCAGTAACCTTTTCTCTGCTACTTGTCGAAGATTATTCTTAATTATCATCTTTTTGACTTCTCCAGCGTAAAAATATCTGTCCTGTATTTCCATATCTTCTAACTCCTCATTTGATTTGGAATTGATAAAATCTATAAACTTTTTAGCCCAATTTTCTCTCTTCATGACCGTTTGATTTTCAGACAATATCTCTTCTTCATGCTCTGAAATGAGGCGTTTTTCCTTAGCAATTACATTTAGGGAATCCCAATTGGATTTCATTTCAGAAATTATTTCACCCCAGATGATGTCTTTAGCTCTTAATAGTGAGATATTACCCTTTAACTTCTCCTTGAGATCTTTAATTTCGTCCTCCGCCTTTTGTAACTTCTGTTTGTTCTCATTCGCTTTATCTTCCCATGCTCGCATGATCTTGGTAGCTATTTCCAACTCTGATTGAACCTGCTAATGATCTCATTCTGCTAACTTTAATTCTGTGCTGAGCTGTTGACGGATGACAGGGTATCGTGAATGTCTTTTTCACTATCCACGAGAGAACTGAAGCTTGATGAACCGAACAAAGAAGCTCGTTTTGCCATGGATGACAGACAATGAAAAAAATACGGGGGTATTGGGTAATGAAAAGGTGGCGGGAGCACGACTCAAAGGGAAAAAGAACCACAACCAAACGAGAATGGGACAAAGAACAATTTAACAGTTAAGAAAATCCATAATAAATGCCGAAATGACGCCACTACGGGGGGTCCGGGAGTACGGCGGAAAACTTCGACCTATACCCCCCGTAATGAATCTCAACCATTGATCACGACTCGCCCAAGATTTTTACCAGTCAACTACGGGGGGTCCGATTTTGATAATTAACGAGCTATTTTCCCCACCGTAATAACTAATCCGGAACCACTCTCCCACGATCACCACTTCCGCTCGGGAAGTTGCTTGAACTTTAAGCTCAAAACAAAACATATACTTCAATAAAGTTTAATGATCATCGAGCTTTGAAACGCTTCTTTTTATGAGATAGTATAAAAAAACCTTATACTATAACATATGTTTTTCTGATTTTCTAATTTTTTTGTATTTTTGATACTCAAAATAAAAATTGAAAAGGATATGCAGATATGATCCACAACAATGACCATGACACCTACCTGAACTAGAACTAGAGTATAACCCATATCCATTTCCTCTCCTACTAGGTGTATCTAAGAACCTACCATCTCTGAATGTGTCATCCCTATACGACTTATTCTCACTATGAGACTTGCTACAATATGCCCCATCAGTCATGTCCTCTTGTCCATAACCGATCTATGGTTGCCCCTGTATCTGTAAGTCTATAAAACTATGAAATATAATTGTATTAAACTCTTCTTGTTTCTCCTGTGCCCTGGAAAGTATCTGTTATGACTGAATTATTCTGTCGTTATTTTATTTTCAACTTCTGATTTCTTCCTTTAAACTTCTCAACGTGTTTTCTATGTCCGACAAGTACACCTCTCTTCGTTGCTAATATAATATGTAAGGAGAGTCTCATGAACTGTAATCCGCCATTTTTCTAGTCATATTTGATCTTCTTCTTCTTGCAAGAATACCATGCCAGATAAACCAATATAAATATAATAAACATACCTCAGTGAAGTTCAGGGGAGGTTATCTTGTCTGCAATATCAACCCATATTAGAATGGTACATGTATATACATAATCAATCAATATATCGATATCTTGCATGATAACACCAACTTCATACAATCAACTCATGCACAAAAACCATACATGAAAATGCATGAATAACAACCATATATACACTAACATGTGTGTATGAAAAATACATTATGCCCATCCAGTACAAGTATTGAACCATGCTTTGATACCAATCTATAACGCCTTCTCCCACATTACTCACTTTCACTGGCTTGTCAGGGTAAACATGAGATGATGTATAATATGACATGAATAAACCTCCTAAGTACAATTAATGAAGTCAAATTGACAAACTAGAACTTTATTGACCTTCGTTAGGAGCTACATGAGACCCATGAGCTAAAAAACCACTCCTGTTGCCCAAATCCCGAGTTGGAATGTGTTTTTGTTGACTTGGGCTCCCAAATACATGCATGATAGGGCCTCCATGTGCTTGATGGCCTCCAACTGCATGAATAAGCATTCTAGAGTGTGGTTATGACCCAAATTCTTCAGTTTAGAGGGTACAATCATGACAGTCATTTCGTCAAACATATTGAGAACATGTAATCTATAGGCCATGGACACATATCTAAATATAGGGGTCTGATAATTATCTGAGAATCATAAATAAGGTTTAATTCCTTCTCATAATATATGCAATAACATTTATTATCTCATGCATTCAATAACCATTCATCAAATAATCAAAACATGTCAAGAGCCACAACTAGAGTCTGTTATGGAACTATGCTTATAACCAACATGTAACTAGAATAATAAACATGATAGAAAATCCATCAAAGTCACATAATAAAAAGTATAATTACTGATGAGATACAATATGAAAATATATATTATTAACATATGCAAAAGCGAACCAAGCTAGAGACTCCCACGTACCACTCGACCATAGATTGGGCTGAACCAAATATTTCTTTCAAACAATCACCCCCATGCCATATTCCAAGCATGAATGTGGGACTCAAGAGAAAAACAACCAGAGCTTCTTGGAGATTAAACCACTTCCACCCTCATGCTACCGTGATATCGCAAAAATCGATCAAGAGATAACATAAGAAAACAAATATATAAACAACCAAGGCTTTCCAAATATTAAACCACATCCACCCTCAGGATTTACTGTAATCCTCGTCAAAACTGGTCAAATAATTACTAGGCCCAAAACAAATTTGGATGCCTCATAATTTATTCACCAATACCTTGAGGAATTTTCCTATTTCCACCCTCAGGTTTTACCACAATATCACAAAAACTGGTGAAGGGATTCCTAGGCCTTATGAGAACATTCTTGAGACCACATCACCCTGTTCCAAAACCAACCAGAAATCCAAATCTCAAGAAAATAAAAGAACCCTATCACACCATGACTATCAAGGAATTGCAAGGCAAGGTTGAGACCACTTCCATAAATGGGAAAACTCGTTCCCATGATAACAAGAAAACCAAATACACTCATTCATGCACCATGCACTTACAAAATAGCTAGGAAATCACACATTCAACCTGTTACCTGAAAGTATTCTTGTTGAAGCCTCTTGATCCAAAATTTCCTTGCTTACCATTTTCTTTCCTTGTCCTTCATTTACCTTCCTTTGCTTTATTTCTCCAATGCTAGAGTGATCCAAGAATGATCTAAGTGTGTAGTAGTATTAGAGAATGGATAGAGCTCTAGAACTAATTTAAAAAAAGGTTTTGAACTAATCCTTAGAAGCATTTTGATTATTAAGGCCTCTCTTTTCTTCAATTTCCTCTATTTTTCGTTGAATTTCCCTCTCATGAAAATCTGTGACCTTTCATCTCCATTTTCACCTATTTTCCTTTATTTTCATAAATAAACTACCAATTAATGTCTCTCTACCTTTCCAATTATTTTTTCAATGCCTTTCCTAATTTCCTTAGCCATAATAAACTAAAATGAATACCCAATAGGATGCTTTTCCCAAAATTAAACTTGGAATACATGTCCCATGACCTTAGTCTTATTTTGTATTTATTAACTTTATTACATGAACGTTTAACCTATGGTTACTGGTACACAGCAATTTTTCACCTCTCTCACTTCCCGTCCCTGGTCCTAAAGTGCCCTGTGATGAATCTTGTGCAGTATATCCACTTTGGTAAAATACATAAAGACATCCTCTAAAGACTAAAATAAATCTTTCTTGAAGAATTTTTGAAGAAACTTAGCTCAAACCCTAAATTTCTCGGTCAATGCTTTTCTCTAGTTACCTGCGCATGCTGAAGGCAGGTTGCCCATTCTAGCCTAGCACTGTCAGCACCCTTTTGACTAAGAAAACCATGTTGAGCCCTTTCTGGGAGTGTTTCCTCAAATGGAGGAGAAGCTTCGACCTCTAGAAGTATCCAGGGCGATGAAATGGATGTTCTTTGCTGGAGATAGAGACGAGCTCTCTCATTTGTATCTCTTGATATTATCAATAGGGGATTATCCCTGAAGAAGTGGACTTTCCTCCTTCTTTCATGGGATCATAACTCCTTCTCCCTTCCTATAAATTGATCCCCATCCTTCCACTACTAGTTAGTGATTGTTGGTCATTATTGGGATGGTTTGATCATTCATCCTTTGCATCCCTATGTTGTGCCAATGCCTAATATTCCATTCGGGAGAAGGATCAATAGGGTTTTTGTTTGTCTTTCTAGTGTGTCCTGGACTTTGAAGTATATTTTGAGTATGAATGATTTGCATTTCACTGTGTTTTTACTTTTTTAGAGTTATTGGTTGCGTCTCTTTTATTTGCTTTTGTTTAAAGTGATGTTAAACATTTTCTAGGTTTTCTAGGTCAATTATCCTTCGCTTATCACTTATGTTCTCCATCAAAGAGTTGATTGGATCTATCTTAGAGTTCTACTCTAGTAAGTTCAAACACTATTTCACATTTCTTTTGGCTTTCTTTCATTCGCACTAGTCATCACCGCACCTAGAGATCACCTTCAATTAAGTGTCAAACATAAGATTATGGTTGTTTGATACACAAGTTTTAGAGGGTGTGTTTTCTTTATTTTCCAAATTTGAAAGAGAAATTGAAAGAGAAATTGAAAGTGATTTTTGTTTCAAAACTTTTGATTTGGTTTGTTTTTCATTGTTTTGAAAAGAAAGTGAAAGTGATTTTCATTCGAGTATTTTTGAAGTGATATTGTTTTCCAATTGATAGAAAGAAAAGTGAAAAGAGTTCTTTTGAATTTCTTCCTTCATCTGGTTAGTTTTACTTTATTTCACTGATTGCATTTTCATTTCGATTTTTCGAAGTAAAAGGAAAAAAAAATATATGGTTGATGCATCTTGCTGAAAAGAGAAGTGATGTAATTTTTTAGTAAGTTTTCATTTGGGGGATAGTGAAAGCGAATTCAATTTTAAAAGGGTTGCATTTTAGTGATTTTAAACTAGATGGGGGGCATCATTTCTTATTGCATTTCTGGAATTTTTCACTCTTGTTTGCATTTATTCCCTCATTAGTTTAGAATTTCATCGAAACAAAATGGATTCTTTTTGCATTTAGATGCATTATAGGATTTTAGTGACATCGCTTTTGAGCCAAAACTAAAAAATAATCAAATATAAGCCTTAAATTTATCCAATTAACCTTAAGAAGCATTTTAAATTAATGCAAACATCTAGAGGTCTAGGCTAAAGATGTGTTTCAACGACGGTTAAGCGTAGAAGTTTTCGCTAACATTCTGTGTTACATTCCAGGGGTGAAATCCCATCCCACATATGGAATTATATATGACTATGCTCCACGTATGAAAAGTATAAGGTGATTATCTCATCGTACAGTTACACACTAGACAATGATGCTATAGATTGGACTCACATGTACCATCGAGTAATATTGGGAGACCCCACTAGGTTGCAAACCTACTATAGGTAACCGAGTAGGATTCCTTGTAGATGTGATACACCAATCACAACATTCAGGGAGATTGGATTTCGTACGTTAAGTCCTTGGAAAATTTATTTGCTAAGGTGTATAATGTAGTTCATGGATACGTGGTAACCCTTTATGCCTAGTCCACCCTTTTTTATTTATTTTGTGTTTAATTTCTAAAATTTACTGTCCACGGAATAACATTTTACACGTGCACAACGCCTTAGCAGATCTTAGGTTGAGACTAATGGAAATATTTTATGAGTTTTCCAATCAAGGAAACCCCTCTAACGGGAATCCTGGTCCTTTTCCTTCTTTTGGAAATGTTGGTGCTCCCTATATCGAAATGTTGTCCCTCCCGGGATTAACCATTGGTTTACTATTTTTGTTATTTTCAACCCCCATGGTTCTAAATGTCCAAGCTACTTCTCAACGAAGTTCACCTACACCTGAATAGTTTCAACCTCATGTTGATCCTAAATTTGACCCCTCGCCTTCTTCATTTGTTTCTTCACCTTGTTCTTCCTCTTTGACTAGTGAAAGTCTGGACTCTAGTAACCAGGAAGATAAGAAGAAGAAGAAGAGGATGAAGAAGAAGAATCCAGATAAGTAAGGGGGAACCCAATAAACTATTTTTTTTTATGCAACTAATGTTGAAAACATTCCACGCTGTCCCACAAAGTAAACTTCCCTTGCAAGTTATGTAAGGGTGACCACCTTCTTAGAATTTTTCTTGGAATTCCTAGGATATTAGAAGTATGGTCCACTACTCACATCAACCTTTGTCATCGGCCTATGGAGATCATGCTGGTGATAAACCCTCAACTAGTGATAATAAAATTCATGGGAAAAAGGGAAAAGTCAAATTTTCCTATAGGTTATGTGTGTTGGGGACCTGTGTTTTGATAGATTGGCTAACCAAAATATAAGGCAACATCAAAACCAATATTTAGAGTTCGAGGATCTAGTCCTCCTGTTCTCAGAGAGGGACCTCTCAAATTGTTTAGAAAGATGTCTTGTTTGCTTTTCAGTATTGATTTTAGACTAGTTATTAAGTGTAGGTGTTTGTTTGGTTTTTTTTGTTTGTTTGTTTGTTTGGTTGGATTGGCACAACAGAACATGAAAGGTCTAGGTAGTATAGATAGAAAGAAGAAGTATTAGGTTCATTGGGAAATGGAGTCAAGAAGAGGTTTATGACAAACTCATCAATGGATATGGGATATCAAAGGGAAAATCTAACTTGGCCATAGGATCCTTTAGTTTTGTGAATGAGATGGACATCAATGATTTGGAAAGAGAACTTGAATTCTTAACAAAGGGAACTTAAAAACATAACTTGAACAATAAAGAGGTATTTGATAGACAGGGTTAACCATGAATTCTACAAACCACACTTTAAGCAAATAATGATTTCAAGACAACTTTTAAAATGAAATCTAAGATTCGGGGAACACCCTATTTACTCAAAGACTTTATTTCAAAGGAATTAGAAAACATAAAAGATTCACTAATAATTGCAGTCATAGAAGAGGGAACACCTAACACATCTATGATCACAACTATAAAGACCTTTAAAACAATTGTTCAAGCAGGGACAAAGGGTATGATCAAAATAGACCTCCTTGGCTAATTGTAAACAATGGTACTTCAAAGAGAGAATTCAAAAACAGTTTTCAAGTGGCAGCAGACAAGTATTGAAAACCATAAATCATGTTGGAACCAACTATTTGAACTATTAGAGAAATAAACAAGCATGAGGACTAAAGAGAAATATTAAAGACTCTAAAATACCTCAGCAGAAGAAAACATAAAACAGTGAAGGATAAATAGGTCCAAGGTGCTTCCGGGAGTCATTTCTTAGCCTAAAATTTTCATCCTACTGTAGTAATAATTTATGAAAAATAATGAAAACAGGAAAAACAATAGACAGTTCACAATACATCACCAACAACCAAGCTCATGGCTCCAATGATGGAGCCTTCTCAAGAACAAGCATGTCAAAACATAATCCAGCTTCCAAGACTTTAATTTCTTCTTCAACTTTAGACAGACTATGTATTATTTCAGAGAGTTTCAGTGTTACAAATAGTGACCAACCAACCAACAACTTCTCATTTTCTTCATAAGTATTTCTAGAAGAAATGAGGAGGTGGAGGATTTTTAGGGCTGAGTATCATTAATTTCATACTAAATGCAGCTTACAGCCTTGAAAACCATGCAAGGCCTAAGGCAGGAATGCATTGAATTATAAATCTGTTTTGTTAACTCTATTTTATGCTTTTTAGGCTTAGTGGGTGAAAATATTGACTTTCAGGCATATTCTTATCTTTTCAATAACTTTACTGACAGTTTGAGATATTTGTCTTGTATGTAATAACTGTTCAACTGTCTTTGTCCTTAATGTTTCGGACTGAGATTTGATCTGGGTATTCCTTTGAGGCAGAGAGGCTGCAGGTGGCAATTTTGGTAGCTAGGGATTTAATTAGCCCCTCTGATGTGGCATTTTAGGTCTTATGGTTCTATCTTCATTTGTGGATTAGGCCTATGATATTCAATTTGTGCCTTGATCCTTTCAAGCTTTGATTATATCTTTAAACCTTTGATTATGCTCTGATCTTCATCTTGACACTGATATTCCTTCATTAAATGATGCTGACTGTGTTTGCTGTTTGCAGGTGCGCAGAGGGTTTGTTAAATATTTTTTCTGAAAATTCGATGATCATGACTCATCATCCCTTCCAAACCACGAAATTTAAAACCCTTGATCTCTTTAATTTGTATTCAGGGCTACGAGGATCGTCATCCTTGGCCCATAACACTGTAATTTCCTGTGGGAGGGTTTTTAAATTTGTGACTCATAAAACCTACATAAAAACAAATAAAGTTATTTAAATCCTGTGAATGATTGGTTAAAACTGCTTTGGAGGGTTCATGGAAGTGTTTAGGAGCTGTGAGGATGGAGGGATTTGCAGTGGAGAATGGGTATCTATGGTAAAACACAGAACCAGGGTTTAATTTGAAAATATGGCGCGAATTGGGAAGAAGAAGTTACGAGAAAATCGACAGTGGTTTTCACATGGAATTTAGGGGGTAGGCAGTATTTTGCGGATGGAGTGCGATACGATACATCGGTCAACACATGGCTTTCTAATACCACCCATTTCATAAAAAAATTTAGTGTTAAACCTTTGGCGCAAAGATTTTGTGATATGCCACCACAACCATTGGATCAGAGGCTCCAGATCCAACGATGCGTAATGAGCGCGATATGAAAGGTGTGCGAGTGGGGGTTCTGGTGGAAGACAAGTGGCAGCGCATGAGTGGATAGGTGCTTTATGAGGTGGGAGGTAGGTCCCAAAGGAGTTAGGTTTATCGGGTTAAGTCCCGATCGTAGGATCTCTTTGATGGATGGTTAGGATTGCAAGAAGGAACAGATATATGGATGGAGGAAAAGGTAAGATAGGATGGATGGGCAGAAGGATGAGTGCCGATGGACGTTGATCTGCAGAGATCAACGGTCCAGATCTGTTAAAAACATAAAGTCGAAAATGGAAAAATAGAAGGAAAAAGGGGGTTTTGGCACGGAGGTTTAGAACTTTAAGCGCCTGATTGTGGGGCTTTGGCCATATGAGAAAAGGGGTTGAAGGTTTATAAGCTCGCAGGGGCTTAATAATTTCAGAAGTGCAAAGGGCTGTTTTTAGGCCAAAAATAGAGATTTTAAGGCCAAAAGAGGGTCCTGATAGATGAGAGAAGGATTTTTAAACCAAATGAAAGGGAGATATAAGGTTTAAAGAAGGTTTTGGAAGGGTTAAAGAGTAAAATGAAGGTTTTATGGATAAAATGGAGAAGTGTAATGAGGAAAAATGGAGCTTCTCAAGTAGTCTTTCTCTTAATAAACAACAGGTTCTTTAGGACTAATAGTGAAACACCAGTGAAGATTAACTCAAAGGGTAATAATCATCATAAAACTTCAAAATATGATAAGTTCTCAAAGGGAAATATCTCTTGAAGGTTTAAAAGACAAGCTTAGCCACCACATGGTATAACAGAATTTATAGGTGGTTAATAGTGGCTCCACTTGGGGAGGACAACTGGTTTTTTAGGTGTCCAGAACCTCAAATATTTATCTATGGCTTTTCAGTAAACCAGTGCCTTCATCCATTGGGCAGCAAATTTATTTTTCTTTAGCTGACCTTTCTTTGATTTGATAATCTCTACAACAATTTGAAATAATGGAATTATATCAAAACAACATCTTTACCTATCCATTCCTAATGATCCTAACATTTTTTCTTCTTTCAAAGTGCATTTGGACTAGCAAACTCTCTTCATCAACATTTTATTCTTTTAAAAAACAGGAAACTAATTTATTTCTACTCTTATTTCACCATGAACTCAATTTAAATAGTTGAGTTCATAAATTCTCTACCTAACTACTATCTGTCAGGATTAGACTGTCTGACATAATTTTATTCTCTAAATTCTAAAACAGGAAATTTAAAAGCAGCCAAGCTAGGATTAAGCAATTTGACTTGCTGCAGATCTATGGCATAAAAACAAGTTGCACATAGAATTTAGTTGCAGAAAAGTAAAACAAAATTGTGAAGGCTTAAGATCTGAAAAATAAAACATCCTTCATTATTTCTTCAGCTCTGATTTTGATTTTACTTGAGCTATCTTTTCTCTCTTTCTGGTTCAAGTTTTGATCATATTGGAACCAGTTTGTTTTCTATCTTTCACTCAATATTTAATCTAATTAGAGCCATTCTTATTTTGAGATTCCTAGGTTCAGATATTGAATTTTTTTGAACCTTTGTTTCCTCTATTCTAATCTACCTTACTGATAAGCCAAGATTGATCTATTTGTCAAATCTGATTCACTAACCTATCAACAGTAAATTTAAACATTATCCAATCATGATTAGACTGTATGATTGAATAAAAAAATGTTTCTTGTGGTAGTGGCATTTAAGTTTGCACACTTTCAGACTTTGTCTCTCTTTTTTGGTATGGGGCTGTACCTTTCTTGTTTTTATCTGCCCTCTTTTCTATTTTTTATTGTTTTTGTATTTTTCTCATTTTTCTTCTTCAAAGAAATAAACAAAAAGACCAACTAGATACTCAAGAGCTGAGATTTATTGACATTCCTACCTACCCTAATATAAATTGGAATATTTACATGTTTAGTTGATGAAATCTCTTTTCCAGTACAACCAATCCAGTAAATGATTCCATGATTGGTCCTTCTTCATCTCTTTGGGCAGGCTGGACAAACAGGGCTACTCCCATTCCTTTTGTTTCTTAGCAACAGTGCTAAATAATCTTCTTGCCTTTGGTAATATACTGCTCCTAACAAACTTTATCCCTTCCTGAAATATCTTCAAGAAATGAGCATAGGGATATTGAAACAATGCCTGGTTATGAATATTTAGAAGATATGTTTCAACCAGGATTTTCTTTTCCACTGGATCAAGGGAAAGATTCTTTTGAGAAAGAAAATCTTCCTCATCTTCATTATTTTCTGAACTGGAGGAATCATCATATATTGCAGTATTGTCCTCTTGTAGCTCTGAGATATTCTGATTTAGTGGGCTGAGCTCTATGAAAATATCAATGTATTCTTGAGCAGGGGTCTGTTCCATTGCTTCCTCTTTTTCAAAAGAAGGCTCCTTGGTTTCAACCTGCTCAAAAATTTCTTCATTGTTTTCTTCTTCACACTTTGAGATGAAAGGCTGCTGATTTCCAAACACATGGAAACTATTACTGATGATTTGAGATAAAGCAGAGTGAAGATTCAATGAATATTCACCTACTACTATACTTTCATAATTGTCCTCATCAGTATCATAAATAGCCTGCATGGGCTCATTACTTTCTTGAAGTTGATGGAACTGATCTTCCTTCCACAAATCTACTAATGATGGCCTTGCAAGATCAATTTATGTTTGGAGAACATCATCATCAGATAGATCAAAATTAGGAAAATCATTAAAGTAAGTAATGCTACCAATAAAACATATTGGATTATCAGCAGGTCTTTCTTTATTTTGATTTACAAGGGAGCTTTCTAAATCTGTACCACAAAGCTCAGTAGATGAATGGGCAAGAGTGTTTGTTCTGCAAAAATTTTCAGAGGCTGGCTGTCTATTGATGATCTAATATATTTCTTCTTCTGTCAAAGGGGAAGATGTTCTTGTGTTTCTTTGAGAAGAAGTGCAACAACTCTCTGTTTCTTGTGAAGAATGAGTTTGAGGCTGGATGTCTTCTTGGGCCTCAGATATAAGGGGTGATGAATCATTATTTTGGTTTTTAGGAATATCTTGAGGAATGTCTTTGATTTCTTGGTTAATTTCTTCCTCAACTGATTCATCTAGGTTATTGTAATAGTCAATATGTATGTGAAATTATTGAATGGCTATTGAGAGATCCTCAAGATGCATATCAACCAGATCCTCATCAATGTTTAACAGGTATTGTATGATGTTCTAAGACTGATCACAACAATCCCATGATAAGGATGGAGAGTTTTATTTATAATTCTTGTAAAATACTTGGTGCATGTCTTTTAAAGAAAACACGCTCTTAGGTTCTAACCATTCATACCAATTCCTTGCATTACCTTCTAATGTTGCCAAGAACATTTTCATAAGAGATTCCTCATGCCATTCAACTTTTAACCTCCACACATGTATATGAAACTTGATGAGATGTAACAAGGGGTCATCAACATTTTCATCCTAAAATATAGGTAGGTCTTTCAACCAATTTATTTTAGGCATTTTGTGTGGGGATCCAGGGATATGATCCCTACTCATTGGGGCATATCTTCGTTGTATCCTTGGAATCATGCTTGTAAATCAGAAAAGAGGTCACTATGTCTATTCAACCAGTTCAGAGTCTTCTACCAGTGGAGTCATTTGGTCTTTTGGGATTGTGGAGTCACCAAGTGGAATATTTGAACTTTGCTGTCCACCATCGGCATGATTGGATCTGTTTAATGCATTCCCAGGGGAGTCTACAAGGACTGGTAAGGTAATAGGCCTACTGGAGGCTAGTGGAGTCGCCAGGTGGAAAATTTTTAGCTTTTTGTGAAGGTAAAATTGTTTTATGGTTCCACCACCATGTTTATTATGAAGCCAATATGAAATATTTTTGGGTTTTTTCTGAGTTTCTATAGTTGTTT
This sequence comes from Pinus albicaulis, assembly GCA_034641835.2. NCBI lineage: Eukaryota > Viridiplantae > Streptophyta > Pinopsida > Pinales > Pinaceae > Pinus > Pinus albicaulis. Next base: position 836,204,765 of record CM076583.1, on the reverse strand, counting down.
GAAAGACTAATGAGTTTATAAGAGTTTGCTAGGAAACTATGAACTCAATGGTCCCACCGTGATCGCCAATATGTTGGGGGTCCTGTGTTTTTATAGATTGGCTAACCAAAAGAAAAGGCAACATCAAAACCAATCTTTAGAGTTCCAGGATCTGGTCCTCCTGTTCTCAGAGAGGGATCTCTCAAATTGTTTGCAAAGATATGTCTTGTTTGCTTTTAAGTATTGATTTTAGACTAGTTATTAAGTGCAGGTGTTTGTTTGGTTTGCTTGTTTGTATGTTTGTTTGGTTGGATTGTCACAACAGAACATGAAAGGTCTAGGTAGAATAGATAGAAAGAAGAAGTATCAGGTTCATTGGACAATGGAGTCAAGAATGGATATGGGATATCAAAGGGAAATTCTAACTTGGCCACAGGATCCTTTAGTTTTGTGAATGAGATGGACATCAATGATTTGGAAGGAGAACTTGAATTCTCAACAAAGGGAACTTAAAAACATAACTTGAACAATAAAGAGGTATTTGATAGACAGGGCTAACCATGAATTCTACAAACCACACTTTAAGAAAATAATGATTTCAAGACAACTTTCAAAATGAAATCTAAGATTCGGGAGCACATCCTATTTCCTCAAAGATTTTATTTCAAAGGACTTAGAAAACATAAAAGATTCACTGATAATTGCAGTCATAGAAGAGGGAACACCTAACACATCTATGATCACAACTATAAATACCTTTAAAACAATTATTCAAGCAGGGACAAAGGGTATGATCGAAATAGACCTCCTTGGCTAACTATAAAAAATGGTACTTCAAAGGGAGACTTCAAAAACAGTTTTCAAGTGGCAGCAGACAAGCAGGGAAAACCATAAATCATGTTGGAACCAACTATTTGAACTATTAGAGAAATAAACAAGCATGAGGACTAAAGAGAAATATTAAAGACTCTAAAATACCTCAGCAGAAGAAAACATAAAACAGTGAAGGATAAACAGGTCTAAGGTGCTTCCAGGAGTCATTTCTTAGCCTAAAATTTTCATCCTACTATAGTAAGAATTTATGAAACATAAAAAAAACAGGAAAAACAATAGACAGTTCAGAATACCTCACGAAAATCCAAGCTCAGGGATCCAATGATAGAGCCTTCTCAAGAACAAGCATGTCAAAACAAAATCTAGCTTCCAAGACTTTAATTTCTTCTTCAACTTCATACAGACTATGTATTATTTTAGAGAGTTTTAGTGTTACAACTAGTGACCAACCAAACAACAACTTCTCATTTTCTTCAGAAGTATTTATAGAAGAAATGAGGAGGTGGAGGAGTTTTAGGGCCGACTATCATTAATTTCATACTAAATGTAACTTCCAACCTTGAAAACCATGCAAGGCCTAAGGCAGGAATGCATTGAATTATAACTCTGTTTTCTGCTTTTTAAGCTTAGTGGGTGAAAAGATTGACTTTCAGGAATTTTCTTATCTTTTCAATAACTTTACTGACAGTTTGGGATATTTGTCTTGTATGTAATAACGTTTCAACTGTCTTTGGCCTTAATTTTTTAGACTGAGATTTGATCTGGGTATTCCTTTGAGGCAGAGAGGCTGTAGGTGGCAATTTTGGTAGCTAGGGATTCAATTAGCCCCTCTGATGTGGAATTCGAGGTCTTTTGGATCTGTCTTCATTTGTGGATTAGGCATGTGATATTCAATTTGTGCCTTGATCCTTTCAAGATTTGATTATATCTTTAAACCTTTGATTATGCTCTGATCTTCATCTTGACGCTGATATTCCTTCATTAATTGATGCTGACTGTGTTTGCTGTTTGCAGGTGCGCAGAGGGTTTGTTAAAGAATTTGTCTGAAAATTCGATGATAATGACTCATCAACCCTTCCAAACCACGAAATTTAAAACCCCTAATCTCTTTAATTTGTATTCAGGGCTATGAGGATCGTCATCCTTGGCCCATAACACTGTAATTGCCTACGGGAGGGTTTTTAACTTTGTGACTCATAAAAATTTCATAAAAAACAAACAAAGTTATTTGAATCCTACGAATGATTGGTTAAAACTGCTTTAGAGGGCTCATGGAAGTGTTTAGGAGCTGTGAGGATGGAGGGATTTGCAACAGAGAATGAGTTTCTATGGTAAAACACAGAACCAGGGTTTAATTTGAAAATATGGTGCAAATTGGAAAGAAGCGGTTTTGGGAAAAACATAAGCCGTTTTCGCATGGAATTTAGGGGATATGCGGTATTTTGCAGATGGAGTGCGATACGATACATCGGTCAACACATGTCTTTCTAATACCGCCTATTTCACAAATTTTTTTAGCATTAAACCTCTGGCACAAAGATTTTGCGATATGCCGCCACAACCATTGGATCAGAGGCTCCAGATCCAATGATGCGGAATGAGCACAATATGAAAGGTGCGCGAGTGGGGGTTCTGGTGGAAGAAAAGTGGTAGCGCACGAGTGGTCAGGTGCTTTATGAGGTGGGAGGTAGGTCCCAAAGGAGTCGGGTTTATCAGGTTAAGTCCCAATCATAGGATCTTTTTGATGGATGGTTAGGATTGCAAGAAGGAGCAGATATATGGATGGAGGAAAAGGAAAAATAGGATGGATGGGTGGAAGGATGAGTGCCTGACAGACGTTGATCTGCAGAGATCAACGGTCCAGATCTGTTAAAAAACATAAAGTCGGAAATGGAAAAATAGAAGGAAAAAGGGGGTTTCGGCACGGAGGTTTGAAACTTTAAGCACCCGATTGCAGGGCTTCAGCCATATGAGAAAAGGGGTTGAAGGTTTATAAGCTCCCAGAGGCTTAATAATTTTAGAAGTGCAAAGGGCTGTTTTTAGGCCAAAAATAGAGATTTTAAGGCCAAAAGAGGGTCCCGATAGATGAGAGAAGGATTTTTAAACCAAATGAAAGGGAGATATAAGGTTTAAAGAAGGTTTTGGAAGGGTTAAAGAGTCAAATGAAGGTTTTATGGATAAAATGGAGAAGTGTAATGAGGAAAAATGGAGCTTCTCAAGCAGTCTTTCTCTTAATAAACAACAGGTTCTTTAGAACTAATAGTGAAACAACAGTGAAGATTAACTCAAAGGGTAATAATCATCATAAAACTTCAAAAGATGATAAGTTCTCAAAGGTAACTATCTCTTGAAGGTTTAAAAGACAAGCTTAGCCACCACATGGTATAACAGAATTTATAGGTGGCTAACAATGTGAAGCGAATCATCCCATTCACCTTTGTCCTTATATGGATGAAGCCTCCAAAGCATTGGATAACCTTACATCTTCTCTGCCATGTTTTCCTGATGGCTATCGAAAGCTTTCCTCTCATCCTCCACTAGTTGATCAAGTGATTGATCAGAATCCATATCTGGTTAATCCCACTCTTTATCGAAGCGAATCTTATGAGTCCATTCCCAACCAAAAATTGATTGAGAAAATAGTTGAATTGATTCCACCTTCAGTGGATCATTCTTTTCCCATATAGAGTGAATCCCATATCACTCAGGTTATTTTTGTTTCCTTAGATTCTCATGAATTGGAAGGAAATACTCCCATTTCCATGATACAAGAGGGTGATCCTCCCATTCTCGTAACAAAAGGGGGTAGTTCTAGTATTCTCACGACACCCCCTCCAAGTAGTCTAGTCACTTCCTTTGATTGGAGTCACTTGGCAGGATATCGACTTCCTTCTTATGTGCCATTTGAGATAAAAGTATAGGCAAATAATGTGGCCGTACCTAGCACTATAATAGATTAAGGCACATATGTTTGTATTCTATCCTCAACTACTTGGCAAGCTTTCAATTCTCTAGAAATTGTGCATGTTACCCAGAATTTGTTAGCTTTTAACATAGAAACCAATAAACGGTTAGGGATCCTTACGAAGTTTCCTATTAATTTGGGCGGAAATAATTTCTATATCGATGTGATGGTTGTCCAAGTCCTGTTGGATTGAGGGGTCTTGAATTAGGTTCATAGTTTATAGATAAACCAAAAAACCCTCCAACTAGTGGCCCTTTCAACAATGACCTGCTTGCGCAGATCAAAGTCTCTCCTGAAGCAGTATGGGGGGGTGTTGGAACCAGGTTTCTATATCTTTAGGGAGAAAATAATGAATTTTTCCTCAAAATACTGAATGGAAGCTTATATCAATTGTAAACAGATGCATGCAATAATATACAATAGAATATCAGAGAATGCACAATTTTTAACAGAATAAAATAGATTCATTGTTTGCCTTGGAGCAGATAAAGTATAACATAAACAAATTTATATCTAAACAATATTTGATTACTTGTCCAGATTCATCAACCATCAATAAGCTCTCATAATCATAACAAATACCCTTTTTGTGATGCTCTTTAGTAGTATAGATAATGCGATCTTAATAGAACATAAATAGTAAACAACTCAGATTCATAAAATAAGAAGTTCGCAAAAATCTGTCCTTTATATTAGCTTCAGATTTGTTCAATACACTAGACTTCCAATACATCAAATTTCCCTTACAAAATCCTTATGCGCACACAACCAGCAAAGTTCGCACATAGTCAGGACTAGGTTTCTGCACACAAAACCAGCAGGAGCCTTTCAACCCAACCCATAAAAACCCTTACAACGTATTAGAGACGCATATAGATCACAATATCAGGAACTTTTAAAAACTAGTTTTATTAGACTTGATCTATCTATTTATATTCTCTTAGTGTGTAGATAATATGGTCTCAAACCATGGGTTGAGGCCCACAATTTACCCTTAAGCCCATTTACATCAAAATTAGGGACTTTGACCCACCACAAAGACCCTTGACTCAATTGCGCAATGCGCACATACAAAATTATACAAAATTATATGGAAAATTGTGTCTCAAGGGACCCTGCTCCAACATGCCCCCAACATGAACATGTGACTCATGCTGAGTCACTTAGGCGCCTGCTCCTTGATCTTAGACTGAAGCGTGCTGACATAAGTTTTGAGAGGGAGTACTAACTCTAAACTTTGCGCAGCGACGCCCTATGCTTGTTGAACCAACTTTTTTGTTGCAGGCCCTTCAATGGCCATCTCTATGCTTCACTGAGTTTTCTAGATGGTATTTAATGTGTTGTCCAACATCTGTGACAGTCGAAGCGCTTCTTCTGGCCATGGTTGCATGTATTCTTTCAATAGTTTTTCCTTTTGGTGCAAACCTTCGATATCTGTTTGTATTGTTTTTCACTCCTGTAGATGAGCGAGGCACTGTGTAAGAACCAATGTGGGCGCCACTATCCTAATTTCCTCAAACTGATGATATTTTTGGTGGATTACGGCACGCAATTGTTGTACTACTGGATCATTTTGGAATGAGGTCCACACACTCATGGCTTCGTCTAGAAAATTGTCACACTAAGTGACTGCAACAACAATATTATCCTGAGCTTGTTTCACTTTAGCTTCTCTCTGTGTGCAAATATATGGTGGTGTAACTAGCTATGAATTTGTTTGAAGGTATACAATTTGCTACTCATATTCTGTTTTGACCATTTGCACCTCTGCGCACACTGCTTTCACCACGACAACCAATCCTTCTAACTTTTCTTCGGGCATAGCTGTGGCTAGGAAAACTAGAATGTCTTGTCATATTAGGTGAATTTTGGCCTCCAGTGCAGTGCGCTGGGCTTATTATTCTCGACAAGTTGCTTCTAATTTTTTTTGTTGTGCTTGCTCGGCCTACTGTTGTGCTTCACTTGTATTCATGTGCGCAGTAAACTCTCTGTACTGAAGCTCGTCCGTGATCATTGAGTGCATAAGGTGTAATTTTCCTGCAGGTAACTTGATCCTCTAAATTGGAGACACCGGTTGGTGTCCATTTGAATAGCTGGCATGGGGATGTGGAAAAGGTGATCATCCCCGAAGGCTGGTAAAGAAACGTCTAATCTGGCTTAGCTATGCCTCTTGAATATGGCTTGCCTGTACCTTCGATTCTTACAGTCCAACTTGCACAAGTTCTAGCGTGGACTTGTATTGAACCTCCATATCCGTCCAATGATCCTCAGTCATAGATGTGATAGTGTTTAAGATTGTTGGGTATGTGTTATATTCTTTCCACGACTAGCCCCACGTGCTGTACATTGCGCCGGGCACAGTAGGGGGTGTCACAAGGGGGGAGGCATACCCCACTGTTGGGGTCCAGGGCAGCGCCCCGGCGAAAATTTGTTTGGTGTGTGGACCCACTCATAAGTGGACCCACCCATGTTTTGTGCATGATTTTGCACATGGTTTTGGGGTACGATGGTTTTCAGCCCTTGGTATTTTGTAGATCCGGTCAAGGGAACTACGGTTATGTTCAAATCCAGGGTTAATGGATTGGGGTTTATGTATGCTTCGGCATGTATATATATGTGTTGTAACACTAAAAGGAATATAATGAAAAATCAAGCTGGTCGTCCCGATTTGGGATCCAGGGGAAAATCTCTGTGTTTATCTGTTTTATGTTTTATGCTCTCGCTATTGTTTTATTTTCTGTTATAAGATTCATGTGTAGATAATTTCTGTTCAGGGTTAAAACCTACATTTGGTATCAGAGCTGTTTCGACTTCAAGGGGATGCCTTTGCTGCTGAGGGTTTTTTGCTCGGGCCTGAGGTAGACCTTGTTCAGTGGGAGATCTGCGGGATCAATTCTTGCGGTGAAAGAAGATGGCGAGCGGTGGGAAGATAGAGATCGAGAAATTTAATGGTCAGAGCTTTGAGTTATGGAAGCTCAAGATGGAGGATCTGCTGGTGGATAAAGATCAGTGGATCACGGTAGATCCAGGTACTAAACCAACGGCAATGTCAGATGAAGACTGGAAGAAACTGGATCGGAAGGCTAAGAGCACAATACGGTTGTGTGTGTCAGATTCAATATTGTTGAATGTATCTGGGGAAGCTACGACGAAGAATTTGTGGGAAAAACTTGGGACTTTGTACCAATATAAGTCTCTGGTGAATAAGTTGTTCCTGCAGAAAAAGCTGTATAACCTGAGGATGAAGGATGGAGACTCGGTGACAGAGCATCTGAACGCCTTCAATACTGTGGTAAGTCAGCTTTCGTCTGTTGATATTAAAATCTCAGATGAAGATAAGTGCATCAGTTTGTTGTGCTCTCTACCAGACTCGTGGGACAGTCTGGTTATTGCAATAGGTAGCAATACAACTACCTTGAATTTTGATGACATTGTTTCAGCCTTGTTGTCGGAGGAAATGAGACGGAGAAATATGGAGGGTCAGAATGGAGATGCCTTATCTGTACGAGGAAGGTCCCAGAACAGAAACAAGAATAAGGTTTCGAGTGGGAGATCCAAATCTAGAGGGAGATCTAAATCTCCTAGAAAGTTTGTAAAGGTATGCTGGAAATGCGGAAAGGAAGGACACTACAAAAAGGAATGCAGATCTAAAGCTCCTGAGAAAGGAAAGGGATCTGATGATGCTCCTTCTGCAGAGGCAAAAACCACCTCAAATGAAGGTGGGGATGTGTATTTGGCTTCTTCTTCAAATACACATGTAGATCATGAGTCATGGTGGATTGACTCAGGTGCATCCTTTCACTTCACTCCCCATAGGGAGTGGTTCTGCGAGTATGAGAAATATGATGGTGGTGATGTCTTCCTAGGGGATGATAGGAAGGCCAGAATCGTTGGACGTAGAAAAATCAAGTTGAAGCTGCAAGGTGTAAGGATTAGAACACTTCCTGGTGTTTTGCATATTCCTGCATTGGCCAGAAATATGATTTCTATAAGCAAGATGGATGATGCAGGTGTAAAAACAGTGTTCGAGAAAGATTCCTGCAAGATGGTTTGGGGAGCACTGGTATTAATGCGGGGAGTTCGGACTAGAAGTCTATACAAGCTACAAGGTAGCACTGTTATTGATGGGTGTAATAGTTATGTGGTTCCTGAAAGTGGAGCGGAAAGCCTAGCTGTCTCTGGAGAAAAGACCATGCTATGGCATCAAAGGCTTGGACATATTAGGGAGAAGGGCCTTCGGATACTACATAGAAATGGTATGGTAGAAGGTATGTCTAATTGCTCTCTGGATTTCGATTTTTGTGAACATTGTGTATATGGGAAGTAGAATCGAGTGAGTTTTCCTTCTGGTACTAAGAGGGCGAACAAGATATTAGAACTTGTGCACAGTGATGTGTTTGGACCTGTGTCAGTTCCATCACTGGGAAAGTCTGTGTACTATGTTTCATTCATAGATGACTTCTCAAGGGATACATGGATATATTTCTTGAGGAAGAAATCTGAAGTCTTTGACAAATTTAAAGAATTTAAGGCTTTGGTGGAAAACCAGACAGAGAAGAAGATAAAGGCGCTGAGGACAAATAATGGTGGGGAGTTCTGCAAGAAGGAATTTGAAGAGTTCTGTAAGAAGTGTGGTATAGCACGACAGAAGACTACTCCATAAACACCTCAGCAAAATGGAGTTGCAGAAATAATTAACAGAACGCTGATGGAAAAGGCAAGAAGCTTGCTCAGTGGTACTGGGTTAGGACAAGAATTCTGGGTAATGGCAGTGGAGACTGCATGTTACTTAGTTAACAGATCACCTTCATCAGCGTTGGAGGACAAGACTCCACATGAGGTATGGACTGGTAAGAAACCCTCTCTTTCACATCTAAGGGTATTTGGATGTGATGCATATGTACATGTTCTAAAGGAGAAAAGGACCAAGTTGGATAATAAATCTGAAAGGTGCATCTTTATTGGGTATAAGGATGGTTTAAAGGGTTACAAGCTTTGGAACCCAAAAACAAGGAAGGTTGTGTACAGCCGAGATGTGGTGTTTAGAGAGGTGAAAGATGTTGTTACACATGAATTCCTACCAAAGGAACCTAAGAAGATAGATTTTGAGCTAAAGGAGGATGAATCAGACTCTATAGCAGAAGAAGATTCAGAAGAGAAAGAGCCACAAACTCCAGCTTTGAGAAGATCAGTTCGGAAATAAGGCAACCAGAAAGGTATAGTCCATCTTCTTTCTGTTTAGGTTTTGCCTTAACTATAACTGATGATGATCCCAAAACTGTCAGGGAGGTAGTAGATTCAGAGGATGGAAAACTCTGGAAGGAGGCCATGGTTGATGAAATGGCATCCTTGCACAAAAATGAGGCATGGGATTTGGTGGAGTTGCCGGCTAGAAGGAAGCCCATCAGGAGAAAATGGGTGTTTAAGAAGAAGATGAATGTAGAAGGCAAGGTGGAGAAATACAAATATTGATTGGTAGCAAAAGGTTATTCCCAGGTGCTGGGAATCAATTTTGGTGATATTTTTTCTCCTGTTGCCAAGGTTACTTCTATTTGATTACTTTTATTTGTTGCTGCTGCATTTGATTTTGAGATAGAACAGATGGATGTGAAGACAACATTTCTTCATGAGGATTTAGAAGAGGAGATCTACATGAAGCAACCTGAAGGCTTTATGGTGAAGGGTAAGAAAGAACTAGTGTGCAGGTTGAAGAAGTCTCTGTATGGGTTAAAACATTCACCAAGGATGTGGTATCAGAAATTTGATACCTATATACGGGGACTTGGCTTCACTAGAAGCAAGGAGGATCACTGTGTTTATTTTAAATTAATTGGTGACCGTGTTATTTATTTGTTCTTGTATGTGGATGATATGTTGTTGATTGGAAATGACAAAGAAATTATCCAAGATTTGAAGACCCAACTGTTCTCCAAATTTGACATGAAGGATCTTGGTGCTGTAAACTATATTTTGGGCATGGAAATTAAGAGAGATCGGGCAAAGAGGAAGCTCTGGTTAAACCAGAGGAAGTATGTCGAGACTATATTGCATAGGTTCAATATGCAGGATAGTAAACCGGTGAATGTTCCTATTCCTGTAGGTGTAAAGTTGTCTGCTGAACAGTGTCCCAAGACACAAGAAGAAGAGGAGAATATGTCCCGTGTTCCATATGCAAGTGCAGTGGGTAGCCTGATGTATGCAATGGTTTGTACTAGACCAGACATTGCACATGCAGTGGGAGTATTGAGCAGGTTTATGTCAAACCCATGGAAGGAGCATTGGACAGCAGTGAAGCGGGTTTTCAGATATTTACGTGGCACTAGTGATTATGGCTTGTGCTACCAGGGAAGACCAGGATTGGAAAGAATGTTGGAAATTCATGGTTTTGTTGATGCAGACTGGGCTGGAGATCTGGACCAAAGAAGATCTACAAGTGGGTATGTGTTTAGCCTATTTGGAGGCGCAGTCAGTTGGATGAGTAAAAGACAGTCTGTAGTGGCTCTTTCAACTACAGAGGCAGAATATATAGTAGCCACTCATGCAAGCAAGGAAGCAGTTTGGTTGCAGAGATTGTGTTCAAGTATGGGGTTGGTACAACAAGCTATAAGGATAGACTGTGATAGCCAAAGTGCAATTTTCTTGGCTAAGAACCCTGCTTACCATTCAAAGAAAAAGCACATTGATGTTCAATATCACTTTGTTAGAGATATGGTTGAGGCTAAAAGGGTGTTGCTGGTAAAGGTGGAAACTTTGAAGAATGTTGCAAATGCATTGATGAAGTCTGTGAGCACTCAAAAGTTCTCTTGGTGTAGAGAAACAATGGGTGTTGAAGAATTGGCCCAATGACTAAGCTCTCCTGTGGCCCCCTGTGGAAAGAAAACAACAAGTGGGAGAATGTTGGGTATGTGTTATATTCTTTCCACGACTAGCCCCACGCGCTATACATTGCGCTAGGCGTAGTAGGGGGGGTCATAAGGGGGGAGGTAGCCCCCACTGTTGGGGTCCGGGGCAGCGCCCCGACGAAAATTTGTTTGGTGTGTGGACCCACTCATAGGCAGACCCACCCATGTTTTGTGCATGATTTTGCACATGTTTTTGGGGTACGATGGTTTTTGGCCCCTGGTATTTTGTAGATCCGGTCAAGGGAACTACGATTATGTTCTAATCTAGGGTTAATGGATTGGGGTTTATGTATTCTTCGACATGTATATATATGTGTTGTAACACTAAAAGGAATATAATGAAAAATCAGGCTGGTCGTCACGATTTTGGATCCAGGGGAAAATCTCTGTGTTTATCTGTTTTATGTTTTATGCTTTCGCTATTGTTTATTTTCTATTATAAGATTCGTGTGTAGATAATTTCTGTTCAGGGTTAAAACCTACAAAGATTTCATGTAGACCATCCTCTGTCAGCATCAGGACCTCTTGCCTTGCTTGTTTGCAACCTTTCCTCTTTTTTCATGATCCTCTAGTGACTTGAGAGCCGTGCTTGGTTCCTTTTGAAGCTTCAACTTCCCCTATCTCCTTCGATGTAGATCCATTCTTTTCTGGCACTATATCTGTTTATAAATTCTCACCAGTGGTTGTGGGGGTTGCTTCTTTTTTTGTGACCTTCTTTGTCACTTTCTCTGTGGCTTTCTCCGTTGATTTCCCTGTCTGGCTACTGGTGTGTGACTTTGTTGGTGTGATGGGGGTCAACCAGGCTGGCAAGAAAATCATCTTTGGTCAGCAGGTATGGGAATTCATACCATACTCCTTCTACAATGCCTTTTGCGCAAATACATATATTATTGAATGTAAATTTAAAATCCACTACCATCTTGTATTGGTCATACAATATTGGTGATAGTCGCAGCTTTGACTGCATTGCTTGATTCAACGTAGCATTATACAAAACCCAAAAAATATTGTTTTATTTGGCTCGCACAAGTTCTGAGGAGTTCCAAAAGGTTGTGTATCTTCTAGGGTCCTCCATCCAATTAGCGCAATCAATAATAAAAGGAAAGCATACTGGAAGTGCTTGCCTTCAAACTGTGCTTTCCTCATTCTCTAAAAATTATTTGCATAGGTTACTGGACCAATTTTAAATCACGCCTTTTTCACATCATTCTACGAGCACAATGACGTGTGCGGGAAAATAATTGGGTATGAACTTATGCATCATCTTGCAGGCCAAGATGATCATACTAAAGAGCACTGCTGGGTTATTAATTTTACCACAACAAATCCCTGGATCTTCTTTGTGCCGTTATACTTCTTCCTGATTTGATCAGCCATGACTTTCTCCTATGCCTTACCGCTGAAATAAACGATAGGGTCATCTCCTTTAGCAAGGAGACCCATGATTCTTTGGATTAAATCAGTGTCAATAGGGATGCGCTCGCCCAACGAGAGTGCGTCATCATGTACTAAAGCCAACAACTGTTTGACACAGATATCATTTATGGGGCTACACCTAAAATGAGGGATTTGGAGAAAATTGAGTAGTTTTGCCTTGTGCAGACCTAACACCCATCTGTTATGCTTGAGGAAAAAAATTCCTCCTTCATTGGTGATCTGATCCAGGTATATCTTTGGTGCAATCTCGAGGAATTTCTTGACATCAGTAATGTCCCAATCATCACGTTGGAGCTGCAGAATCTTTGCGAACATCTCCCCTTCCATCGGGACATTCTCAATAATTGGGGGTATTTAAATACCTGCACGCACCTTTTCCAGGTCCTTAGGTACTCTGAAAAATGGTTTGCGTGACACATTGTAGCTTTACAACCATGAGAATGGGGCCACTTCGATGACATCCTTTTCTTCTTCTTCAATGGTTTACGGGATCTCTAACATAGGTTTTTTCATATTCTCACCCGCTGAAGGGTGCTGATCCATGTGGATATTGGTGGCCACCCACCTATTCCACTTGGGGCCCCACCATTGTATCTTTCAGTTTTTTTTCATAACTTACTATTTTTAGCAGTTTTTCGGGTCGTGAACTTCCGGAGCCATTTTGAAGCCCCAAAAGAAGATAGTATGCCAAAGTTACGTCCCCGGGAAGTTGAAACACCAATTTACCCAAACGGGGCCCATAGTTTTGGTGCTTCATCTCCTAGGGTTAGGTTTTGGACGTTTAGAGTTCTCCATTGTTTCTCCATAATAAATAGGCCCTCGAGCCTCATTGTAACATAGTTCAGAGGTCTATAGCTGCCACATCTTTTCTTAGAGATTCGCTACCAACACCCTAGATATTTTATTTGCATCATGTTTGTAAGCATATTTCTGTGATTTTCTATTAATGAAATGAAGCCTTATTTCTGCTGTATTTCTATGTTTATGGTTGTTTTTGTATTCTATTGTATTCCTTCATAAATCCAAATCAGTGGTATCAGAGTGGTCTGTTTTTTCTCGATCCTTATTTTCATGTCTCAAACGAGGTCGGGGTATAAGGAATTAGGGCTTCATCTGGTGGAACCTTTGCAATATCAGCCTCACAAACCCCGACGGATGCCCATGGGGGACGAAAAGAAAGATGAGGGAGCAGGAGATCTTATCAAAATATTTCTCGAGGATGCCCTCGAAAAACAAAGGAACGCGATGATGGATAACTTTGCCTAGATCCTTCAATGACTGCCCACCAGTGGCACATATGCATCCAGCAGCCACTCTGGAGGTGTGACTCCCTTTAAGGTACAAGTAAACATTGACATTCCCATATTTAGGGGTCAAATAGATGCAGATGTCATAGATAGATGGTTGAATCTATTAGAAGGATATTTCTCGGTTCATGACTTTTCCGACCGGGAGAAGATTATTTTTGCACTCCTCAAAGCTACCCCCCATGTTAAGGATTGGTGGGAAACCTACTGTGAGAAAAAGGACGAGATAGAACCCTCTCTATTCTCAGCCGTACCCACGTGGAAATCTTTCCGAGATGCCATCAAGGAAAAATACTATCCCATGGGGAGCTATGAGGACAAGTACATACAATGGACCATGCCACCGCAACAAAGGGATAAAGATGTGCATGAGCTAATGAATCTGTTCCATACCCTTCGCACAAAGTTGGGTATCAAAGTTTCAGAGAAACATTTGGTGCTAAAGTATCGTGGTTTTCTGCACAGATACATTCAGGAGGAAATGGAGTTCCTCGACATCTCCTCGCTTGGTACAACATACCGGTATGCTACCAAGATTTAGCAGAAATTCAAATAGAAGAAGCAAGACTTCGGATCTACGAATCAAAAGCAAGGGAAAGGTGCCCCAAAACCATAAAACAAAGGATAAAGCCAAGGCACGGTGGCCCAAGACAACTTGCCAAAGACACAAGAAAAGAACAACACCACGAAGCCAAAGAAGGACACGGGAAAGTGGTGTGAGTTCCATAAGAGCTCCACTCACAACACAAGTGAGTGTTCGGCCAAGCAGTCGCTGGTGGCCGAGATGAGGGCTTCTAAATCAGATGCATGCTCCAACTCTGAATCAGAACCTGACAAGGTGAATGAAAAAGGGAAGCAGATTATTGATGCAGATCCCAACGCCATTGTTGCCACTACAAAGATCCAGAAGGAGGAACTAGAAGATCCAGAGGAGGCAAAGCGTCGCTTCCACTCCCAGATGTGGGTAAAGGGTTCCCCGCTACGGTTCATTGTCGAAAATGGGAGCCAAAATAACCTCATTTCAGTAAAGGTCGTGAAGCGGTTGGGTTTTCCGATCACAATGCACCCACAACCATACACCATCGGGTGGCTTCACCAAGGACGAGATCTCCACGTCAGCTAGTAGTGCCATATTCCCTATAGCATCAAGCCCTTCATGGATGAGGTATTGTGTGATATTTCTCCTATTGATGTTTATAATGTATTATTAGGCCAACCATACTTGTGAAAGCGACATGCTGTGTATGAGTCCCGACCTCGTGCTGTTATTGTTACTTTGGGAAATAAATTGTACAAGATACCAGAGGTACCACTGCCTCCTACTATCTCTTTGGTTACTACAAAACAATGCAATAAGCTCATTTCCCAAACTAGAAAATTTGTTTTCCTGATGATCCACCCCCAGGGAAAGAAGAAGACCGTGGCCACGATCTCTAGACATGGCTCCTTTGCACGACAACAAAAAATGGACAAGGTTGTGGAGGAGTATGGGGAAATCTTCACCTCACCCACATGGGTGCCTCTACATTGTCAGGTCAAGCACCCCATTGACCTGATCCCAGGTGTGCCGCTACACGATAGACTAATCTATAGGTGATCTGTTATGGAGAATGATGAAATCAAGAGGCAGATTCAGGAGCTGTTGCAGAAAGGTCACATCCGGCCAAGTTCATCGCCCTATGGGAGCCCAATCATGTTGGTACAGAAGAATGATGGGACTTGAAGACTCTATATTGATTATCGGGCGTTGAACAAGATCACTGTCTGAAATAGGTACCCAATCCCACGGATTGATGACCTTCTGGACCAACTTAAAGGGTAAAATATTTCAGCAAGATTGAATTGAAGTCTGGGTATCACCAGGTACCAATATAACCCTCTGATGTGTGGAAGATTGCCTTTAAAGCCAAGGAGGGCCTTTTCAAATGGCTCGTCATGCCTGTCGGATTGAAAAATGCTCCCGCAACCTTCATGAGGTTGATGGATGACATCTTGCGTCCATTCACCAACTCATTTGTAGTGGTATACTTGGATGGCATTATGATATTCAGCCATACTTGGGAAGATCACCTCCACTACATCCGAGAAGTCCTCCAAACACTGCGGCAACACAAGTTGTGTGCCAATTTGGAGAAGTGCACTTTTGGCATGACCCAGGTTCAATATCTGGGATACATTATTGATGAAAGGGGGGGTGCATGTGGATCCAGCCAAGATCCAAGTAATTTGGGATTGGCCAACCCCAACCACCCTAACAGAGCTTCATAGCTTTCTGGGTATTTCTAATTTCTACTGTAGGTTCGTGTTGGGATTCTCTCATATCACTTGGCCCTTGAGTCAAGTCACCAAGGGAGGAGCAAAAGCAAAATTCTGTTGATCAGAATCTCAATAGAAGGCATTCGTAGATTTGAAACATCGCCTCTTTTCTGCCCCAATGCTCACATTACCAGACTTGAAACAACCATTTGAGATCGAGATAGATGCCTATGACTATGCTATTTGGGTAGTTCTTACTCAACAGGGGCATCCAGTGGCATATGACAGTGAGACATTGTTCGACACAATTCAAAAGTATCCCACTTATGACAAAGAAATGTATTCCATTATGTAGGCTTGTCGACAATGGAAGCATTACATTTTGGGGAAGGAGACAATCATCCACACAGACCATCGACCCCTGCAGTTCATACAGACACAAGGGAAGTTGCAGAACGATTGCCATTAGAAGTGGTCCACATATATACAACAATTTCATTTGAACATCAAGTACAAGAAGGGTAGCACCGATAATGTTACAGACTGCCTCAGTCGACCACTGATCGTGGCCATAACCACCATTATCAACTCTTGTGGGCATGAGACTTCTGATTGGCGACTTCTCTACAAGAGTGATCTAGAATTTAGCTACACATACAAGGCACTCTTGGGGGGTATGCAAGTTCCAAATTTTCACCTCCAAGATGCACTATTATGTCACCTAGGACACCTTTGTGTTCCTTCAAGCGAGTGTGCCAAGATGATATGGGAAGCACACTATAGTCGAGTCACTGGGCATTTTTGGGTCAAGAAAACAGTGGCAGTATTGCAGAAGTATTTCTATTGGCCAAACCTTTGACAGGATGTCAGGAAGTACATCAGATCCTGCATTGCTTGCGCCATTGCCAAACCGACCATCAAGAAGCAAGGGCTCTATACTCCGCTACCTACCCCTAGTCGACCTTGGGAATCTATCTCAATGGATTACATGTCAAGCCTTCCTTCTACTAAGCATGGAAATGAATGTGTTTTCATGGTCGTCGACAGATTCTCGAAGATGGCCATTATGGCGGCCAGCAAGAAGAATATCACAGCAGAAGCCACTGCTAAACTCTTCTTTGAACGAGTGTGGGTACACTTTGGGATCCCACAGTCTATCATATCAGATCGTGAAAACAGGTTCCTCAACACATTTTGGTCCAGCCTCTGGTCAATTTTGGACACCAATCTCACCAAGTCCACAACTTTCCATCCCCAAACTGATGGCCGGATAGAGGTCGTCAACAAGATGATTGTACACATTTTGCGCATGTACAATTCAAAGCATCCACGCACATGGGATGAGAGCCTTCCCTATGTACAACATAATTATAACCGGGATCTCCACAGCTCAACCGGCCATAGCCCCTTTTAGGTGGGCTTGGGATTCCAACCACTATTTCCCATTGACGTAGCCATGCCATTTGCAGCTACTCAGGTCGATTAGGCTCATGTCCAGTCTGAAGCTGGCAAAGCAAACAACTTCATTGAGCGCATTCAACACATCCTCTAATAGGTTCATGAAATATTGGACAGAGCCAATGCTAAGTACAAGCAACGACATGATCAAGATTTGGTGCCACACAACTTCTAGGTGGGAAAAAAATTGTGGCTACATTTGCAGAAGGAGCGCCTCACTGGACCCCACCGCAAGATTCACCCGCTCCTATATGGGCCGTACACCATCACCAAGGCTATAGGGAACAATGCCTTCGAGCTCAGTATTCCACCATTCCTTGGTCTGCACCCAGTATTCAATGTATACTGCCTTCATCCCTACTTCCCACCTCTATTGGACACCTCTGACATTGCAGAAGAACTCACACCAAAAGAGTTAAACCCAGACTGCATGGAACAGGCCACCACAAACTGTATCATGGACATGAAAATCAAGAACACTCACTGATAGAAGATCCAACTGTATCAGGTTGTCAAAGCTGGCCAACTCCTGCACCAAGGCAAGTGGTTCACCAGGGACCAAGTTCAACAGAAGTATTGGTGGCCACCCGCCTATTCCACTTAGGGCCCCACCATTGTCTCTTTCAGTTTTTTTTCACAACTTACTATTTTTAGCAGTTTTTCAGGTCCTGAATTTCCAGAGCCATTTTGAAGCCCCAAACGGAGATAGTATGCCGAAGTTACATCCTCGAGAAGTTGAAACACCAATTTACCCAAACGGGGCCCATAGTTTTGGTGCTTCATCTCTTAGGGTTAGGTTTTTGGACGTTTAGAGTTCTCCATTGTTTCTCCATAATAAATAAGCCCTCGAGCCTCATTATAACATAGTTCAGAGGTCTGTAGCCACCACATCTCTTCTCAGAGGTTCAATACCAGCACCCTAGATATTTTATTTCCATCATGTTTGTAAGAATATTTCTGTGATTTGCTATTAATGAAATGAAGCCTTATTTACGCTATATTTCTATTTTTATGGTTGTTTCTATATTCTTTTGCGTTCCTGCATAAATACTGATCAGACATAGGCTTGGGGTCTTTTCTTAGGGAGATTTTCACATTCTAGAAGATTGCTCCTTCTTAGTCTTAGAGGGTGTAGGTGTTTCCATAATTGGAACTTAAGGCACAACAGGGTCATCACCTGGTCTTGTGGCTGTCATTATTTCACGAATGACATAACCTAGCCCTGATCGGCACAATACGTCCTCAAACAATAGATCCAAACGAGACATGAACATAGCAAATGCGGTGGCAATCAAGGAGCTCAAAGTACAAAAATCACTCAGAAATCAAAGGGAAATATTGTGACCCCATAGGTCATATTTATACTTGTGGCTCATCTTGAACAATTCCTTTGGAATTAATGAGGCTCCACTACAGACAAAACGGTCCCAAATCATGTAAAATACCTGCATTAAATGCATCCTAGATGTTCCCAAAACAATGATAAATATGTCTTATCCAATTTTACTATTCCTACGACTAGTTTTTGACACCTCTACAACCCAGTCAACCTCCTCGCTCAGCTACCGTGCGTGTGTCGCATCTTACTGCACATATATTCTAGAGATAAATATAACCATATACAGATCATCCTCCCCAATACAGGCTTGTTGACTAGGTAATTCAAATCATATTGAGTAGTGTCTTTTGCATCCCTTAACAACTACAAACTTCTCTGACATTCATCATTCCAATGGAATGTCACACTTTTTCTGAGTAATTTGGTCATGGGCACAATTATTAGCACATAATTTGGGATGCGCTTCCTGTAATATGCAACAAGGCTCATCATTGAGCACACTTGTCTAAAATTCCAAGGCAAGGGGATCGGGGCTCCATCGACCACGCGTGGTTCCATAAGTGCCAAGTGTCTACATTTCATAGTTTCCATTATCGGCACAATAGTAACTCCTGGAATCAAAGCTTGGCCAATCATATCAAATCCAATTTCAAAAATAAATGTAAGATTAAAACTCTTTGTTAGCACATACCATTCACTAGTGCCTCTACGCAGCTCTGTCTCCAAGTACCATTCAGTAGGAACTCTTCCCAATGTGTGAATAAACATATGGACCCATTCAGGTCTTATATATATACCCCATACCTGATTCCATCTTGAAAAATGTCTGCACGGATCCTCTTTGCCAGAGTACACATCCTCCATTTTAATGACTGGATATTCAAACCGCATCATGCACGCGCATTCCTCCTAGTTGCCCATATTCTCCTTCTGAGTTTCCCACCATTTTGCTGTAGTAGTGCACAAGACAAGATCCAAAGCATGTAATATTTTTCCTTCAGGCACAATCCTCTCGAGCTCTCCTATAAATATGTTTACATCATTTGAGCCATCATAATGCGGTAAATCACGTTCCTCAGATGTTATACATCCCAGATATTAGGTCACGTGATTACAACGCAACACAAAAACCTCATGTAGCTAGTTCTGCCAATATTCTCGTTTTTCATCAGAGTCTGAAAAGCAAGAGCTATCCTTCTCCCAGTTAAGATTCCCATCTGTTGTTGGATTAATCTGGTCTTCCTCGCGTAAGGTTAACTTATAGATTTGATCGATCTCATCCTCAGCGTGCAGTGGTTTAGTATACCTTTGTCTTTCTACAGGATCTAGAGGAATGATTACCCTGACTCCATTGTTTTAAAATTCCATCATACTTTTCTTCAGATTGATAACATCATCCATGTCAATGGCCCAATCCAACCCTAGCAGCGTAGGGTAGGGATCAATATCATCTAAAATTTGGATAACTTTGAAGTCTTCCATCACCCTAACACCTTATATACTAACCACAACTCACGAAAACCTCCCTAAAGGAATGATCGTTGCTAATTGGCCATGCACAATTGAATGGTTGAACATTCCATCTTTGTCTCTCCCATGTGATGACATGTTTTCTTAGGTATAACATTAGCATCTGATCCCAAATCTAAAATGACATGGTCCATTTCATACAAACCATTCTGCGCGGTCATGCACATCTCCCTACCCGTTCTCTTCTTGTTCTTATAAATTTTGTTGACTACTCGCTCTTCTACCATGGGCTGCTCTTTCTCTGCACAATTATCTATCAATGCCTATAGATTTTCTACTTCCTTATTGTTGCGCAAAAGCTTTATACATGCTTGTAGAAATGGTTTGATCTCCTCATTTCCTCCTTCTTCCTTCCTTGTTCTACTGGATGTGGAAGTGATTCCTTCTGCAAATTATTTCTGTGCTTTAGTAAAGGTCTCTTTTGCATGCTGAAGATTAAAGCCTTCTTTGTTTTCTGGTGCTTTCCGAATCCATACATCAGTGGCTAGTTTCTTTCCTTTATCTTCATTGGTGGCTATGCCACTCCTAGTAACCACATTCACACTGGGATCTTCTTCATGGGTCTCAGAACGAACCATATGAAGATTTTGTGTTAGGGTTTGCGTCTTCCTTTCCTACATTTTAGCAATCAAGACAGGAAAATCTTATATGACATGATAAAATTGTATACAATGCCTGCAGGACTGTCATGCTGGATTCAGATAGTTACATGCATAATGGCCATCATCTCCACAATTATAGAAAATAACTTGCCCTCTTCCTCGACCAACTGATCCACCTTTGCAGCCTCTTCCTCCGCCCTATAATCCTTTGCACCCAAAAGGAGATGCTGGTGATGTAGACTAAGCCTGAATCCTATATATTTCCTCTTTATCTAACATCATATAAAAAGTGCGACAATTTTTCTCATCATGCCCTAATGACAAAAATAATTTTCAAAACAACTGCTTCGAGTTAGGTTGATATTTTCCAATCCTTGGGAAAGAATCTGTGTTATGTAATCCAAAAAATTGACAGAAAGTGCACCACAAAGGATTCTTCATTGGACTAGGACCTCCAACATTTAGATAAATTTTGAATACATGACACTGGTCCTTAGGGTTCCCAGACGCCATACATTTTATACACCACACTTCTACGCAGACCTCCTTGCCTTTTTCCTTGCATAGACTTTGAATATCTAGATGCATGGATTCCAAATAATTCTGAATATGTTGAGTTCCTAGTGAAATAGGTGTTGGGGTAGCCTCCAATTTCATTGCAACCTCCATATCCTCAACTTGTGTGGAAATATTTTGCTGACCTAAGGGCTGGCGCAGATGTGGGAGTAGAATAGCAATGAACCATTCCATATGCTGAGTAACATCGATAACAAATCCACCATCTCTGATGATGCACTTAAATATTTGATCAACCTCCCATACAGATTCATTAGCCTCCTGACGAATATCCTTCATTTATGTCACCAGTTGCACGTTTGACTTAGGCTTCTTAAACTGCTCTTTTAGGGCTGCTTTGATTTATTCCAAGGTAGCATGAGGGTTTTCTTGAGCATACTTGATGTACCAATCTAATGCATGATCTTGGAATGCAGTAACCAACTACTCTTTTCTAATATCAATATTGTTAATTTGATGAGCTTAGTCACAAACTAAAAGTGATCAGTATCATCATTTCTAATGCCTCTAAAATTATGTAACTTCATTGATGCAGTCATATCTAATTAAGGGGGAGGTGGAGGTGGTGTTGGAGATGGACTATGTGGTGGAGTGGGTGATTTGTGATGTAAGTGAAGAAGTGGAGTGGATAGGGTTGGAAACAAACTCAAGGGTTTCTAGTGTGATGAGATTTATTCTTCAGAATCACTTGAACTAGCTATTTCTAGTTCGAGTTCGCTATTAGATCCAGGCTTTAAAAGGCTATAAGTAAGTTTTTTAGAATCTTCGTGGTAAAACTTTCCATTGTGCATAGTTGGACCTCTTTGATGCATTCAAGTAGTATGTTCACACATACAACCCCATTCACATAATAAAATTTTCAACAATAATTTTAATGAACGTAGGAGCTTATCTCTAGGGCCTTTGGAAAACCTTTTTTCTACTTCATAATATGAAACAAATTGATCAATGGAAAATTAAGTCACAAATCCTCCCAAGAGGCGATCGATCCAATGATCTACTGTGCGGGTGATCTTATTGTCAAACTTCTCAATTGGTTGGATTAATTCAAGGGTCCACTCAGTGACTATGTCGTCTTTTATGCAGTGATGGAATTCAGCTAAGCGTGATAGCCACTCATGTAGTTAGTATGCAAAGGAACAAAATAATATTTTATGCACTTCTTTATAAGTATATTTATGCACCCACTATTCGTCAAACATGTTATTACTTCTATTTTTTTGGAGCACAAATTCAAGGATCTTTCTATCCATCCAATCTTGTAATTCATTTCGTGATAGATGCCACAACATCAAATATCCCTCAAAATGATCTCGATCTCGACATCGAAATAATTTGTTGTCTTGATGGGTCCTGACCCAGGTTCAGAGTTTATGGATAAACCAAAAAACCCTCCAACTACTAGCCCTTTCGGCAATGACCTACTTGTGCAGATCAAAGTCTCACCCAAAGCAGTATGGGGGGGTACTCAAACTAGGTTTCTACACCTTGAGGGAGAAAATAATGAATTGGTCCTCAACAAACTGAATTCAAGCTTATATAAATTGTAAAGATATGTGCACAATAATATACAACATAATCCTCGATAATGCACAATATTTAATAGAATAAAAAAGAGTCATTGTTCGCCTAAGAACAAATGAATTATAACATAAACAGATTTAGATCTGAACAATATTCGATTACTTATCCAGATTCATCAAAAATCAATAACCACTGATAATCATAACAAATCCCATTTTCACAATATTCATAAGCAGTACAGATAATATGATCTCAATAGAACATAAATAGTAAATAACTCATATTCATAATATAAGAAGTTCGCCAAAATCTATCCTTTCTATTAGCTTCACATCTGTTCAATACATCAGACTTCCAAAAAATCAAATTTCCGTTACAAAAACCTTCCACGCACATAGCTAGCAAAGTATGCACACAGCAAGGACTAGGTCTCCGTGCACACAGCCAGTAGGAGCCTTTCAACCCAACCTAGAAAAACCCTTACAATGTATTACATGTGCATATAGATCACAATATCATGAACTTTTAAAAACTACTTTGCTTAGACTCGATCTATCTATTTATATTCATCTAGTGCGCAGATACTATTGTCTCAAACCATGATTTGAGGTCCACAATTTACCCTTAATCCCATTTATATCAAAATTAGGGACTTTGACCCACCCCAAAGCCCCTTGAATCAATTGTGCAACACAGACATAAAAAATTATGCAAAATGTAATATTCCCAAATTTTCACCTGATATTTGGAATATTAGAGTTCTTAATTTTCTTAATGAATTAAGTAAATAAAAGGGTGGAGGGAACCGTAATCCTCAATATGAATAAATATCCACTTTTTGTGTGTGAATGTGGATTAATTAAAACTAGATCTACATAATGAGGTATTTGAGAAACTACTAATGTGAATGGAATTGGAGATCATGTCTCATTAATGAGATAGATCATGGAGGTTGACACAGTCAACTAAGATCTTGAAGAGGTAAAATAGAATATCATGGAGAATTCATGATAAGATGATGGAGGAATTTTTGCAATTAATGCACCCATGATGGAGAGGGTGTACATTGCACCTAGACATGATGGATGACTTGGATAGACAACACAATCAAACATGGAGGATCTTGTACACATGCACAACACAGTTTAGATGAGGGCCAAGGCATGGGAAGGCTCAAACATTATATAAAGAAGATGAAGGAAAGAATGAAGAGATGCTTGAGACTATTGATGTTGAGGATCTGTTTAGATCTGGAATTGTCATGTGACATTCCATTGCTTTCTTGGGTTGTCTAGCAAAGATTGCAAGTGTTGTTTAGCACAGGGTGTTCTTGGTCAGGAATCCCACCTCTTTCTTTGAGTAGCTATAGAAAGATTATTTTACTTCATTCTACATCAGAAATTGGTGCCACACATATTTTCCTACTTTCTGCAGAACATCCATATTCAAAAAATGCAGATTTCTGAAGATTAGTTTGAGAGGAGGAGATTGTCTTCAGTATTTCAGTTGAGGAACCGGTGAAGGTTTAATCCTATCACCTTAAGCTTGAAGATAAGCATTCCCAGAGCTTCATTTCATATCTATCATCAGGAAAAAATTTATTAACCTCCTAGCAGCAGTAATCCCTTCGGGAATTACGTTGTCTATTTTGCAGATCTAAAGGAGGAAGGAAGTTGCTAGCATTTTAGCTAATAATCCAGTGGGAGACCAATCCTTCACATTGTATACATTATTTCCATCAGTATTGAGCTTCATAGCCATATTTTTCAGTAGGATAGAGAGCCTCCATCCTTGATAGCGCAGTTTATGCCAGCAGGGGTGCAGTGTGCAACCCAAAAAGGGCCGAAAATACAAACTTAAAATCGGATCAAACCATTTCTGGGTTTTGATGGGTTTTTTTAGTAGAATTTGTGGTTAAAAGTGTGGATCATTTGGAGCATTCTAACAGCCTTCCACACATGGTTATTCTCCTCAATATCAGTAGTTTCCAACAACAAAAACAGCAGTAGCAACACAAAATTTCAAGTGCTTGGTTTCTTTAGTGTATTTTAGCCATCTTGTGGCTTGAGTGCATTCCTTTTGGAGCACTATGTACCTTCATTTGTTTTTGATGTATAATGAAATGGCTCATCTATTCTATCTATATCTGTGTTGATCATAATCTTTATGTACATTTTCTATGTTTCAAATATTATGTTTGTGTAGCAATGCATTATTACATTTTGGGATATTACACAAAATTATATGGAAAATTGTGCCTCGGGACCCCGCTCCAATAAGGCCCTTTGGTCTTTAACTTACTCATTGGGTGTGACTATACATATGTCATGGGAGCTCTTGTCTCTTCTCTCTTTCATATGATGTATTTCCTACATGAAGGAAGAATTGTGACCATTAATTAGCTATCATTCATTGGTCCTAATCTGGCACCCAATCAACCATTATCCGTAAATGGTCCTTACATGCAAATGATATCTTCCATACCAAAAGTTAATTATGAGGCAACCTGTTCCATGCCTGCATCTAATAATGATCTAGTCAATGATATATTACATCATGTAATGGGGGAATTGGACCCTGATTTCCATAATTTTGTTCTCCCATCTGATGAGAACCTCTTGGAAGCCATGAACTCTTATGGGTTGTTGGAGTGGGGTCCCTTGGGGTACATTTTTTAGTATCTTTTTGTATATTTTTACATATGCACATTGTGTGGAAAGGTTGAGGATTTGGGGCAGGTCAAAGTCCCTCTTTCATGTAAATGGGTTGTAAGGACTTTGATCTGTGCAAGAAGGTCATTGCCGAAAGGGCCAGTAGTTGGAGGGTTTTTTGGTTGCAATATACACTCTAAACCTGGGTTGGGACCCCTCAAGCCAAAAAATGTTCGGCGTTGTCGAGATCGAGATAATTTTGAGGGAGATTTGATGTTGTGGCACCCTACGCAGAATGAATTGCAAGATTGGTTGGATATAAAGATCCTTGAATTTGCGATCCAGGAGAATCGAAGTTCTAATATATCACCTGAAAAGTGGGTTCAGAAGTACATCTATATAGAAGCTCACAAGATATTCATTTGTTCTTTTGCAACCGATCTACATGAGTGGTTGTCACGATTGACTGATTCAATACCTGAATGAAGGATGACATAGTCACTGAGTGGAATCCTAAATTAATACAACAATTAAAAAAGACAGACAATAAGATCACCCGCGCTATAGATCATTGGATCGATCGTTTCTTGGGAGGATTTGTGACTGAATTTTCCATTGATTAGTTTGTGTCATGCTTTGAAGTAGAAATAAGATTTTTCAAGGGTCCTAGAGGTAAGTTCCCATGCTCATTGAAGTTATTACTGAAGATTCTATTATGTGAACAAGTCTATCTCTACAAACATATTGTGTGAATGTCCCGAAGAGGCCCGACTATGCGCAGTGGAAGAATTTACTGCACAGACCTAGAAAAAGGATTTATTTATAGTCCTCTCAAGTGAAGATCTGATAGTGACGGTGAACCAAAAACTAGTAGCTCTAGTGAATCTGCGCGCTTTGAAGAAGAGGATGTAACCCGAGAATAAGTTTCGTCAAATATAATGATAAAAAATCCTTGACCATATTTCAGATCCCATCCACTCCACTTCCACACTAATTTCACAGAGCATCCACTCCGATGCGCACTCGACCTCCACCTCCACCAGGCGCAGATATGGCCACCTCTCTAAATCTACCTACTTTTAGAGGTATTTGGAATGCATATACTAAACACTTTTGGTTTGTGACTAATGTTGTATGGAGAGCTTAGTAGGTTAATAATGATGATTTTAATAAAGCACAGTTAGCCACTACTTTCCAAGATCGCACATTGGATTGGTATATCATATTTGTCCAAGAAAACACCAATTCCACTCTGGATGAAGTGAAAGTTGCCCTAAAATAATGAACAGTTCAATAAGCTTAAATCATATGCACAGTTGGTTATAGAAATGAAAGAGATTCATCAGGAGGTAAATGAATCTATGTGGGAGGAAGATCATAGGCTGAAGCACACTATCAGAGATGTTGGATTCACTATCGATGATACCCAACACAAGGAGTGGTTTATTGCTATGCTCCTCCCACATTTGTGCTAGCCCTTGGGTCAAAAGAAGATTGCCATGCAGGCTGAGGTTGTGGAGATTGTGATGAAATTAGAAGCTAACCCAACACATTTTGTGCTTAGCACTTAGCAGATTCAGAGTCAATTAGAAGCAATGCATTTGGAGATTCATAAGCTGCATAAATATAAGGGCAAGGATGCATGCATAGAGGTTTGGTGCATAAAATGTAAAGCTGCTAGGAAGCATAAGGATCAATGTCTCGTATTCAATAATTATCTGAATGCTAGAGGACCTAGCACGCTGAAGAGAACAACTGGGTCAATATGGTGCACAATCTGTCAATTTGCAGGTTTACATGAAACAAATCTCTGTCCAAGGGTTGGAAAGTATCAGCTTGAGCTGAAGCAACTTTTTTTTGTATTTTTTTCTTCACTGGGACATGATGAGAAACACTATCGAACTTATGATATGATGTTGGACAAAGCTAAAATATATAGAATTCAGGCTGAACCTACCTCACCAACATCCCCATCTGGGCACAGTTGATTTTAGAACAAAGGAAGAGGAAGAGGAGGTGGATCACCTGATCGAGGAAGGGAGAAGGTTATTTTCTATAACTGTGGAGATGTTGGTCACTATGCACACGACTGTTCAAATATGGTGTGACAATCATGCATGTATTGTAGATAGTTTGACCATGTAATAGAATATTATCATGTTTTAATTGCTAAGATGCAGACTCTGACGTAGAATCTTTAGATGGTCAAAGAAGAAGCCAACGAGGAAGATCTTAGCGTGAATGTGGTCACTATGAGTGGTGTAGCCACTAATGAAGATAAGGGAGAGAAGCTGGATACTAACCTTTGGATTTGTAAGGCACCTGAGAACAAGTATGGAATTTATTTACAACACACAAAGGAGACTTCTGTTGAAGTGCAAAAGGGATTTACAACGGAAAGCGCATCAACATCAGGTAGACCCATGAAGGAGGCCGGGTTAGATGAAGAAATCAAGAACTTTTTACAAGCTTTCATTAAGTTATTGTGCAATAAAAAGGCAGTAGAAAACCTTCAGGCCTTGATAGATAAATGCACAAAAAGGAAACAACCATTGGTAGAACAAAAAACTATCAACAAAATCTATAAGAAAAAGAAGAGGATGGGGAGAGAAATGCATATGACTGCACATATTGGTGCTTATGAGATGGATCAACTTATCCTAGATATGAGGTCCAATGCAAATGTCCTACTTAAGAAAACTTGGCAGTGCATGGGAGAACCCAAGCTGGAATGGTCTACCATTCAACTATGCATGGAAAATCAACAGAAAATCATTCCATTAGGAAGGCTATCACAGGTCATATTCAATATTGAAGGTGTTAATGTGCTTGCATATTTTGAAGTTATAAAAATTGTGGATGATATAGATCCTTATCCTGTGCTGTTGGGATTAGACTGGGCTATTGATATGGATGGTGTCATAAATTTTAAGAAAATAATAATGGATTTTGAAAGCAATGGAACCAAAGTCATCATTCCCCTAGATCTTGCAGAAGGAGTGAGATACACAGAACCTGTGTGCACTCATGATGATATTGACCAAATATATAAGCTGACTCTACACGATGAATATTGGATCAACCCAACAGTTGATGGAAGTCTTAACTAGGAAAAGGAAAACTCTTGCTTCTCAAATTCTGATGAAGAATTAGAAAATTGGAAAAACCAGTTGCATGAAGTATCTATGTTGCATTGTAATCGAGTGACCAGATCTCTCTGATGCATAACATCTAAGGTACGCGAATTATTGCATTATAATGGTTTAACTAATGTAAACATGTTTTTAGGAGATCTTGAAAGCACTGTCCCAGAAGGATAAAGACTCCATGTCCCGGATCTCGGATTGTGCACTACTCCATCACGATGGTGGGAGACTCATAAAGAAAACATGGGAAACTGGGATGAATGCGCATGCATGATGAGATTACGCTTTGAATGTCCAATTGTTAGAATGGAAGAAGTCTACTCTGGATGATCCGTGCAGAAATTTGGCTAAATGGAATGAGGTATGGGGCATAGACCCAAGACCGAAATGGGTCCACATGTTCATTCATAGATTGGGGAAGGTACCTACTGATTGGTATTTGGAGATAGAACTGTGTGGAGGTAATAGTGAATGGTCTACGCTAACGAAGAGTTTCATCCTAACATTGATCTTTTAGAGTGGGTTTGACAAGATTGGTAAAGCATTGCATAACATTCAAGAATTTATCTTTGATACAATGAAGCCAGTGATAGTGCATGCTTCGCTAGCATGGGATGCGCAGATGAGGGATATTGTGAATTGCAGAAATATGATGGTTGAATAAAACGAAGAAGATCCAAGGAATATCCTAATCCTGGAATCTGAGGGACAATGTTCAGTTTTTGGGCCCTCGATCACTTCACTAGATGTGACAAAACCTCTAAAGAAGTGACAAGTTAATATTGGATCTGAAGAACAACCAAATTTGGAGAAGATTAGAGACTATTGGGATGATGACATAGTAGGAAAGGTTGTTGAATTACTGACAAAATATCAGGACTTGTTCCCTACAAAGTTTTCAGAATTGAAAGGAATAATTGGGGAGTTTGGATTCATGAAGATCACTTTGAAACCAGATGCATGATCCTTGAAGCAGCACCCATACAGGTTGAATCCAAAATATAAGTAGAAGGTAAAGGAAGAGTTGGATACGATGGTTGCTATAGGCATCATAGAGCCACTAGAATATTCTGACTGGGTGATTCCCATGGTAGTGCAAGACAAGAAGACAAAGGGAGAAATCAGGATCTATGTAGACTTGCACAAGTTGAATGATTCCTGTGTGCATGATCCATTGTAATATTCCTAATTAGATTCCAGCTAGTTGGAATATTAATTTTTTCTTTTGGTTAAAATATAGGTGAATAAGTGGGTAGAGAGACCCATTAATATCTTTAGTAGGAATAAAAACTACTTCTCATGTGAATGTGGATCATTGTATCAGCTGTATAAAGCACCTAGAGGTGTGAACATGGGCTAAAGCATGTGGAAAAGGTCAAAGTTGATAAAATCAACAACGTTGTTATGAATATAGTGGAGGATTAATGCAGGACAACACAGTCATATAGGAGGAGTGTATGCATGAGAGTAGCTCCTTTAATGAGTGGGAACCAGGGTGAGGAAGCTCACGAATCATATAAGGAAGAGGATGGAAGCCGTAAAAGGCATTCATAAAGTTGATATTGTATTGGTATTTTATGACTCTTTGCATGCTTCATCTGTTTAGCTAAGTTTGCTGTGATGTTTAGCACAAGGGCATTTCCGAGCAAAAATCCCACCCTCATCCTCGGGGGCCTTCGAGTGCATATTTAGGAGAGGTTCATTGAGCATCATTTCCACTATCCGGCTTTGGGCCAAGCTTTAGCCTTCATTCACAATGTAGTCTCCTTCAATATTGTGTTGTTTTGCAGGGTAGCAGTAGTGGAGGGTTGATAGACCCAATTTCTGAGCTTGTTTTCTAGTGGAGGGAGCGTCCCTTCATTCGAGAGGCTAGTAAGGAAGTTATTAGAGCTTCATTCCAACATTTCAAATCAGGACAAGTAGCATAATTCACCCACAGCACAGTCTCCTCCGGAAACTATTATTTTTCAGTGCAGTTTCAGTGGGAGGTCAAGTACCCAAGTTTTTGACCCTGTTTTCTAGTGAGGGGATCAACCCTTCATCCTGAAAGGTTGTGAGGATGGATATCAGCCATTGGCATATCATATCAGCCACCTCCTACCAGTGTTCTAGTTGCAGATCGCTATTCATCCCTAGGGCCACATTTTGTATATTCTTCATTTTGAGTATTTCCGTAAACCCATTTTGGGCTATCTTGGAATAGTGCTAGAAAGCCTAGATCTTTGATCCCGACATTTTATAAGCACCATATCAGTAGATCCATGTGTTTACATTTACAGCAGTAGTAAACCCCAACAAAAACTGCACTATCTTAGTCTCCAAAATTCTTGTATAGCAGTTGTGCTTCATATTTCATGTACTAGGTCTCTAGAGGCTTGTTTGACTAGCTTGAGTGTCTTTTTCCTCAAGATCTTGTACACATTTTCTGTTATAATGTTTAATATGATGGCTTTATGATCTTATTTCATTTTATGAGTTGATGTATCACTGCATTTTCCATTTTATGTTCTATATTCTTGTATTTTCCATTTTGGGATATTACAGTGGTATCAGAGCATGATCTCTGGCTTAGCTTGTGGGTAATACATCCTATGACACAAGATGAAGAGATCCAAAATGATTGAGGGAATGAGTTTTGCCTCATTTATTTTTAGATATATGTAGGACCTCTCCAAGGAGGTCAAACAAATGAGAAGGGAGAGGCACAAGGAGACCTCAAGAAGGTTTCAAGATGAGGAAGGTCCAAGCACTTCCTATCAGCAACAACTGAAACCTGTATTGCATAGAGCTCCAAAGCAATCTACTATGTCCAATTTATTTGAAGAGGAAGGTGAAAGGAATGGATATGGAGGAAACTTATATCATGAGACTCTAATCAATTATCTTGTAGAGTAAAAATCTCAATCAACGGATTTCAAGGAGAATATAACTCTCCAGCAATTCATTCATATCAAAGAAGAATGGAGACCTTGTAGCAGCAGTAGAAGAAAAAGACATACTAGATTTATATTGTCTACTTTTGGTGGTTCATCCACAAGAATAGAAAATACTTGGAGGAATAATTTAGATGCATTCTTCCTGCTACATCTAGTAGCAGAAAGAGAAGCTGTTGAGATTTTAGTGCTGCAACTTGAGGGTGAAGCAAATGATTGGTGGTTCAACCATTTGAAACATGCAAGAGTGTCTTCTTATGCAGATTTTAATCAAAGGATGATCAAGACGTTTGATAGAAGAAAACCTGAGGTAATTCCTATTGAGACATTTCCTGACATTGATGAGAAAGCACATGAGGGGCCAAGGAGAGATGTCAGCATTATCACTTGGAAAGAGGAGAAAATTCCACCAATATCAGTTGCAGGAGTACTTGCATCAAGAGAAGGAACACTTGCACCTTTGCAAGATTGGTTTGATCTCTTGACATTAGGAGTCCCATGCATGATCTAGGAGATGTATGAGGAAGAGGAGACAGATACCAGTGTCGGTGAAATAGTAGAGGAGCAACCATCACCATTGCCATCAGTTGGAGGATTCATTAAACTGATAGGAGGAACCCTTGTAGCTATACAATATGTTCCTAAGGATCAACTTATCTAAGGTATGAAAACATTTCCACCCCATATTATTTTAGCACATCATATGGAGAGTTGTGGGGACATGCCATCATGGAAATTGCATGACCAAGGGTTAAATAACATTGCTAATTTGGAGTAGAAGACTATCACTGCGCATAGGACCCTTGACTGGTTCAAGGAGGAGATGTATATCCATCTTGGTTTCTCATTTTTGATCTACACGCAACACTTTGGGTTGGAGTGTAGAGTTTTGGAGGATAGGATGAGCATAATCCTAATCAGAACAATGCAGAACTGTGTGTTCAACATTGTGTATGATCCTGAGACATCAGATGCACCATCATGGAGATTAGTAGCACTATCACTGAGCAGCGGTGATGAGTTTGGGGCCCAACTATTATTGAAAAATTCCGATGACCATTCCACTTATGTAGCATTGGATAGGAAGATGGTTGATGAGAGACATCTTATGATGGATAAAATCTCCCATTATTATGATACATCCTTCTTGATGAGCACCTCACAGCTCAATGAGAAGCTTTTTCCTACAACATATTTTTTATGAAACCAACTCCAAAAATAGAAGAAAAGAGAGATCAATGCCTTAGAAATCAGCCACTTTGAGGGGGAAACCTCCAATACATTACATAAATGAACAATTCTTGGATGATACAAATGACAAAACCTCCTTCTATATATAGGAGTTTGTGGGGTCACAATATAATCCTAGCCTACCTAACAATAATAATGTAAGGGAACAATAATAACAATATGGGGGTTACAGGGGTACAACAATAACAATAAGGGGGCTAGACTAATAAAA
Organism: Pinus albicaulis; assembly: GCA_034641835.2. Taxonomy (NCBI): domain Eukaryota; kingdom Viridiplantae; phylum Streptophyta; class Pinopsida; order Pinales; family Pinaceae; genus Pinus; species Pinus albicaulis. Next base: position 836,171,864 of record CM076583.1, on the reverse strand, counting down.
ATAAGGGACTACACTAGTTATATGGGGACTTAACATGCCCCTCTCCTTAAAAAAAGTGCTTTCCTCAACGCTTGAGTAGCTCTAGATTCTTCTGTATAAATTTCTCATCCTCCCATGTAGAATCTTCAGTGGGTAAGTTATTCCACTTGATGAGATACTCTGAAATTGATTGATTTCGTAGTTATTGAGTTCTTGTTTCCATGAATGTTTCAGGTTCCAATATGATTTTTCCTTCCTCGTCAAGTTCTAGAAATATTGTTTGAACATGAATTTTCCTTCTTGCCTAAGAAATAAAGATTGGAACCTTATGGGTTCAACCTAGTCATTGATGAGTGGTCTTTATGTAGATATCTCCAAGAGGTTTCACTTCAACATATCATGGAGTGCAAATATAGTCATTATATTTGGGAGGATGGTATTATCCATTGGATGGATACAAAATTGGAGCATGATGGGAGACACCCAAAGTTAGATGGATGGGTGAGGATGATGAGAAAGGGGTTGGTGAGCCACTTGCAGATCTATGAAACAGGGCAACAAGAGGCATGGTTGCGCTGGCTACTCTTGAGAGAGTTTGGCCATCATGTGACATATCCTATGTCAAAGGGTATGTTATGGTTTCGGGCATTGCATGGCACCCATATGATATTGCATCAGATAATTTGGTTTTATGGGGCATTTTACAAGTCAATCATCATGGTGTCACTCCATGACTTGTATAATGATGATATGAGGAGGCAACATGAGTCATTATTACTTTGGTTACTCTTAAGAGAGTATGGGATGGATTTCTCCCATACCTTTCATGATGTCACAGGAGTAGATGGTGGCACAATAATGGTGCAAGGGAGCTACTCCATATCCATTGAGGATTATAAGATACTTCCACATAGGAAGGAATCTTCCATGTTGTAATATCCCAAACCTTGAACAACTCATGAATCATGCATGAAAAATGAATTTCCAACAAAAAATTCAATAAAAAAGTAAAATGGAATCTTGGATCCCATATATTAGGCAATATACATTCTAAATCCAATATTAGAGCTGAAACAAAGCAAACTAGGTGGGTTAAACAGATCTCCCACACCTAGGATTGCCAAAAAGTGCTAAAACCCCAAGATTGCAAAATGCTGGAGAAAATGCTCAATGGAATGCGTAGTCAAAGAGAGGTTTTACACATAAAATCATAGGATAACAATATATATACTTATGTATTGATAAATAATTCTAAAGAACAGAGATCTAGTCTCCTTATACAAATACAAAAGAAACTGACAAGGGTTTCTTGTCAAACACTCTGCATACAAAATGGGAAATTCAGTAATTTACTGAATTACCACTGCAACTATAAAGTACATGAGTGTACAAGGCTGGAAAGATTTCTGATCTGATGTATATCCCTCAAGGGATTCCTCCCATTAAAGGATTAACCTCTCAATCACAAGGAAACTCAGCAACAGAGCCACCAAACCATGCAATGAACACTGCCTCCAAAATAATGCATTCCCTAGCAGAAACAATGCTAAGAATGTATGGGAAATGTGTGGTATGATACCACAGATCTGAAATAAGCTTTGTAGCTCTCCAAATAGATATCTCAAGTGAAGGAAAACTTTCTCCAATGAGAAACTAGCTCAGAAGCCCGGATTCCAATCCCTTCCATTGCTGCACGGAGCAGCACTGCACAATCTCCGGCAAAGTTGTGCTGATGAAGATGGCTGAAGCTTGGTGTTACACCATTTTTTGGTCATATAACCCATTATTTTTATATGAACCCAAGTACACCATGTAAGACTAATTTTACCCCAAGTAAAATCGCTTTCACCACATTTGTTTACATTTCTTGGTCATATTTAACCCAAAACAAGGTAATCAATTAAATAAATCATTATTTCTTTAATTATTGCCTAAGAATAAGTTATTTAAATCATTATTTAAATACTATTCCTAGTTAAATTTGACTAAATCATTTTTAAATAATGAAATAAACCATTATTTATTTAATAATATTCCCCTCATTTCCCTTAAATAATAAATAAATCATTTATTTATTTATTATTTATAAATAAAGGAGTTGACCCAAGTCAAAAACCCTTTTCCCTCCAACAAAAATAATAAAATATTCCTAAAGGGTGATTCTAGAATGTGATTAATAATATTTTATTCATGCACCAAGTTCTAGAACACCCCAATATTTTGTTATAAATAGAAGGGTTTTCCCCATTCATTAGTCACCTTCATTGCATTAGATCACTCTCGATCTTCTCTTGGTCACCATTTTCCATTTTGTTTTGTGAACTCCCATTGAGTTCCATGTTTGCTTTTCCACATCCATAAGAGAGAGAAATGCTAGATCTGAAACACTGAGGACTTCCAAGAACCCATCCCACTGAGGAGAGCCGGAAAACACCTTTCTTGTTTTCCTCTCAGGTGCCCCATTCTTTACTATAATATAAAATTCTTTTAAATATATTGTTCTTGTCTTGTCCATTGGATGCATGGAGCCATTTTACATTTTATCTGCTTAATATATTTTGTGCTTAGATATAACTTTATGCAGCAAACTTAAAGATATTTTTCAGCCATTATTGATGTTAGGGCTACTTGGTATGCGTAGCTAAAGTGATCTTTTACGACGAAAGAATCATACTAACAATTGGCGACTCCGCTAGGGATTTTCTTTTGCGACCACTGTCGTTGTATCTATTCCTGCATATCTAGCTGTTTCAGACACTAGGGTTTCTCTTCCATTTTTTGTTTTTCCTATTTTTATGGTGACTTTCACCCCTAAAACCATTTAAACAGTCAAATTTTTAACTTCCGTGTGTTTCTGGCCTTATTGCGCAGGTGACCGACATCAGCCGCAGTTGAGATGACAATTTTTTTTGAAATCTACCGCCGAGAGTACCGGAAGTGCAGGTCGCACTTTTTGGCCCAAAAAGTGCGTCCTAGGTCTTGGAAAATAGCCCAAAAAGTGCAACCTGAGTGAAAAACAGGTCAAAAACTGCGACCTGGACTTTTTTCTGGAATTTTTTTGGGTTTTGTCTGAACCTCTGTCAGGGTTGTCTGACCTCCGTCTTCACCCATTTAGACCTATTCTTGCTCTGTTTTACTCAAATAAGAGGGAATATTGCCCCTTAGGGCTCTAGTACCCTCCACTTTTTGTGGGAGAGTCTTTGTTGTTTCAGAAGTCTGAATTTTTAGAGTTTCAGCCTTATTTTTCTCAGATCTGATACCTCCATTTTAGATCCTTTTAGATCAGCTCTTCTCCCTCTAAAATCACCTCATATCATTTTTTTTGGGTCCATTTCTAAGGCCACTACCTTGTCTCTTCTAGTTTTTGCTGATCTCCTCATTTTTAGCAGCAACCTTGCCTCTGCCTCTTTGTTGTTCTCTGCACCATTTTTTAGCAGATTTTTCCTTTAGATCCTAGTCCCTCCTGACATTTGATCTATTGGCCTCTTTTTAGCATGTTTTTCTTAGTTCTTTCCCTCTTATAGAATAGTTTTGAGAGACCCGCCTTCTTGGGTTAAATTGATGCATTGGTAGCTGTTAATTTTCTGTTCTTTTAGTCTTATTTACTGCAGATTTATTTTTATTTACACAACACACTTTTTATTTTACTCTCAAAACATCTGGGTTTAAACAATTAAAATTAATACACAACACACACTGACCCTAAATGAACAAGTGCCTCATTACCACCGCCTGGCAAAGACTTTAAAATCAATTGTCACTACACCTTTCTGCCCTTGACCTCCCTTGATTTTGTCTCTCCCTACCCTTGTCGGTTTTTTCTTCTTCCCGTCATCATTGTGCCCCCAAGGTGCCTTTCTCGGAGACTTCTTAGCCTTCACCCTTAGTTTCCACTTGGTCGACTTCCTCCTTCCCGTCACTATCGAAACCGTCCTCCCCCGAGTCCGCACTTCGCCTCTTCCTCTGATTGTTCGGGTTCTCCCCCTCCTCTTGGTTCCCCCCCCCTGTTACCTTCACCATGTCTACTTCTGGACCTAGCCCTAACCTAAGTTCTACTACTAGGTCCGTGTCCAATGGAACCCCTACGGGACCTACCTCGACTGCCCCATTACTCCATTATATGGCTAGCCTCAGTCTCCCTGATTTCAATCAGCTGATTAATGATCCTATTCGCCATGATGTTAGTTGGCTTGCTATGCCAACCAAACTCCCCTCCAACATTCCCAAGTTCTAAGGCCTCGCTGGTGAAGATCTCTCTAACCATATCCGATATTTCCACATGTGGTGTTAATCCAATTCCATTACCGATGATTCCATCCGTCTTCGTTTGTTCCAAGGCACGCTTACCGACGAAGCTTCTAAGTGGTATGTTGACCAGCCCACCTCTTCCCATACCACCTTTGCGACCCTTACCTGTGCCTTCTTATCTTATTTCCAGCTTCCCCCTTGTTATGACACCGGTATCAAAATTTTGACTTCTTTTCGTCAATTGTCTGCGACCCGCCTATTCGATCATGTTAAAGAATGGAGGAGAAGAAAGAGCCTATGTCAAGCCCCTACCTTCGAAGACCATGTCTATATGGACTGGTTCCTTCGCTCTCTCTTACCTCCCATTGGCAAAGATGTCGCATCCCACTTCCCTTAAACCGAAGAAGCCGCCCTTCAAATAGCCTTGAAATATGACCTTATCTATGCTCAATCTGGTTATGTTTATACTGTCCTTCCTAACCTCCCCAGACCCGGTGGCACTAACGCACTGGGGGCACCTCATGCCGTCGACGGTATTGTTGGAGCTCTCTCTCATCCATCCACTCAACCTCCCATGAACTATGGTTTTCTTGGCGGAGGGGGCACCTCCCCCTGCACTTCTCCCCCTCCCGGTAGCAGGCATCTTGGATCTGGCACCCCTCCTCTTTCTGCCCAACCTCCAGTTTACCACACTGTTACCCAACCGCATTTTCATCCATATTCGCAGCCTAGTGCTCTAGCTCCTCTAGCATTCGCCCCCCCACCTCCCTTGTATTCACAACCCCCACAACAACAGTCACTGTCCCCTCAAGAGCAAGTGGATGCACAACAGGGATTTGTGGCTACCCAACCACCTCACGAACTGGTAACCACTCAACCTCCTCCATCTGGTACCTCTGATTACCAGATCCTCATGATGAATTCTGACCAACATATAACCGTCGACCTCAACCTTCAAACACAGTCTCGTCCGTACCCCCAGCCTCTTGCTCCATTTGTCCCCGAGTCACCTTCTTCAGGTTCTGCAGAGCCTCTTTCGACACCTAATGGTCCCTTGCATATCCCTCCACCCCAAGCCAAGGTTCATACCAAGATTCCTAAGGGACCATTACGCCGAACTTCTGCTTCTGACTGAGTTTCCCATTCATATAGCATAGTAGATGAGCTGGCCCAATCTCCTACTGCCATTTCAATGCTGGAACTTCTCCAGTCGTGCCCCTCTCAAAGAAACACTCTACTATCCGCCCTGGGTGCTGTAGATCTCGCAGATTACCAATTGATTGTTTTTGACACCCATCAGTTAGAGTCTCCATCCTTTCCTGCTTGGTCCCTCTCTCACGTCACACATTATGGCCTTCAGTACCCCTGTCCACTATCCCTCCCGAAACTGTGTCCATCGTTGCCACGCCATTCATCCACTTGATGCTCTAACAAGGGAAGTCATCCAACCGCTCCTCCATTCCTCTCATTCCACCATCATCATTAGTGTCCATCCGTTCATCGCTCCACTCTTTTCTCTCGTGCCTTACTGGGAGTTCCCTTATTGCCTCACCTATGGTAGATCTACTTCTGTCGACAATCGCTCATTTAATCCAGAAGTCAGGTCTAGGGGGCACTATAACTTGGTTCGAGCTCTTTTCAGCCTGATCGTGATCTATACACTTGATGGTTCAGTGATGCAGCAGCAGCTATTGGTGATACCTGGGTGTGTGTGAGACGTTTCAACACTCATGAGGGGGTGGCCCTGCAGGTAGCCCCCCACATACCCAGATGAATTCTTCATTCCAGCCCTTGATGCAGCTCCTCTCATTTGATGATATCGGCCTCAGTCGCTTGTAGCACCTCTTCGATTTGCACATGTCGATCCGATTTCGAAAGCCCTTCCCCGTGTGTAGGGGGCATTTGGGTGTATTAATATCTCATGTACCACCATATTATTGTATAAGTCCTGACGATTATTCCAGGCATCGCATGTATGTGGGATTCATCATTCTTGATTTCTGGCTCATGATTAGGCCAGCACTGGTTTTACTATTGCGTTCCGTGGTTTTCCGGGTGCCTTATTATTTGTACTATTGTCTCGGCAGGCATAGGTATGCCTCCCCCGCCGCCTTTCACATTGGTACCACATCATACACTTGAGACTTGTTGCACCTGTAAGTCTCGTCTCCTCAGGGTCTAGTCCTCCACCACTTTAGATTACTTTACATTCCTCTCTTTCATTTCTATCTTGCTGTTTAGTGATTCAGTTCTTACAATGTACTTCAGTCATACGATTTTCTCCTAACACTCGTACATTGGGGGGCAATCTGTTACACCAGTTTTTGGTCATCTAACCCATTATCGTTAGATGAAGCCAAGTACACCATCCAAGACTAATTTTACCCCAAGTAAAATCGCTTTCACCACATTTGTTTACATTTCTTGGTCATATTTAACCCAAAACAAGGTAATCAATTAAATAAATCATTATTTATTTAATTATTTCCTAAGAATAAGTTATTTAAATCATTATTTAAATACTATTCCTAGTTAAATTTGACTAATTCATTTTTAAATAATGAAATAAACCATTATTTATTTAATAATATTCCCCTCATTTCCCTTAAATAATAAATAAATCATTTATTTATTTATTATTTATAAATAAAGGAATTGACCCAAGTCAAAAACCCTTTTCCCTCCAACAAACATAATAAAATATTCCTAAAGGGTGATTCTAGAATGTGATTAATAATATTTTATTCATGCACCAAGTTCTAGAACACCCCAATATTTTGTTATAAATAGAAGGGTTTTCCCCATTCATTAGTCACCTTCATTGCATTAGATCACTCTGGATCTACTCTTGGTCACCATTTTCCATTTTGTTTTGTGAACTCCCATTGAGTTCTATGTTTGCTTTTCTACATCCATAAGAGAGAGAAATGTTAGATCTGAAACACTGAGGACTTCCAAGAACCCATCCCACTGAGGAGAACCGGAAAACACCTTTCTTGTTTTCCTCTCAGGTGCCCCATTCTTTAATATAATATAAAATTCTTTTAAATATATTGTTCTTGTCTTGTCCATTGGATGCATGGAGCCATTTTACATTTTATCTGCTTAATGTCTTTTGTGCTTAGATCTAACTTTATGCAACAAACTTAAAGATATTTTTTAGCCATTATTGATGTTAGGGCTACTTGGTATGCGTAACTAAAGTGATCTTTTATGGCGAAAGAATCATACTAATACTTGGCCTGAAAAAATGATGTGGAATGATGAATTCAAACTCTCCCAATGAGGCTCCTCAAAGGAAAGAGGTTGGATTCCTGCCCAGGAACACCCAGTTCTAAACAGCACTGCAACTTTGCTAAGCAGCAAAGTAGCAACAAGTCTTGGCAGACAAGAGAAATAAACTAGAACATCCTGAATAATGTTGCCATCCTATTCATTATATAAGACATGAGTTTTCTTGCTCTTTTCCCCACTTAATTAGGTCATCTCCATCCAAATATGCATCTCCCTCCAAAATTGCGTTATTCCTCCTTGGATTTCTCCCCCACTAAAACTGCGTTGTTGACTTGGTCAAAGTAGCTTGATATTAACCCCGTTCACACATGGAGGTGTTTTATTGGGCTTTAAAAAGTGTCCCCTTTCACATTTGGAGTATTTTATTCCTCCTTAGGAGACTTATGGGCTTTCTTCCCCATTTATTCACCGGCTAGAGCTGCTGCTAACTCTAATGTTCCATTTAGCTTGGAAGCTAAAATTTTGGAACATTACAGTCCTCCCCTCAAAAATATTTTCTTGTCCTCAAGAAAATGCATAAGGAGAGAAAAATGTCTCCCCTCCTCCTCATGTGGCCTCCCATCAATGGCCTCCATCATTTCATCAAGAGAATTTGCAAATAAACTGTCATCCAGTGCTTCCTCCCAAGTGTGCAATACCAAAGTGTCTGCATCAATAAAAGGTGGAAAGTGTGAATGGAAACTTGCCTGCTGTTTCATGGCCTCCACAAAGTAGGAGTGATGATCATCATGGTGAATGAGTGCCTCCCTCACCCATGCTATCATCCAAATGAAGTGAGTCACCCTCCAACATGGTAACTCATGAAAAGTATCCTCCACCTTTGGCTCCTGAAATGTAGGTGGGTTGAATAAATGAAAATGATAGGCAAGAAGGCCTATCCCATGCTGTCCTCCTCTCCACTCATGATAAGTGTAGAGGGCATGTTGATCTTGGGCTGAAACATGATTTCCCTCCAATGGCAAGAAGAATATTGAGCCTCCAAGGACTCTCCCTCCAAAGTTATGAGACATGTCAACTCAAACCATTCCATCCAAGATGAATGGCACATCATCACCATTTGGCCTCCAAATCAGAAAATTGCTAAAATTTAGGTTCAATTTTGGATGGTACCAAAGGTTCTCCAAGTGGATATTACGTAGTCTTCCCAACTGCTGTTTGAGAATGTCATATGGCAAGTGGTCCTGCAACAAGTTACAAACTGTATATGTTTTTTCTCCCAACATGGGGAAGTAAGCATCAATCTCTATCAGCGGTACATAGATGAGATAACAATAAAATTTCACAAAGTCATGTATATAAGGGCTACTATCATCATAAACATTGGCCCTAAAGTGACCATGAAACCCAAAAATACTCTTGCTCTCTTATGGAGCAATGCACTGATCATATATGGTGAGAAGATACAGATACTCAATGGTGTAATCAACTAGTATAGAGATGTATTTCTTACCATGCATAGTGAGTAGGTTAAAAGTGAGGTCCATGTATAAGTTCCCCCATGAGGATTCCCTCACATAAATCTGCAAGAAGAAGGGATACACATACTGTTTGGAACACTCCATCAATAAGAACACACTCCCATGTGACAGCGTTGTAGGCCTTAAGAATAAGGCTCCATGACTTCTCCCTTTGACATTCCACATGCCAAAGCCATCCACCATCATGCTATTATGTGAGAAAACCATCTTCTGACATGGAAGTCTCTCATGATCCTTCAATGTTGAAGGGTAGCCTCCTTGCACCATGAATGTGCCTTCCTTATTTCCTGAAATATCATGAAAAGTATGGGAAAATTTTTTCCCACACTCTCCCAAGTGCAACCATAGCAACAACAACTTTTGTTGCTGCCTCATCTCTCCCTCATACAAGCCATAGAGTAAGATCATGAAGGTCAACTTGTATGATGTCCCATACCAACAAGTATTCTGCTACTCTATCATATGGGTGCCATGCCATCTAATTGGTTCTTCTCTCCATACAAAGCTTCCCTTGAACAAAAATACCTCAGAAATACATGGAAGCAAGATACAATAAAAATAAGTTGCCAAATGACAACCAAAGAGTGAATCATGGTCCCTCTCATGGAACCAGTGTAGTGCATCCTTGGCCTGCATCAAAATAAGAAATAGTAAGTGCTTTTCCAACCACTTGTTTGCTACCATAGTCATCTCATAAGATGAAAAAATGAAGTTGCAATATGGTGTCATTGGTGCACACCAAGAGACATATGGCTTCCTCCACGGCTCATTAAAAGAAAGCCAAGATCAATGCTACAAGTAGCTGCAAGTACATCATCATACGATATGCAAGAAGAAATATTTCTTCTTGTTACATCATGTTGCTCAAAGAAGGGAAATAAGTACAATAAAAAACATGAAATGATACCTCCTCCATTATGTACTTGAGGTCTTGAGCTGAAATGGCTCAACTGGAAATTCTCCCTCACTCCCAATGAGTAGGAAGGTGGCTATGACATCCTCTCTATCACCATCCAAGCTATGCATCTCTCCATATGCTGATATTGTCTTGCTGGTTGTCCTCCCAAGTGAACTCCTCCATCAAATGGAAATATGCATCAAAGGGCATAGAAGAGAAGTCCTCATGTGTTGCATGTAGCAGCTTCTCCTTGAGACTAGAAGATCTAGTCAAGATCCTGCCATAGGAATAGATGACCACATCATCCACCATGTATCCGTCATCTCCATCTGGGTCATCAAGAATCATGCGTGCACCAAGATCCTTGGAGTACTCTACCAAAATCTGAGATCTCCAATAAGGATCAATCCTCCTAAGAGACAACGTTGGTGATTTGGCATGTGAAGCTCTCCTCATGCTGTTGTATGCTACTTTGACATCCCCCATGCCAAATTTCTCCTCCAAACTCTTCACCTCTCTACAATCCAAGAGTGGTGAACCTAAAGACAAGATATATCTCATCAAATGAAGATCTGGTGGCCTCCCTGGTGGAATTCCTCCATGTAGTGAGACATCAATGTCAAGAGTAGACTATACATATGATTGGGAAAATTTTCCCTTACCCTCACTGCGCAAATCAGTCTGCCTCTTTCATGCATTAGCTTTCTGAAATAAAGAAGGGTTTGTGCCTCTCATCACATGATGCTGCTCTTCATCCCTTCCTTCTTTTCTAGCTGCAATGCTAGACAATCATGTTGCTCACTGATTGTTCTTGGACATCTATGTATGAGATCCCGGGGAACTTCTTGCAAAGAAACAAGAATCCCTCCTATGGGAGCACGTGCTCCTCCTCCCTCTACATGAGGCACTGGATGTGTTCTAGATGTGACAACGCCGTTGCCCTCATCTTCCTCAATGTGTGTGGGCAACATCTCAAGAGTTGGATCCTCTTGTGGAAAAGAGATCCCCATGCCCTCTTGTCCAAAAATATGAACTTGAGGCTCTGCTTCCGAAAATGTGTAATGCAAGATTTTTGCTTCTCCCATGGTTTTCTAAAGTGGATTTTCCTTCATCACATGCAAGGGTTTTGTTTTCTGAAATTTTTCTTGCTCATGTGCCTCAGGAAGTTTTTCACCAAACCTCTCATCAATGTTTTTATGAATCTTTCATAAGAGAAAGTGTTGGCATTCTTTAAGGAATAAGATTAAAAAATCCACTGTTCATGTGCCTTACCTCTAAAATGCAGCACTGCAACTCTGATGGCCTCATCCTTGGAAATATGGTGCAGCTGCAAATAGGAGTCTAGCGCCTTCACCCAAGCTCCAACTGAACATGTGGGTGATTTGAAAAAAGTGGATAGAATAAATCTATCTACATCTTGCTGTTGGCTCTTCTCCACCTGGATCTTGAAAAAATCTTGGAAATTAGTATGATCTCTAAACCTCTCAGTTTGAGATTCATACTCCTGCAACAAATCACTAAGAGTTCTCCTCTTAGGCATTTTTCCTCCTCCCATCCATCTCAAGATAGCTTTGGGTACTTGAATGCGTTGTGCATCATGGAGTGAAGCTGCATGCTCACACTCACCATGTGAAAATCTCGATTCAGCTCTATATTCAACCTCCTTTGGAGATCCCATCTCCAATCTCATCTTCTTCAGCTCTCCTTGAAAGCTTTGCATAGATTTTGGAAGAAGATTTGTAAGCTTGTCTTCCTTCCTTCTGTCACATACTGAAGATTTCTAGATTTTTTCCATCTCTCCTTCTTCTGATAGCTGGATCTCACAAACTAAGCTAGAGATCATGCTTTGATACCACTGTAATATCCCAAATCTAGAACAACTCATGAATCATGCATGAAAAACACATTTCCAACAAAAAATGCAATAAAACAGTAAAATGGACTCTTGGATCCCATATATTAGGAAATATACATTTTAAATCCAATATTAGAGCTAAAACAAAGCAAACTAGACTAGGTGGGTAAGACATATCTCCCACACCTAGGATTGCCAAAAAGTGCTAAAACCCCAAGACTGCAAAATGTCGGAGCAGCTGCTCAAGGGACTGCATAGTATAAGAGAGGTTTTACACATAAAATCATAGGAGAACAATATATCTACTCATGTATTGATAAATAATGCTGAAGAACAGAGATCTAGTCTCCTTATACAAATACAAAAGAAACCGACAAGGGTTTCTTGTCAAACACTCTGCATACAAAATGGGAAATTCAGTAATTTACTGAATTACCACTGCAACACTGAAGTAAATGAGTGTAAAAGGCTGGAAATATGTCTTATATGATTTATATCCCTCAAGGGCTTCCTCCCATGAAATGATGAACCTCTCAATCACAAGGAAACTCAACAACGAAGCCACCAAACCATGCAATGAACACTCCCTCCAAAATAACGCATTCCCTAGCAAAAACTGCACTGGGAATGTATAGGAAATGTGTGGTCTGATACCATAGATATGAAATAATCTTTGGATCTCTCCAAACAGATCTCTCAAGTGAAGGAAACCTTCCTCCAATGAGAAACTAGCTCAGAAGATGGGATTCCAATCCCTTCCACTGCTGCACCCAACATCATTGCACAATCTCCGGAAAAGTTGTGCTGATGAAGATGGTTGAAGCTTTGCCTAAAAACATGATGTGGAATGGTTAATTCAAACTCTCCCAATGAGGCTCCTCAAAGGAAAGAGGTGGGATTCCCGCCCGGGAACACATAGTGCTAAACAACACTGCAACTTTGTCAAGCAACAAAGTAGCAACAAGTCTTGGTAGACAAGAGAAATAAACTAGAACATCCTGAATAATGCTGCCATCCTCTTCCTTATATAATACATGATTTTTCTTTCCCTTGGACCCACTCAATTAGGTCCTCTCCATTCAAATATGCATCTCCCTCCAAAATTGTGTTATTCCTCCTTAGATTCCTCCTCCACTAAAACTACGCTGTTGACTTGGTCAAAGCATCTTGATCTTAACCCTGTTCACACATGGGGGTGTTTTATTAGGCTTGAAAGAGTGCCCCCTTTCAAATTTGGAGTATTTTGTTCCTCCTTAGGATACTTATGGGCTTTCTTCCCCATTTATTCACCGGTTAGAGCTGCTGCTAACTCTAATGTTCCATTTAGCTTGGAAGCTAAAATTTTGGAACATTACACATGTATAGCAACATTCCAACATGTGACTTTGACATTTGGCATGTCAAAGAGGGGAGTTATGAGATGAAAATAACCTTATCACAAAGCCAACAATGTTGTCACTTGGGAGTATAGATCTATTGATGGAGTGTTCCAAGGATCACATCACATATGAGGTACTTGGTGAGCAAGTAGAAGATGAGAGGTATAGAGTGGTGGATGGAGTCATCTATTACCAGGACATGATATCCTTGACTAGGATCTCCAAGCTCAAGAAGAAGGCTCTACATGCAGCACATGATTCATTCATTTCCAATTACCAAGGTCTCATGGGGACTTATCGGACCATTATGGAGAGATTCTCATGGGAAGGCTCATTTATGGAACTCATCACTAGTTTGCCAATAGTACATGGTAAGAGTTGTGTCTTTGTACTTATTTATCATCTAACAAATTATTTTCATTCTCTTGCCATTTATATACAGTTCATTGCTCCACAAGAGGGAAGGACTCTCTTTGGACTTCATGGTCTTTTTAAGACCAACATCAGTGATGGAGATAGCCATTTCTTGTATGGATTTGGGCTAGTATTGTTCTATTATTGGTATTCTTAGTTGACACACAATGCCATTTACTACTTTCTAGTAGATGAGAAAACATGCACAACTAGCAAGTGGTTAGGAGACAACTTTCCACATAATGTTCAGGGGAAGCAGGTAGAAAAAATGCATTCTGTCCACATGAGAAACTATTGGCACAATCCAGAATTTCATATGACACTCAATATCTTTGTCATTTGGGTTTCATATTGTGTTGATTTTCTATTCACTATATGCGGAATGGCTTGGGAAAGCAAGGTTCATAGAACCAAAGAGTGGATCTTTGAGAGTCTAGTTTCCTATTGGCCTCTTGAGGGAAAGATTATTGCAGCCCAAAATTAGCCACAACTCTATACATATCATAAATGGAGAGAGAGACAGTGTGGGATGGAAAATTTGGTCTATCATTTTTAGCCATACATGCCATCTACATTGGAGGAGCAAGATATGGAGGAGTTTTTCTATGAGCTACCATTTTGGAGGGTGGTCCATTTTGACTGGATGATAGCTTGGGGATTGGATCTTCTCATGGGGATTGAGGTCCCAAACATTTTCCAGATCCCATGCCTCAAGAAGGCCTCTATAAAACATGTAGTTTCCTCCATGGATATCCCACTTCTTCATGATAAGAGCCATTTGGTTTTGTCACCAAAGGCTAGCCTATTCACTTTGGCGGAGCAACTAGGAGACAAATGGATTGGAGATCATATTTTTCAGTGGAGGAGCTTATCAGATGAGGATGCTACAAGAGGAGGAGAGGAGGCTTTGCAGTATCTATCCTTGTAGTTGCTTGTGAACAAGCAACATTTGGGAGCGGAGGACTGTAATATACCTAATTAGCCTCTAGCTAGTTTGAATATTAATTTTTTATTTTGGTTAAAAGATAGGTGAAAAAGTGGGGAGAGGGACCCATAAATCTCTTTAGTAGGAATAAAAACCACTTCTCATGTTAATGTGGATCACTGTATCAGTTGTATAAATCACCTAGAGGTGTGAATAGGGGCTAAAGCACGTGGACAAGGTCAAATTTGACCAAATAAACAACGCTATTATGGAGATAGTGGAGGATTAATGGTGGACAATGTAGTCATAGAGGAGGAGTGTATGCATGAGAGTAGCTCCTTTAATGAGTGGGACCCAGGGTGAGGAATCTCACCAAGCCTATAAGGAAGAGGATGGCAGCCATAGAAGGCATTCAAAATATTGATATTGTATTGGTATTTTATGAATCTTTGCATGCTTCAACTGTTTAGCTAAGTCTGATGTGATGTTTAGCACAAGGGTGTTTCCGAGCGGAAATCCCACCCTCATCCTAGAGGGAATTTGAGTGCCTACTCAATAGAGGTTCATTGAGCATAATTTCCACTATCTGGGTGTGGACCAAGATTCAACCTTCATTCACAGTGCAGTCTCCTTGAGGATTGTGTTGTTTTGCAGGGTAGCAGCAATGGATGGTTGATAGACCCAATTTTTGAGCTTGTTTTCCAGTGGATGGAGAAAACCTTCATCTGAGAGGCTAGTAAGGAAGTTCTTAGAGCTTCATTCCACCATCTAACATCAGGCCAAGTAGTAGTGCAGTCTCCTCCAGAAACTACGTTATTTTTTAGTGCAGTTGCAGTGGGAGTTCAAGTACCCAAGTTCTTGAACTTGTTTTCTAGTGAGGGGATCAAATCTTCATCCAGAAAAGTTGTGAGGAGGGATATAAAAAATTTCATATCATATCAGCCACCTCCCACCAGTGTTCTAGTTGCAGAATGTTATTCAGCCCTAGGGCCACATTTTGTATATTCTGTATTTTGAGTATTTCCGGAAACCCCTTCTGGGTTATCTTGGAATAGTGCTAGAAAGTCTATATCTTTGATCCCGACATTTTCTAAGCACCATATCTGTAGATCCATGTGTTTAAATTTGTAGCACTAGTAAAACCCAACAAAAACTATGATATCTTAGCCTCTAGAATTCTTGTATAGCAGTTGTGCTTCATATTTCATGTACTAGGTCTCTAGAGGCTTGTTTGCCTAACTTGAGTGTCTTTTTCCTCAAGATCTTGTACACATTTGCTATTATAATGTTTAATATGATGGCTATATGATATGATTTCATTTTATCTATTGATGTATCACTGCATTTTCCAATTTATGTTCTATATTCCCGTATTTTCCATTTTGGGATATTACATCCATTCCCAACTCCATTCTCTAATGAGATCCTAGACAATGTCAGAGGACAAGAAGCTTACTCATTCATAGATGGGTTTTTAGGGTATCATGAGATCAGGCTAGCACCAGAATATCATAATAAGACTATATTTGCAATAGAATGGGGATCTTTCCAGTATAAATCCATGTCCTTTGGCTTGAAGAATGTGCTTGCCATCTTTTCACGTGTAGTAGTACTCGCGTTCAAGGAATTTATCCATAAGTTCCTGGAAGTGTACTTTGATGATTGGACTATTTTTGGGTTGTTGAAAAAGCATGTCTCCAATCTGTGCTTAATGTTGGATACTTGTAGAAAGTATCAGATTTCACTAAACTTGAAGAAATGTATATTTTGTGTTCCATTCGGGATATTGCTGGGACACATTGTCTACAAACAAGGGTTGATGGTAGATCCCATGAAGATCACATTAATCATTAATTTGGAGATACCTGAAAATGTCAAAAAAATGTGCTCAATATTGGGGCACAATGGGTATTATTTTTCATTGAGGGTTATGCGCTGATAACTGTGCCCATGGAGAATTTGCTCAAGAAAGATGCAACATTCTGCTAGTATGAGGAATGTTAGAAGAGGTTTTTATTGTTTAAGGAAAATATGGTCACTGCGCCCCTACTAGTCTTTCCCAATTGGTCTAAGGTGTTTCATGTGCATGTTGATGCCTCCTGTATCACGATTAGAGCTATTTTAGTGCAGCCAGGAGTTGGAGAAATCGATCACCATATTATCTATGCCAATAGAAAAATCTCAAGTGCAGAACAAAATTATTCAACCACAGAACGAGAAGTATTAATGATGGTGTATACGTTGAAAAAATTCTGCCACTACCTATTAAGAGGACATTTCAAGATGTTTACTGATTACTCTACTTTAAACTACCTAGTCAATAAGCCTATGTTGGGGGGGGGGGGGAATCTGCAGGTGGTTTTTACTATTCCAGGAGTAAGACTTTGAGATCATTGTGAAACTAGGAAGAATAAATGTTGGGCCAGACCATCTGTCGCGCATTGAGACTGGTGAAGAACCTACGAACTTAGAGGATGGATTGCTAGATGTGCAGTTATTTGCGATCAAGATAGTTGATGATCATTTCCTTGATATTATTCAGTTCCTGACTATTGATCGTGCCTATGAAGAATATACAGTTCAGCAGAAGAAAGAACTCGTGGAACGCATAACAAAATTCACTATTATTGTTGGCCAATTGTACAATATGGGTGAAAATGAAGTTATGCGAAGGTATGTTTTGGAATACGACATGCATGCAATCTTAGATGAAGCTCATGGAGGGGTTTCCAATGGTCACTACGTAGGGAAGGAAACCATGCAAAATATTTTGCGAGTTGGGTTATGGTGGCCCACATTGCACAATGATGCTTATGTACATTGCTAGCACACATGCGATGTATGCCAGAGGACTAGAAAGCCATCACGCAGATATGAGATGCTCCTGCATCCATAGATGGAAATGCAAGAATTTGAGAAATGGGACATAGAATTTGTCGGACCTATTAACCCTCCAGGCAAGAAGAGTGGTGTGCATTACATAATCATTATGATGGACTATGTAAGAAGATGGGTTGAAGCTAAGCCTGTGAAGGATTTTACTGCAGATACATATGTGTAGTTCATCTTTGAGAATATTGTGACTCACTTTAGATGTCCTAGGATTCTAATAAGTGATAAAAGTATGCACTTTGTGATTGAAACCATTGAAGCATTAACAGACGAATAAAAAATTAGAGCACTCCATATCACCCACAGGAGAATAGTGCGGTGGAAGTGTTCAATAAGATATTGGAGATTGTGCTTACCATGGTGGAAATGCTAACTGGAATGATTGGGGTTAGCGTGTACTTGCAGTCCTCTGGGAATATCAGACTAGATGTAATAAGTAGACTAGAAGGACACCGTTCAGGGTGGTATATGGGCTAGAAGTTGTATTTCTGATGGAGTACATTGCTCCCAACCTCTGCATTGCAACATTCACAAATATGGTAGAAGAAGATGTTATGGATGAATGGTTGTCATAGTTGGTAGCACTTGAAGAATATCGCTTTATTGTCAATTATCACCAGCAAGTTCAGAAGGCACATGAAAAGGCATGGCATGATAGGAACATCAGGCAAAAGGTGTTTAAGGAAGATGATTTGGTCTTGTTGCATGAAAACAAGTTTGCGCACCACCTAGGGAAGTTGAAGATGCATTGGATAGGGCCATATATTTTTAAGGAGATCACTGATGGAGGTTTTGTGTGCCTAGCCACACTGAGCGGAGAATATCTTCCCAAATATGTCAATGGGATCCGATTGAAGCCATACCAAGATGACCCTGTGCACACCAAATGGCTATATGGCCAGAGTATTGGATCTATGTAAAAGGGATGGCAGATACGCAAAAAGGTGCGACCCGCACGTGGTAGTTGCATGAGGAGTTTGGATGGGTCATAGAGGTGCCAAAATATAGCTGTAGGAACATTAAATCTGGAAAATACATCTTTATTACCATTTAAGGGAGCATCTAGGTTGCATTTTATGAGGGTATTTTTCCATATTTGGGACCATTTTGTCATTTATGGATGCAAATTAATGCACAAGGGACCATTGAAGATGCTCCAAACCTATAAATATGACCTATGGAGATGCCATAGTTCCCTTTTTTTTCTATGTTAATTGTCGACCTTGAATTCTTTGATTTCTGCATCTTACTCATTGTCTATCTCTGGTTTGGATCTAGAATTTGAGGAGGAGTTGCGCCGTAGGGGTCTGGGTTACGTGATTCCACCGAGCATGATAGCTACATGCCCTATATAGGATCCTGCTGCGCTAGTGGATCCTGCTGAGCTGGTCACTGAGACACCTGCATCTACAAAGCATAAAAAGGGATAGACATCGAGGAACCATAAATCCCCAGGGGAAAATAGTCCAAAACCATGCTCCAATTTGGTCAAGCGCTAGAACATACCCATGGCGAATATCCCTAAGACTATTATGGAGGATGAAGAGGATGTGGTCGAAGTGGCCCCATTCTCATAGTTTCAGACCTATTTCGCACTGTGCAAGGCATCTGTCAAAATTCTGAAATATCTTGAAAAAGTGTGGTCGGGCATTAACATGCCGTTAATTCATAAAAATGTTGTGGTTGAAGGAGATATGTTCACTAAAGTGCCACAACTAAATATGGAAGATTGGGACATTGCAAATGTTGAGAATTTTCCTAATCTTGCGCCTGAGTGCTATCTAGATCATGTGCGCTATGATGGGGGCCTCATGCGCCTGGAGTCGCAACGATGGGTCTCGACATGCACATGAAGGGCTCCTAATTTATTATAGGTTCCACACTTCGGGTGAAACCCGATAAAAGATATATGTGTGTGCCAATTTCTCGCTAGTACATGATGAAGCATTATGGTTAGGAAATCACATACCGATTGATGTCACGTTGATCCATCGGATCACCAGCTTGCCTGACCAAGGCGCAGGTCTCATGGAAGACTTTGGGGAAAAGGTGAAAGAAAAGAGGGTGGCCGAAAAAATCAAATCAAAGTACAAAGTGTTGCACCATAGCTGAGGATTCATAGTAAGTGAGATCAATGATCAAACTATTCATTTTAGGACACTCATCTTAGCCTGCAAGATGATGCGGAAACGTATACCTAAGGAGGTTCCCGCGCAAGTTATTGCACTTGCAAGAGAGTGTGAAAAAGTAGTTATCTATAATTGGTATTAGTATTTGTGCAAATAATTCTTGGAGAATGTGCACGAAGCATAAGAGGAGGGAAAACACTTCTATTATGCTTGGCTCTCACTGTTGATAGCCCTTATTGGCTAGAAGACCCCAGAGGAAACACATTTTTTTGAGATAGAGCCGTAGATGTGGGAAGCCACGTGGTATGCCACATTGTGGAACTCTTCCGTCCCTGTGCACATCATGGAGAATAATATATTTTGGATAGTTTTTGATGCTTCACTCTTTCAGGTAGTATAATCCAAGCCGCGATTATCCCCAACTATGTACGACCAATATAAGATGATTGCAGATTTTAAGGCGACTTTCCATAACATGCACATCCATGCGAAATGTGCAGTTGAAGGTGTTTGATATGAATTTCCCTATCTCATCACTGAGGAAGATTTGTTTCACATCACTGCAGAGAGGCTACTAGCTTGAATAGAGCCTGGTGCATCAAATTCTATTCCAAAGACTCCTACCAAGCCGCATACTAGTACACAACCAACTAAGAAGACCACAGAAAAAGAGGGCATGCTGACTACAACCGGTGATAAAATTGATTTAGAAAGAGACACTGCACATGAGAAGAATGGTGCTACGTGAAAAGAGACAAAGGAGTAGGTGGAAGCTCAGACTTCCAAGGGCACAAAGCATGATTTTCAGGCCACAGGAGGACCAAGGAAGAAATAAAAGGGCTCTAAGGCCACGAGAAAGGAAGAACTAACACTGGATAAAGATGATTTCAAAAAAATAGCTACCATAATCACAACAACCATTGAGGATATGTGGATAAACATGGAAATGTAGTACAATACTGCGATTGATGAAGTATAGGTTGGTATTCGAGAGCTCAAAGTTCAAGCAAGCCTGATTCAGGAAAGCGTTTCACAAGTGAGCCAGCTACAAGTGAGCATGCATGCAACCGACATGTAGCCACTCAATACTATCCTACCTGCCACTGGGGATAGTATTCTGATTCAAATCTCTGAGATGAACATCCATGTAGAATCAGCCAGTAGAGTCGCGCAACTACGAGATTGCAGGGATATAAATATTAGTTTATCTATTTTGCCTGCAGGAAAATTGCATATGATTCAGAATATGATTGTGGATGATATCCAGTTCCTTGAAGCCCATGCCCACACCACTACAATATAATCGTAGCGACAGGCTTCCGAAGTGCATCAGAAATAGTAGACCATAGAGGAAGCATGCTGTGCTGCAGAGGCTTAGTGCGTGGAACTTGAAGAAAATATCAACTAAGTGTGCAACGAAGTGCCAGCAGTCCCAACCACAACAGCCCAAAAAAAGAAATTAGAAGGGTTGGATGCTGCATTTAAGGCCTCGCGCACATAATTTTAAACTATGCAGGCCAAATTTGAACACTATATTGCCGATTTAAAACTCAAATTGCATCCAGAAACCCCGCCAGAAGTCAGAGCAAAGAGGGCTGCCAAGGTAAAGAAGGCTACTGATAGCATTGTTGTTGTAGTAACTCAGTGTGGCTAGATTTTGGATGAGGCCATGGGTGTCTATACTTCGGTTCAGAATGACCCTATGGTATAGAAGTTGCACAATGAGTTGCACATTAAGGAAAAAAAATTTTTGGACATCAGGAAGGTGACACCCACCCTCTTGATTGCACAATACCTATCCCGCCTATAGGAGGGATGGGAAATTTAGAATGAAATTAAGCACTTTCACTGAAGAGAACATACGCTCGAGGCAAGGATGCAACCATGGGCTGAGGATGCTCTACAACTATCGCAAACATTGGATGGCACACTGAAGTCCCTTCAGAAAACATAGAGAAGCATTGAATTGGCCACTGAAGGGCCCACTACAAAGAAATTAGTAATTGAAGCATAGGGATCTGTTGCATAGATTCTTGAGGTGGTGATGCCACTGAAAACTTATGTCACTATGCTCCAAGCCAAGATGAAGGAGTAGACCACACAGTGACTCGGGAGGAATCACGGGTTTACGTTGGGGGTCTGTTAGAGCGGGGTCCCCTGGGGTATATTTTTGAGTATCTTTTTGTATATTTTTTCATATGTGAACTACGTGGAAACGTCAAGGGGATTTGGGGTGGGTCAAAGTCCCTCTTTCATGTAAATGGGTTGTAAGGGTAAACTATGGTCCTCAAAGCATGGTTTGAGACCATAGTATCTGCATGCTAAGAGGATATAAATAGATAAATCAAGTCTAAGTAAGAATCGTGATGTTTCGGATCTAAGTACGTTTGTGTGTCTGTGATACAATTTTGTAAGTCTGGGTTTTTGGGTAGAGAGGCTCTTGCTGACTATGTGTGCAAAGACCGAATCCTGGCTGTGTGCAGACTTTGTTGGCTGTGTGCGTAGAAGGGTAATTGTAAGGGAAAAGTATATTTGTACTGACTATTGGAATCTAATACAAAGACTAGTTTTGGCGAAGCACTGTGTTATTTGTTTACTATTACTGTTGGATCAATTTACTTCTGTTATGCTTAATTATATCCGCGCGAGTAAATATGTCTTTATGCATGAACATGTGTTGATGGTTGATAAATCTATTTAAGTTATTGCACATTGCTTAGATAAGTAACTTTCTTATATATATATATATATATATATATATATATATATATATATATATATATATATATATATATATATATATATATACATACATATACATATCTACGATGAAGTTGACCTACGATCCATTTGTTGATTACATTCTCTATATTGATATGATAAGTATTGTTCTGTATTTGCACGTGTCTGTTTCCAATCTACAATAAGTTATGCATTAAACCTATTCAGGGCCACCACATTATTTTCTTCCTTAGGGTGTAGAAACCTAGTTCCAGTACCCCCCATACTGCTTTGGGTGAGACTTTGATCTGCACAAGGAGGTAATCCAAAAGGGGCAGTATTTGGAGGGTTTGTTGGTTGCACGATAAAATCTGAGCCTGGGTCAGGACCCCTCAAGCCAACATCATACATGAGCAAAAAACAGAGCATAGTTCCTTTTCTTGTGTCAAGCTTCTTAAAAAATGAAACAATCTCTACGGAGCATAGTTCATTTTCTTGTGTCAAGCTCCTTAAAAAATGAAACAAGATCTTTGGAGTAGATTTCCTTTTCTTGTGTCAAGCTCCTTAAAAAATGAAACAAGGTCCTCAAATCAAAGCTCATTTTCTTGTGTCAATCTCCTTAAAAAATTAAACAAGGTGTCATGAGGATAGTAATTTTACTATGTCAACCTCATTCAAAATAAAACAAATTCCTATGAGAATAGTTCTTTTCCTATATCAATCTCATTAAAAAATGAAACAAATCCACTTCTAATTCTAGTCTTTGATTTGATCTCGTAGATTCCCAATCGAGTATTTCACTTGATCTCATAAATGAACCTTTATTCCATCCACCTGCTAGTACCCATTAGTCTACTTAGGTGAATGAAATGAAGTTGGGGGGTATGTACCCCGAATTGAGACATTTCACTGGGGGCATACAAAATTTCAAGAATAGTTTTTCTTTGTTTCAATATTGTGAAAAAATGAAACAAGTTTCAAGCATAGTTTCCCATGTTTCAAGATTGTGTAAAAATGAAACCATTCTCATTCTACCTCTTGTGATTTCCATTTTTATCAATCTGTTTCTTGCTAGATGAGCCTTGGTTTTCTCATTCCATCGTCACCATCTCCTTGCCCGCTCATATGCTCTCACTTGGATGTTTGACCCTTGCCTGGGGAACAACTGCAATGAGTGGTATTATTAGCCAACCTCTTGACCTTTGCATGCCTTGAGCAGTTCCATCATGACCAGAATCGGTCACTACCCTTTATACCACTCATTCCTCTAGGAGGAGTCCTCTTTCAGCTCTTTTCTGACTCTCGAAAAATGAAAATGTTTTCTAGTACTTGTCATTTCAAAATCGTTAAAGTAAATGAATTGACATGGTCTTAGTATACGTTTACCCCCTTTTTGGGCTGAGATTAAATATTTACAAAAAAGGAATACCTTGATCAAACATGATTAAGAGGTTCTATTGAGTATTGTTTTCTTCCTTTTAAGATTCGAGGGACAATTTAAGAAAAATGGAAATGATGGATTTTTCTTTTCCGTTTCTTTTTCAAACTCCCTAAACATGAAAAATACACTGAGTTACCCTTCTGTCAGACTCATTGAAAATTAAATGGAAAAATACTTTTCACCATGACGAGATCAAGTTCCTCCTTCCTAGGGCTCGTTAAAATTAATAGGATGGATTCATTCAAAGAATGAACTTACATGCTCAACATATGTTATCCTCTTCATGCTAGCTATAAAAAATAAATATGTACTCGTTATAAATAATGGGGGAAAATTGTAAGTGGAACATCTTATGTGTTTTGGGAAGCTTGTCACTCTTGAACATGGCACTCATTTGTAGTCCGTGTCAGGTTGGGGATATTATTCATTCATTATTTTTCCTTTTTTTGGTCTGGGAAATCCATTTTCCTCTCATTTTATCACCATTTCTGTCATCATGACCCCTGGCCCCATTTGAGTCAAATGCTGCCACAATCCGGAGTCGTCTCGCCAATATGTTCAAGAGAAGTAATTTTTTGTCAAGTCAAACATCATCTGCTTATCTAAACCTCTCTGTCACAATCCTGTATCACTCCTATCATCTTAAGGTATCCTTTGTTTAATGTATATGACATGGGAATCATTATGTCCCTCCTTCGATGGATCATTTCCTGTCAACTTCAGCTCATTATTTGGGAAGATGATTTAGAAACTCCTTTTCAGTACCTTGGATATTGCATGCCTTAAAGGCAAGTTATTTGTGTTTGACCATAGGTTCACATCATTGGCCCTCAATAGAGTGATTTTTCAACATTCGACCTCAACACAGTTATTCATACTTGTATATTGTGTTGTTGTACCTTGAGCACCATTGTCATTATTGGTGGTTTCTCTCGTGCTTGTTAATTGTTTTCATCATTGACTGGTAATCAGGTGGTTTATACCATTTTCAACATCAACACATCTATTCACATGGTTAGATTCATATGTTTGGTGGATTGAGAATGAGATGAAGACCCTAGATGACCTCTGTTATTATCTATGATGCATGGAGTTATTAAGTATTCATGATTGTACACATGATCCTTTTTATACAGATGGTTGCGAACATACCGTGGATCCATTTCCATGATCTATTTCAGACGGCTGGTTGTGACCATGCCGTGAGTTCATGTGTTATTTTATGCCTATTCAGAGATATTTTATTAGGCATATTCATATCAGATATGTCATATATTATATTGTGTCTGATTCGACAGTTTTCTTGGAGGTTTTCCGAGTCCTTGCCTTGGTTTGTAAAGCATTTTACCCATCACTCCCTGTTATGCCTTCATGCTTTAGGGGGAATCTGTTACACAATATTTTTTTACCTCGCTCACTTCCTATCCATGATCCTGAATTTCCCTGTGACGAATCCTGTGCAATAATCCACCTTGGGAAAATACATAAAGACATCCTCTAAATACTAAAAGAAAGTTGCCTTGAAGAATTTCTGAAGAAACTTGGCTCAAACCCTAAATTTATGGGTTAACGATTTTCTCTAGTTACCTGCCCGTGCTGAAGGTAAGTTGTTAATTCTAGCCTAGCACTGTCAGTGCCCTTTTGACTGAGAAAACCACGCTGAACCCTTTCTAGAAGTGTTTCCTCAAATGGAGGAGAAGCTTCGACCTCTAGAAGTTTCGAGGACGATGAGCTGGATGTTGTTAGGTCGAGATAGGGTCGAGCTATCTCATTTGGAGATATTGATATTATCAATAGGGGGTTATCCATTAAGAAGTGGACCTTCCTCCTTCTTTCATGGGCTCCTAACTACCTCTCCCTCCCTATAAATTGATCCCCATCCTTCCACTACTAGTTAGTGATTTTTGGTCATTGTTGGGTTGGTTTGATCATTCATCCTTTACATCCCTATGCTTTTTAAATGCCTAATATGCCATTTATAAGGACCCTTATGAGCCTCAGTTTGGACTCAGATTATAACAAAGGGAGGCCTCCAACATCAAGGAAATGGTTGTAATCTTCCTCTTTTACATTATTAATAAATAAATCTGGTGCTTTGCTTTGTATATTTGTTTGAATATTATTACGAATTGCCTAATTCTCCTTGATTTTTTAGGTAATTAATATTCAATGTATGCTTCATATTGTATCATGTTTTTTGTTGTCTCTTGATCAATTGTAGGTATTCAAATGCCACTATTAGCGAGGATTGAGCCTGAAGGATCGTGGATCAAGGTCTTCACCAAAGATTTGAGAATAGCATCAGGAAGAGGTAGGATAATATCCTTTTCTCATCCTATTTTGAATGTTAGATGAGAAGGTGTTCATTAGATAACATCGTAAGTTGCTAGAACCACTCTAGGGATAGAGAGATCACCTCTGTCCATAGAGGGGATTGTCTTCACAATAGTTACATTTATATTTTTTCTATCATTTTTATTTGTGTTGGCCCTCCTGGCTAGAAGGCTTCCAAAAAATTTTCTGCAATAGGGAAAAGCTTGGTTCCCATATTTATTTGGGAGGCAACAATAATGGAGAGAATACCAAGTGGAGGAACTTATGGTTGGATGGAGGTTATGGGCCTGACCAACCTGTAACTTTAGGAAGAACATGAAATTATTAATTTATTGGCTAGAAATTTTTTGGGTTCCTTGTGGTTAACAAATAATAATGGTGGTTGTTTCCATAGTGGTTTGGTGGTTTTTTGTATGTTTCTAAAGGCTTCTTCTCGTTCCCAGGGCTTTTGTAGTGTTTTCTCTTTAGATAAAGAGGCCACTATGATCGTTATGGTAGCCATAAGGATTTTTCTAATATACATGGTGGTCATGAAGATTTTACTCACTGGTGGAATGTCTTGGGATCTGAGACTGCAAGATCATATTTTTAAAAATATATTTCCATTGAAAATAGTTATTTTACTCTTGCAGGGATATGTCAACTGCTATTATTTAATATTTAATTTTGTGAAAAGGATGAAGGGAGAGGAGGGGGAAAACATGAGCAAAGAAATTCTTCTGGCTTTAAGGTAAGATTGCGAGGCATTTTTAGCATTAGAGGAAATTTAGCCTAAAAGTGCCCGTGAAATTCTCATGTAAATCATATGTAAACCAATCAAATCCTTTAAATTTAAAAAGATGTACATGTAAATATTTTGGAGGGAAAATTAAAAAATTTTCCTTTTTTTAATTGTATTTTTGGGTTATCTCCTTTTATGTTTACTCAAATATCAAGTGTAGACACTCGTTGGATGCATAATTAAATTCTTGAACCAACGAGTACCTATTATGCATACATTTGAGAAGACCCACATTGATAAAAATTAAATATATATTAAAAAAATGTGTTCAATATTTTTTGTTAATATATCTTCATTTTTATCCATGTGGGTCTTCTCAAAAGTGTACATAATGTGTACTCGTTGGATATTTAATTCATTTTTTTAAAAACCGGAACCGGTGACCGGACCGGTGGCCTAATGAACCGGGTTTCTAACCGGAACCGGTCTAACCGGGAGCGGTCAGATGCCAATGAACCGGTTTAAAAAAAATACATTAAATAATTATTTTTTTAATAAAAAAACTATTTTAAGATTTGCAACCATGATTCCAAGCCAATAGAGACAAAATATGCAAAGTTTGCTCATTTATATACCATGCAAAGGTGAATATATCAAAATGGCACCGAGTGCAATACATATCATCGAAAAATACATAAGCAATAAGGCTCCAAATGGCCCATAAAGTCCAAAAACAATGCTACAAGCTATGAGGCCATTGGCCTAATACAAGACTACATATTAGTGATCAACAACATGATCACTCCTCATCATGATCAAAATCATCACCACTACTAGACAAGGGATCATCAACATGAGCTACATAAATAATATGCCTCAAAGTTTGAGGACTCCTAAAACTCCTCTACAATTTTAGTAGTAGTAGTAGTAGCAAAAATAGACATCAAAACTACAAATCACTGAGCAACATGGTCTCTCATGAAACTCATCATTGATTCATCACTACTAGAAATGGGATCATCAACAAGAGATACATAAACATCATCTAGCTCAAAGTCTTCAGACTTGGATTGCTCAACCTTGTAACATGATAGAAATTGAAAAAGTTTAACATGCCTAACCAACGATTTTGGTTTGAGTGAAGGGTTCATTTCCTCAACCTTAAAATGCGATAGAAAAAGATTAGCATGTCTAACTAGTTGTTTTCCTTTGATTGAAGGGTACATCAAGGTTCTTAAAGGACTTCATGCTCTTGATCAAATGCCATTATCATACCCTTACACATGATAGAATCAAATGGGAACATTGCAAATTCCGAAACCCTGAAAACCATTAAGTCTGCTGAATTTTGAGTGAAACCTAAAATTCTAGTTTCTCCATATGAAATCCAATGAGGTCGAAACCACTCTTAAACATCCTGAGTCATTTCATGGTAATGTTAAAAATTTAAGTAAAAGGATGAAAATGAAAAAAAGGAAATGTCACTTTTACTTTAAGAATTTAACATTACCATGAAATGTCAATGCTTCCCTTACCTCCACATCAGCCCTAAAACTCATTTCTGGCCGTGCGTGGGTCCACATAGGGAAAGAGTAGCTAAATGAACCCTCCCATTGGCTCCAAATCAGCCCTAAAACATAACTGTCGCCGAAAATGTGGGTCCGCGGATGAGTTAGCACCTAACCGGCCGGTTAGGAATGAAACCGGCCGGTTTATGCATAAACCGGCCGGTTAGGTCCGGTTTTTTCAAAAAACAGGCGAAATGCCCTAGTAGCCGGGTTGCCTGGCCGGTTTCGACCGGTGGGCTATCTAACCAGCCGGTTTGGCCGGTTTCCGGTTCAATCCGGCCGGTTTTTAAAACACTGATTTAATTTAATTCTTCATCCAACGAGTGTCTACACTTGAAATTGGAGTAAACCTATAAGGAGATAAGCCAAAAATACAATGAAAAAAGATAGTTTTCTTCTTTTCCCTCCGAAATTCATAACTATCATTTTATTACTTTCCTATTATTCTATTATTTTTCCTTAGGAGGCCACTTTTAGGCTAAAATTTCCTCTAATTCTTATATTTGAAAGTTGTCTAGTAATTTATGTGAAGAGGTTTGGTCACAACGGTGAGAAGAAGTGAGGAACGTTGGGCAATCTTTGGAAGATTTAATGCTACTGGAGTTAGATTATTAGCTATTGGAGTGGCATTGTTAACGTTTATTTCCAGGTTCATCATAGTGTACAACATGGGTGTTTTTAATTTATATCACAAATTGATTGAATCATGGTATCATGGACTATAAGGTTCATGGCATGTGATGCCATACCATAATTCTAGGCCACTCCAAACACGGATGAGTGCATAGGAAAACACAAATTCAAAATAGTGTGGTGTAGTTTTAGGTCACCATATTACTAGTGTAGTCCCTTATTGTTATTAGTGTAGCTCCCTTATTGTTATTTTTGTACCCCTGTAACCCCCATATTGTTATTATTGTTTCGTTACATTATTATTGTTAAGTTGGCTAGGATTATCTTGTGACCCCATGGACCCCTATATATAGAATGAGGTTTTGTCATTTTTATCATCCAAGAATTGTTCATTTATGTAATGTATTGGAGGTTATCCCCTTGAAGTGGGTGATTTCTAAGGCGTTGATCTCTCTTTTCTTCTATTCTTGGAGCTGGTTTCATAACATTTGGTATTAAAGCTTTGGATTCTATGGTTTCGTTTCTCCAAACAAGCCATCGTGGAATTTTCGCTATAAAGTTTTTTCTACGAAGGTTCAGAAACTAAAAGTTTTATAGCGTGAAGTTGACATCCTGAGGAATGTTGTGGAAAATTTTTAGATCTTTTTTTACAATATTTTTGGAGATATGATCTGTGGAAGTAAGGATTTTTGCAAGCTCCTAAATCTAACCTAAACAGGTCATCATGGAATTTTCGCTATAATGTTCTTTATACAAAGGTTCAGAAACTGAAATGTTTACAGAACAAAGACGAAATCCTGAGGAATGTCGTGGAAAATTTTTAGAGATTTATTTACAATATTTTCGAAGATATGATCTGTGGAAGTTAGCACTAGTACATATGGTCAATTTTCCGACACTTTAGTTTCGACAGTTTTGACGTATTGTCAGAAAGTTCCCAAGTTTTTCTCAATATTTTTAATCCTGCCAAAAAACATCAGAGAAAACGTCGGACTTGCGACGTAGCTCTCTAAACATCGGAATTGCAATGAAAACACTCCCAATGTTAGAATAGAAATGAAGGGTCCAACCGTTGGTATTGTGATGAAATGCTCCAAACCATCGATCTTTCGACGACTTGCGATGAAAATGCTGCCAATGTCGGTATTGCAATGAAAAGCTTCAAAACAATTGTCTTGCAATGAAACTTCTGCCAACGTCGGTATTGCGACGAACATGATACCAACGTTAGTATTGTGACGAAAATATCCAAAGCGTTGATATTGCGAGGAACTCCAAACCGTTGGTCTTGCGACGACGCCCTCCAAACCGTCGGACTTCCAACGTTGAACATTCGTATGCCATGTGTTCATCTAAACAAGGTTTAGTGGATTCGACACAACATTAAAACATAAATTTTAACATAAGGGAAGGGTGGGTTGATTATTACACTCCCGTAAATTCATTTTCGAATAGATTTTTGTTAATTACTTTTTTGGTTCTATTGTTTGAAATTTATGAAAGTAATTAAGTTCGAGTATAATTTCAAGTTATGAGAAAATTCAAGCTTAGATTAAAATTATATCAAAAGTTATTGATCTCAATATAATTTTTAGTAGTTTGATATTTAGTAATATTAATGTGGATATAAAAGTGTGATATTGAGTAGTTGTTATAAATGTATTGGTTTGATTTTTTTATAAAGTTAAATTCATATAATGTTTTTTTAATATTTGGGTTAATTATTTTTTATTTTCAATGTTTGATATAAAGGGAGAAATTAAATTTATGAAAAAATTAAGAGATATATTAAACATTATTTTTCTCACTACATATATATTTTTAAGGTTTAGTGGAGTTTATATGAGAGTGTAAAGAAATAGAGATTCATATAAATAATATTGAATTTTTCATTTAAATTAATTTTATTCATATTTACATATTTAAAAGTTTGATTTTTATTTTTTCAAAAAAAAAACAAAATTTAATATTAAATATTTAAAATATATATGCTATTTGTTTTTTTAATTAAATACATCATTTATATTATATCATAATGAAATCAAATATTCGTCATTTGATTAATATATTATAAAATGTTTAAGCATAAGTGCATTGAACTAGTTTTGACATAACAACTTATGTGATTGCAAATTCAAAAAACACCTAATAATAATATTATAAGTATATTTTCACTAAATAATATTTATATTACTTTTATACATTTTTTAATCAAATTTTTATTGTGATTGAATAGTGTAAAGAAAGATAAGTTTATAAGAAATAATAAAAAATGAAGCTATGGTTTCATTCTAAATCAATTTCACCCATGCTTTTCCAATGCATTTAAAAGCTTTATTTTTTTAACTTTTTGGAAATAAAAGTGAGAAAGGATGAATATTAACCATTTAATATTCAACACATTATCTCTTTATTTTTTATGAAATATGTCATTTTATATTACAATGCTTCTCAATCAAATAGTCAATGAATGAAAGAAATTAAGTTCTAGTATGATTTCAAGTTATGAAAAGATATAAGGTTATATTAGAAGTTTTTTTCCTCACCAAAACATGTACATTGTATAAGTTTAGTGGAGCTTTTATGAGTTTGAGGTTGTGGCCTTTCACACTTATCACAAAGATGCATAGCTTTAATTAAATGGCCATCCATTCACGTGTATCTATCATTCTATAAATTACACAAGGAGAGATTGAACGAGGAGTTTAAAAAACAGTTCCTCCTAAGGACCCATGGAATAGTATACCAAAGGCAATACACAAGGTAATGAAATCCCCCCTAAACTGATGTTGATATTCAAGATATCAAGTTGATATTCATGTTGATAATAGAAAAAACAACAATGTTAGGGAACGTTATGGTATCTGGTGGATCATATCCCACTAAAATTTGTCCCAAATCCTAGGCCATAGAGACCTTAGGACCCCATGGATTGAGTTGCATGGCTATTCATTGCCTAACAACATTTTTTTTTTCATTTCCATTTTTGGATTGAAAAGCATTGCCATGAAGTATATCTGATAGCCTGTAGATGTCTCAAAATACTATGCTTGTTTTTTGCAAAAAGTCCGAATCAATGGTTTTTAACTTAAGAAGGTTCTAAAATTTATTTAATGAGCTAGGTGGAATTGCCTTACGCTTTTGACCATTTATAGAATGATTTTTTCCAAAATGGGAAACTTAAATATATATAATGAATCAGTTCATATCTTTAACCCATTCCCTCAAAAATAGAATGCATCAAGGTTGCTATTTTAATGGATCAAAAATATTTACTGTACATTTGGGTGCTTAGGCTTAGTTGACATCAAGCTATGTCATACATCAATCTCCCCAACACTTAGTTCGAGTACCAAATTCTCCCCCGTAGGATAAATTATTCTCCCTACTTCTTTTCACTCGTATCCCTTGCAACATGAAGTTAGGACCCATAGGCCTTGGTTGCTGCATGAAAACAATAATATGTGGACTAGATTTGTTGGAAATGGGAATTTTATATAGACATTAAAAAATTAATTTACCCACATTAAGAAAATTACATCTCCCTCGTCTCTCCAAGCCTAACTCAAAATAATATTAGCAATTCTATGGAAATCAGAGAGCCACCAAGAATCTCCCAATATGTTATTATGTAAGAAGTGGGGTCCTATAGAACCATTCTTGACCCCGACAACCAAATGATTATCCATCAATTGGCGGGGATGATACCCGCAAAAATCTAGGGAACATAAGTTCAAATGATATTTCTACCTTGTATACAAATTGTTATCACTCCCAAATCATTTGACACCTTTTCAAGGTGTGAAGGGAAGAATAGAGTGGACTTCTTTAATAAAAATAAAATGAAGATGGTATCATGCAACATGCAAGAGCTCACAAACCCTTATTACAACCATGATTTTGAAAGTAATAAATGTTGCTCCTGCTATTAAGATATTGTGTTTACAAGAAGTTAAAATTTCTACATTCATTCATGAATCAAACCATGATTAGGGAATGGCTAGAACCATTTTTTTAAAATAACCAAGAAGAAGGAAGAAGTGAATCCAAAACCCCAATCTCACTGATATGGGTGGAATCCATTATCCAATATAGGTAAGAAAAAAGTAAATTGTAACACCCCCGTCTGCCTCATAGACCATTCTAAGGGTAGAAGAAGGTGATACAGTCGCCAACCTGACCTCCAATGCCTTGCCATGGAAACGAGGTCTTATGTCATTTTTTCAAAATATTAGAAACTGAAAATAAACATCATATTTGTGTGCGTCTAAATCAATAACGAATATATAAGGAAGACAATATATATATATATATATATAAATAAACATACATGCAAAGATATGGTTGTTTGAGATTAAACAGTGGTATTTTCATGTCATCTTTATTTTAAATGAAACTAGTCTAACCCACCAATCTAGTCATATACAATAATTATCTCCCTAACCCCTAAATGCACCTAAATCCCCTAACCCCTAAGCCCCCAATCCCTAAGCACTTAACCTATAAATCATTATTCTCCTAAGCTCCCAATTCCATATCCCCTTAACTCCCAATCCATAATCCCTTAACCCCTACACTCATAACTCATAACCCGTAAACCCCTTGACTCATTAAATGTTAAGAAACTAACCCCTAATCTATAATCCATGAACCTTGTAAGCCATAACTCCTTATCCTCTTAACCTGTGACTCTTAACCCCTAATCCTTCACCCTTAAACACCTTAACTTCTAAGCCCTTGAACACCTAAATCCCCTAAATCTTAAGTCCTTAACCGCTAAATCCTCTGACCCTAAAGCCCTTGGACCTTAACCCTTGACCCTCGAAGCCCTTAAACACTAAGTATTCAAGGATAAAAATACCACCCCAAACCAACATACTGACATCCTAGGAGAGTCCTTCACCTCTAATTGAGCATATTGGAAACATTTTATTTTTAGAGAACTAGGTATTGGTTATGAGGGTATGTGTTTGTGGGTAATTCCATTATTACCATGTATACAAAACATATAAAAATTAGATAATTTTCCAAGCCTCGATTTGAATCGCTCATAATATCCACAATTCATGTTGAGATGGAGCTTGCAGTGCTCTCTCACACAAGGAGTTGAAAATGAATACCTCACTCACAAAGACAAGGCCTCTCTAGCCCTAATGCACAAGGAGTGAAATCGCAATACAATATTTCGTTTTTTAAACAAAATCAATTGTGTCAATGTATAATACTATACATAAGAGAAAATAAAATGATATTATCCACCCTAGTGCTTGAAATAACCTCAAATTAGCCATGAGTAATGAGACAAAGGGTGAATGTGGGGAAATAATAAAGTTACATCATGTTTAATTTCCTTTTACATTGTGAGTTTGTTCTCCAATCGGGTTGAAGCATCATCACAAGGAAGCATTGCACATTTTTTTGGGGGAGAGATTAAAGTTGTAACACAATTCAAGTGATTTACACCTCCAATATAAATGACATCATTGAATGTTTGTGTCAGGTTGTTAGAAAGGTTATTTATAGACAATAAATTCAATGTACTTAGACTTCATCTTTTTAGGGCCTCGACTATAATAGAATTTTGTACCAGGAACACTTCATGAAAATGAAAGGGTGCCTTTTTTTTTAACCACACACACACAAGAGCATCAAATGTTTCCCTTCAAACCCACCTTGGTGCATTCAAAGTGGGTTTACATTCGCGTCGAGTTGAAACTAATAAAAAATGCTAAGTTGTGACCGCCCATGTGACTTGTGCACATTCGTGCAACCCGTTTTTTGTTTTCTCCCTTGTGCCTTCGTTTGGGTTGGTCGGGTCGTGCCATGTGAAGGTGCCCAAGGAAATGCATTTGGGTTCGGTACTCGGGTCGTATCAGGCTGTGTGAGGGAGGACGTATAAAAAATGCTAAGCTGTGACTGCATGTGTGCCTTGTAGCGCACGTTTGTGTGCTCGTTTTCCTTTTTCTCCCTTGTGCCTTCATTCGGGCAGGTTGGGTAGGGTCGTGTGAGCGGGCCCAAAGAAACGTGTTTGGGTCAATTCGGCCTGTGTGAGAGCGCCCAAGGAAACTCATTCAAGGAGGGTTAGGTTGGGTCAGGTCATGTGAGGGTGCCCAAGGAAACGTGTCCAGTTCGGGTTGTGCCATGTGTGGGTGCCCATGGAAATGCGTTTGGGTCAAGTAGTGTGAGGGAGGCCGTATAAAAAATTCTAAGTTGTGACCACCTGTGTGTCTTGTGCACGTTCATGTGACCCATTTGTTGTTTTCTTCATTATGCCTTCGTTTGGGTGGGTCGGGTCAGGGCAAGTCGTGTGAGGGCACCCAAGGAAACACGTTCGGGTCAGGTCAGGTCGGGTCATGCTGTGTGAGGGCGCCCAAGGAAACGCATTCAGGTCGGGTCGGGTCAGGTCGTTTGAGGGAGGTCGTATAAAAAATGCTAAGTTGTGGCCACCCATGTGCCTTGTACACGTTCGTGAGACCTGTTTTCCATTAGCTCCCTTGTGCCTAATTCGTTCGAGCAGTTTGGGTCGTGCTGTGTGAGGGCGCCCAAGGAAATACGTTTGGGTTGGGTCAGTTCGGGTCATGTGAGGGTGGCCGTATAAAAAATTCTAAGTTTTGACCACCCATGTGCCTTCTGGCGCATGTTAGTGTGACCCATTTTCCTTTTTCTCCCTTGTGCCTTCGTTCGGGCAGGTCAGGTAGGGTCATGTGAGGGCATCCAAGGAAACGTGTTCGGGTTAGGTTAGGTCATG
This sequence comes from Pinus albicaulis, assembly GCA_034641835.2. NCBI lineage: Eukaryota > Viridiplantae > Streptophyta > Pinopsida > Pinales > Pinaceae > Pinus > Pinus albicaulis. Next base: position 836,136,207 of record CM076583.1, on the reverse strand, counting down.
TGAGGGCACCCAAGGAAACACGTTTAGGGCAGGTCGGGGTGGGCTGGGTCATGTGAGGGTGCCCAAGGAAATGTGTTCAGGTCGGGTCGGGTTGGGTCATGTCGTGTGAGGGCACCCAAGGAAACACGTTCAAGTCGGGTCGTGTGAGGGCGACCGTATAAAAAATTCTAAGTTGTGACCGCCTGTGTGCCTTGTGCACATTCGTGTGACTTGTTTTCCATTAGCTCCCTTGTGTCTTCGTTCGGGTGGGTTGGGTCGTGCATGCCGTGTGAGGGCACCCAAGGAAACACGTTCGAGTCGGTTCGGGTCATGTGAGGATGGACATATAAAAAATTCTAAGTTGTGACCACATGTGTGCCTTTTGCATGATCACGCGACATGTTTTCCATTTGGCGCTCCTATGTGCCTTCGTTCGGGCGGGTCGGGTCGTGTTGTGTGAGGGCGCCCAAGGAAACATGTTTGGGTCGGGTTGGGTTAGGTTGTGTGAGGGAGGTCGTATCAAAAATGCTAAGTTGTGACCACCTGTGTCCCTTAATGTACATGTTTGTGCGACTTGTTTGTCATTTTATCCCTTGTGCCTTAATTTGGGCGGGTCGGGTCGTGCCATGTGAGGGCACCCAAGAAAACGCGTTTGGGTCAAATTCGGGTCGGGTTAGGTTGTGTGTGGAAAGTTGTAAAATTTACATATTAAATAATTTATATACACTTTAATATCTTATTTATTTATATTCAATTTTTAATTTAATATTTTATATAATTTTTTTTTTAAATTTTAAATATTATTATTTATATTTAATTTTTAATTTTAATTCCAATTCCCATTCCTGCCTCAAAAAAAATTTCACTCTTCACCCAACCTCCCTATTCCCGCCTGCAAAAAATACACCCTCTGAATCACTGTTCTAAATGCACTACTGTTTTGCATACAGACTCGGGTTGAACTGGACTCGACCCTGCCAAATTGGTGAATGCCCTACTAAATGTTGAACGCCTAAACGTTGAACGTTGAACTGGCCGACGCCCTCCTGAATGCAGGGTTTGATTCCAATATGGAAGAGAAGGCAAGGAAGAAACTCTTCAATTTTCAATGCCTACGTCCATTCGAAATTTAGCTTCTATATCCGACCCAACAATCAGGAATTCTGGCACGACTATTTAATCGATTCAATTGATCCAGTGGTTTAAGAAGTAGCTTGAATTGATCCAGTTTATATTTTACTATCATTAGTAGAGGCAACAGAACAAGAAATTAATGTTTGTCGAAAATAAATATAGGCCTTTATTTCTTTATATAATAGGCCAAAATTCCTGTCTTCACTGATAAATTCTTCTCTTTTATACGGAAAAAGACTTGTTTGATCTCTTGTCAGCTCATTGTAGGGCATCTCCATTAGCATTGTTCCACTCATACCTTAGACGATGAAACCCTACAATCTCAAGGGAGGTTCCATCATAATTAGAGACAGGGAGGTATCATCCCCATCGAGGTTACTTAGGTCTCTCTACTCAGTATTTCTACTGGTATATTTCTTATGGTAGTATATCTAGTGTTATTTGCATATATCTATATCAATTTGTATTGGAAATAAGGTACAATTCTTCTCTTATAGGAAATTTTCATTGCAATAGGATCATTTATGATGTGAATGACTCTTGGAGACCTCTCACAACTCTCTTCTTCATCCCAATTAGCTTCATCACCTACAAAAATGTATTATGGGTAAGTTCCTTTCCCTGGTGGACAAGACCTATGAACCTTACATACTTGTTGGCTCAAGGGGTCCTCACCCAGGTTTGGAGTTCGAGGTTTGCCAACAAACCCCTCTACTACTGGCCCTTTCAGAAGTGACCTGCTTGTGCAGGTCAAAGTCTAACCCGAAGTAGTATGGGTGGGTGTTGAAACCAAGTTTCCGCACCTTGAGAAAGGATAGGTAAGGCATGTAGGGCTGCGTTTGGCCCTGTGATACCTAGATTGCCTCTTTGCACAGGGTCAATAGGTCTCTTTTTGAATCCACATGCTCTAGATCTATAACTATATACTTCTATGAAAGTAGCACAATATTGCATAAAACAAAACAAAACAGATCCATATACAGCAAACACACTTACACAGATCTTTCGCAGCTTAAATACAGAATGCGCATAATGCAGTAATTACCAATGATTTGCATAAACAGTACACATAGATTCAATTGTCAAGCAACCTTTCTTATTCATCAATTCATCAATTCCTTCTTACAATACCCATCCCAACCTGCGCACACAGTAGAAGGGTCCGCACAAAGCTGGACTCTGGATCTCCGCGCACACAACACGCAGGAGTCCTTTCCCAAAAACCCAAAAATATATCTTAAACCATAGTTCGCCTCAATAGCTCTTCATCTTCTACCTTACAATACAAAATTTTCATCTATTTATAATAATCTAGCCTAAAATTTCCTATGGTACGCAAACCGTGGTTGTCGGAACCCTAGTTTACCCTTTTTCCCATTACAATGTTTTCGGGGCTTTGAACCACCCCAAAACCCCTACGCTAGACTAAATATAATCAAAAGTATTCAAAATTGGACTAGTTTGGCAACTCGTAGGAGACCCTATTTGAACAACACTTCTCTTCATTTTTCTCAGCATTAGGGTGCCCCCTAAAGAATTATTCAATAAATTAACCCTAGATTGTTAATTTGGTTTCCTTTGATAATTTTCTTCTAAAACCTAATTTGAAAACTAAGTGAAGTATCTTAATAATATACAATTTGAGTTTCAAATAATCAAGATAAAAACCCCTCATTAACCTAGTGTCTCTCCCCCTCTTTCCTCACCCTAGGTTTATCAAATTTTCCCTGAAACTGAGTGGTGACTCCATTCTATTATTTTACCCTCTTTATAAATATTTTCATTCAACATGCATTCTCAATGTTGAACATGATTTATATCAAGCCCTTAACAATATAGAGCCCTATAGGTAGCAGCAAGAAGAAGACTAAAAAAGAAAAGAGGAATTTGGTGACAAGAAGAAGCCTTGCAACTATTGAAGTTTGAAAAAGATCAAAGAGAAAGTCCATGTGAATAAGGACCATAAATATATAAAGAGTAGGTTTAGAGAAAGAGAAAACCTAGGCGAGGCATCTACCAAGGTGAGAAATACTTGCTAAGGAATAATAAGCACATTGAGGACTGAAGTGAAAAAGATAAAATAAGGTGAGCACATTGACAACATTTTGTTAATGGCCTATGTTTCCTTTAGGTGTTCACCAGTCACTCCACTCCTTGTTATTATCCAATTAACACACTCTCCCTTGAAGAAAAATTGATCCAAGTGTCATTGTAAATAGATGATCTCAATGTCATCAAGTTAACTCTATAATATCTTCAATTTTTAGCACATTTCACAATCATAAACTGTTTTTGCCTTGGAAATTTCTTGAGATTCCTAGCTGCATGCACTTATTTTGCAATGCTCTATATTTTCATCAGTTAGAAGGACATATTTGGTCAAACTAAGATAACAATGAATTTTATGAGAATTTTTATCCCCTGATCCTATAACACTTCCTTTGTTTCTGGCATGGACAAATTTTCTAAACTTTTGCCAGCATTATCATTTTTTGTAATGTTACCTGTACCTATGTTTCACAAGAAGGTAAATGAAGATTAATGAGTGTTGAACTTGAAATATTTCAAGAGTTTCTCATATTACATTTTTAAATGTCTAAAATGAATCTGATGTGATAAAATTTCAATTTGTTGACTTACTAGGAAAAAAAACAAAGAAGATTGCATTGAAGCTGCAATGTCAGTCTTGGAAGAATTATTCTCAACATGTGATCAAGGTGAGATTTTAATAGTTTCTATCTTTTCAAGGTAATATTTTAACCTACTACAACTGCCTACCACATCCAATATTTCAATATTTTTTTTACATTAATCTTTGCACCAAGTACAAGGGAAACATAGCACCTTCATGAGTATTATATTTTTTGTTAGGTTTTATGCTGAGCGTTTATTAATCTAAAAATTAGAGTCATCTCAATCTTTCTACCTGTGTCCTTTATGAAGGTAGAGCTTATTATTTTCATTTTAATTTTATCTGATATTAAGAAGCCTACTTGGCTTTTCAAAGTTTCTAAGATCAAGGTATTTCAAAGATTGTTGTATTCAAAAACATCAAATGAATGTTCAGAAGTTACACTGCATAGAACCAATGCTACTGCAACTTCATGGCTAAAAGTTCTCATGTTTCTATACTTCTCTATATTTGGAATATAATTTTTCATTCAGAAAGTCAAAGTTGATGTGAAAGTATACAATTATGTTTTGATGCTTGTAAAGCAGGTATATCGTAGGTTCACACGATTGTAAATGTATTTTAGTATAAATTTTAGACTGCCAATCATTTCACAAAGTATGGACATTGGATAGTTGTCTCTAGGGATGTTTTGGATGAGAATCAAAATTACTATGAAAAATTTTAATAGGTTACTATATTAGGCTATAAATTATATCAAAGGCTGCCCTTGTTTTTTGCGATGGTATTAAGAACTTTATGATAAATTTTATGATATGCTCAAAATTATCCATTTTGAAGTTTCAGATTTTTGCAATTCAAGCAGCTTGATAATATTTGTTAAATGTAGGCCGAATGTTGGTTTAGATGTAATCAATTTTAGTTTTCTTCAGAAGATAACCAACATTACAATCCTGTGGTTGTGATGAGAGAACAATTAAGGACTCTCCAAGAAACAACATCCTAGATGGCAAGAAGCTGTGCAAAAGAAGGCATTTTTAGCAAACATAAAGATTATGAGTTTTTCCTTAATCAGAAAAGATAGTTGTCAGTACATTCTAGTTTATGTTCTTTCCTCAAATTAGGGTTCTACTACCTTTCTTATGGCTACTTGTTTTGAAGGAATTAGTGTACAAGTCCAAAATCTTAAGTTTTTTTCTCTGGCACAGAGTTTTTGTAGGAAGTTGTAACATAGTGGAGGCCTTTATGAATTTTTGGAAGTGTAGAATGATGCCATTACTAATTCAGGAACCAATTTTTCTCTCTTATGGATCTCAGGAAAACTTGCAAAAGAAGATACATGTAATATTTGTGCATTTTACTATATTGAAGGACATTAATATTCTCGAGATGGTCTTGTCTCACACAAAGTTTTCTTTTAGTATGTTTTATTTTCAATGTCTAATTTTGGCTGCCTATCATAATTGGAATATATGGTTGGGATTTAATTCATTTGAAAGCACGTTTCAATTGGAAATGAGGACAATAGAAAGATAAAACTAGAATTAGACAAAATGATAAATTAAAACCACTCAAAGAGAACTGTTGATTAATAGCAATTTTACTCTTTATTCTAATGTTCCCAGTGTTGCTGTCTACTTAATCTGATGGACCACAATATGAACTCTTCAACATGAATTTTTGGACTAAATTTACTTTTTGAAGACTAACTGCATGTAGTTTCCTGTCATCCACACAAAATTAGGATTGGAGAAGCTTATACTTTCTAGCCTTTTTCTCACTTTTGAAGGAATATGAATTTTCATTTAAAACTTGTATTTCATTGCATAATTTTTCATTTCCAAAATTTTAGCTTTCAAATTATTTCTGCTTGCATTGGGTGTATACGAAAGAGCTGCAACGGTCAACAGAAAGTTTCTTTTCTGAGATGTATGTAAATAGCGTTTCTTTCAAATCTCAATTTTTGTTTGATTGATAATAATTCAAACCATCATTTTTCATTAGGTTGACGATTTCTAATAATATGTGTTTAAGCTTTTTCATTATGGCACGGGGAAGCTTGGTATCTTGATCTATGAAACGCATTAGTTTTCTCATGTCAACTACCAATTATTTGATTGGCATATCTAGGAGTAATGATACCATATCAGGGATTAGATGTGTTGATTTTGGTCCAATGTTTATTTTGATTGATTGCATTAACTGCTCTTTTCATATTGTCCACATTGTCAGTTTGGCTATAGAATGAACTTTATGTACAAGATTTTTATTTCACCTCTTTATTTTAAATTATTTGAAATCACATTTGAAGGGTTCTCTTGACTTTGTTGATCAAGGGAATTACTTGGACCAGCCTGCATCAAAAGTGTGACAGAAGTCTAAGTTGTATTACTATAGCCTTCAGATGAGTAAGTGCTTAGATAACAATTTCATGTCAATAGCTAAGATACCCGAGAGAGATATTATTAAGGTTGCTAGAAAAATGTTTCAATTAGATACCTAGCACTCCACTGGAAACAAAAATCAAATTTATGTGTGGGAACATACAATATCTACACTATTTCCTGCTTGACAGGTGCCCAAGAATCTACATTTTATAATCTCTTTGATAAAGCCTTTTAGCACAAAGGGTAAACAAGGGACCTGCCACCATAGTAATAATTTGAAACTACAGATATCACATGGATAATGACTGCATGCCAGAGAGGGTCCAAATGGCATAAAGGATTTTGGCTTTTCAAGATTTGGTTTGAAAAACCATTTATGGATATAAATCCTATTATAGGAGAAAAGTACATAGGAAAGCACAAATTTAACTATGCATTCACTACATGCATCTTCCTCAATGACTGTGGTGGGCATTTTTTTATTTCAGTTAGAGCGTTCAGTAAAAGCACTTTCTTGATAGGTATTATCAGTTGGAAATGTAAAATAAGAGAGATTCCTGCCACACAGGGGAGCTTAACTCCAAGTAAGCAAGAATTGGATGCAAGTAGGAGATAAATTCTATAGATAAAGTAATTTCCTTTTGAAGATGGGGGAAAGTCTGAAAGGAGTGACCAATTTCAAGGATCCCAATTTTAGAAATGTGTTTCAGTGATAATGAGGGGTTTAGAGTTCCCATGGAGACTTCTAAGGATGTGATTTCTAATATGATACTTCAAGAGTCTGTGAAGCTTGTAAGGCCCCACTATAACAGTTTCAAATTACCCTAACTGCTCTTGATATCATCTTTTTTAAATGAAAAACTCACGACTCTAAAGGGTGAGGCTACCCAGTCACAGTTCAGTTATTCCTAGTATAATTTCCATACACGTTCACAAAATGACCATATTTTCCATGGGATTACTTCTAATAAAATAATTTTGTGATTTAAATAACGATTGATGTGGTGTTTGAGATTATGTAAAGAACTCCTTTTTATGAATCTGTTAGATAGTTATGTTGTCCAAAATGTAACTAGTTAGAGGACTCAAAAGCAACCAGAATTTGTCTTTTGATTGTTGAAAAAGGCCATATATGTTGATATCTAAAGAATAAAATAAATTAGGTATTTTTATTAATGCAAGGATGAAAAGACGCTTGATTGTGTTTCATATTATTTTGCAAGGGTTATAGTTCTTGTTTACTGTCCATTTCACAAAATTTGGTAGTTAGATCTGTTTCAACTGAAGCAACCAGGTCTGTGGGTGTGGGTACAAGATTTCCATTTTTGGAATCCAGATGAGTGGATGTGCGGGATGCTGCATCACACAACTAAATTCTCTTTTTTTCCCTAGCAGGGTATTGATCTTCACAATTTATCTGGTCTAGACCCCTGGATAGTAGTAGATAACCTGGCGGCTACCACTGAGGGGGGCATAGACTTGTACCTTTCAACCAAAATGACCAAATTTTCCATTGGTGTATATTAATATCAATTGAATTATGAGGTATGGGATCCATCATGCACTACATATATGTTTTGTTATAGATTGTTTGTTGTATTAAATACCACCAAATATTCTACATTTACATACATAGATATTTTGTATCACGTTTTTTAGTGATGTGTGTGTGGAAGGGCTGGAAAAATTGGAATATTTCGATAATCTTCATGACCAAAATCACTTTACAGAACAAGGGGATTCCTTTAATTTTGATTCTGAGGTAGTTTTCATCATGACGAATGGATAAAAATGTGATGTGCCTCCATTGAAATTACTTACTGGAAAACACTAACTATGAATAAATGTTGTGCCTAAAGGTGGATCATGTGTATCTGAGCACGCTGGCTTTGCTTGCATTAATTGATCACGAGAAAAATAGAACATTTTTCATTCATCAAATTGGATTTCGTGATCAAATTTATTTCCAGAAACCTCATTTGAATTTCCTGATCTTGTAGAGAGAGAAGTTATGATATAAAGACTGTTCTAAGGGCTAAGGGTATACAGAATATAAGTTACAATATAGGAAGAAAAGTTTGACCTTTTTAATATAAAATAACCTAGCTTGGTTGAATATATATATGTGTGTGTGTGTGTGTGTGATACTTATACTTGCCTGTGGGGTTATTGGGGTTGAGGTTCTATCTGGTGTTATGGAGGGGTGTTATAGTGTCTGATTATGATTCCTTAAAGCTATGGTTACTAGCTAAAGTGGGTTTTTGGGTATAGGGTTAGTCATTGTATATGATTTTATTTGTTAGCTATATGATGGGTAAACTAAATATAGGGCTATGTTGTTTGTTTTGTTGCATTCTGGCTTATCTATGAAAAAGGATTTATAAAGGGGCTGTTATAACTCATGTGGATAGATGTGTCATTCAGCCAAACCTAATAAGAATTTCTTTGTCTTTGTGGAGGTTCATACCTCACCCTTGTTCTGGTTGTTTTTTCTTTTATGGGGCTTGGTTAATGAGGAATAATATCTATGTTTATTAGGAATGGTGTCTATGGCTCCTTTCTCTTCCTTATTATCTGATTCAGAGCTTGAATTAATAAAGAAATGTAATTCCTTTATTCTAAAAGGGTTTCCTAACCTTAAGAAAATACCTTGAAGGGATGCCTTGGAAGAGGGCACTACTTCTACGGGCCATCCACCTTTGTATATGTGTATAGAATGATCCTGAAATTTTTGTACAATGAAGTTAAGGATCTCCGAAGTTAACGACCTTAGCAAAAGGCAAATTTTGGAGATACTTCGATGTTTTTTTTCAATATTATTTTGTTTCCACTATTTCTATGATTATCCAAATTCATACTATGGAATAGGATCAAATCATTGCCTCCCTTTTATGACTAAGGTGCCCACACTCAGGCCTATGGCTTGGTCAGCTGTATGGTCTGTACTCTTGTTAATTTCTCTTAGCACGTGGAAGGCATGAAACTCCTGGAACATTTGAATCAAAGCCATTATACTTTGGAATGACAAGTTGAGCTTATACCCTTGTGGAGAATACTCCAAATTGACTTTCTTGATAGTGTTTAAGGAATATCTGATCACCATTAACTATTCAATCAAATATTTCTAAGCGAGATGCAACCCTTTTGACAGGGCATACATCTCTACTTTATTGTTAGTGGCTTCTCCCAAACTCCAACTATAGTTGTATTCTAATTGTCCCCTGGGTCAAACAAGAATCCTAATATATCTTTGACTAGTGGTGAATGCCTCTAAGATTCACTGGTATTGTTGCATGCCTTATTTAAGGTTAGATGGCATCCATGCATGCATGTGACCTCAGCCTTTATAACTCAAGAGTGATGCACCTCCTCTTTGAGAACTATGATATGCCTCACTAGCTTCTACCTACAGGACACAATACAATGTTGTTGAAGAGTCTACTATTTTTTTTAACAATACAATAATATATATATAGTAAAATATTTGTTGAAGCTCATTACAGGGCTGAGAATTTGATCATCACCCTTTTTCTACAATAAAAAAATGGCCCTGAGGGTCTAAAAAATTGAAACCTGGCCTTTGAGACTATATTGCTATTACATCATTACATATTACTATAAGTATATATTCTGTATAAATTTTCTAAACTAAATCTAGATTTAGCAGGAATATAATAAAAATGGAGAGAAAAACTTGTCCTCCGCCATTTTCACATGAGAAATTATTTTCCCATGATCACCACATTTTATATGGCGAAAACTCTATTGAGGTCCGGGACCACTACTCAAGGAGAAAACAAATATTTGGCAGAAGATATCTGGACTGCTTTAGACTGTAGACCCCTTTTCTGAACACCCACAGCGAAGCTCTACCTCTCTTTGAGTTCCTGAATTTATTCACTGAGCTGGTGAATCAACTATCGATGGTCAGTGATTATCTACATCATAGAATTTAATTTCACAGTCAATACCTCTTCCCAGGACTTGAGGCCTTCCATTTTATTTTGTTGGCTGAACTCAATAGAATTTCCCCCTTGGATGGAGGTTTCTCTCCCAGGAAATCTTGTTTTTGTTTCTCATAGTTCTCTTGCATATTACTATATATTTGATTGATTTGATCATTACTCAGAAAAGAAATGGTGAACCTATCCAATTTGGGCCCATACTTCAATTTTATGGACCTCACAGATTGATGTCTTAATTGTGATAAATTTTTAATACATGAATTTTTCATTCTTCTCTTCAACGGTTCCCGCAAATGAAATATTCATTTCATTAGGTGATTAGATGCTTGATCCTAATAACCTGATCAATTGAATGTGCAACCTAAAACCATAAGGCGATATGGTGATTATGATATCTATCCATGCTTGATCTTTCTAACTGGCTTGGATCTCACACCAATTGGATGTAACCCATATAGAAGCAGAAACTACACATAGGTTATTGAGTGTAAGGTAGTTTTTTTTTTTTTCTGTACCAATGAAGCGTCGCTATACCGATGCCATTAAGCATCGGACATGGTAACATCGGTAGAGCGACGCACGTCTGGCTTCGTTAGAAGAGTGATGAATGCGCGCTACCGTCGGTATTGGGATAACTCCCTGCCACCATTGATAGAGCGCCACATCCCTGCCACCGTTGGTATAGCGATGAAATTATAGCTTTGTCGAAAGTGTGACACATTTGTGTGACCGTAGGTATAGCGATGAAATTCTAGAGTTTTCGGAAGAATACAGAATATTGTGAACATCGAAAGAGCGACACAAGCTTGCGAACGTTGGAAGAGCGACATATTCTTGCTAATGTCGGAATAATGACGTATAGTTGGTAACGTCAGAAGAGTGATGACCTTTTGGAAACGTTAGAAAAAGTGTCGTCCTTCTGAGAGTTAACTCAAGTGTCGGAATTCCGACGTTAGGAGAAACCACGTTTTGGCTCGCCTCAAAGTGTCACTCTTGGGTCGCCTATGTGTCGCAAGAGCGATATTTTGGCCGTTGGAAATTGGGCCAAATGTGTTAGTGTAGGGTTGTTTCAGGCTCTCGAATTTCATCTCAAAGACGTGACCATGGGAAAATCATCATAACTCTCTCTTTTAGCATTAGATTGGAATATGTAAAAGGTGGCCGCAAGTAGATGGATTGTAGTTTCCTGTGTATCAATTTTAGAGCCGAAGGAGGAAACAGTGACACCTAGCATGTTGTACAAGTTCACTCTACTGAACGAGTCCATAATTAGGTCATTGTGGGAGACTGGGCATAACTTTGTCTTGAAGAATCCAAATCAAGTTAGACCTGTGTCATTTAAAATATGTTTCAGAGGGATAATACAGGGCTAAATTTTAGATATTTAAGATCCAAAATCACAAAGATAATTCAGTTTCAATATCGATCTCCTCAAAATCAATAAAAAGGTGTGTATTTTTTTCGAATTGCATAAGTCTTGTGTGAAAAATCAGTTTGAATTGATTCCAAGGGCATATTGTAGAATAGTTATCAATATTCGGTTATAAAATCCCCCCTAAAAAGAATTAAATACCCACTAAGCCTTTAGAAGGATCTACTATGACTCATGAAGACAAAGAATTGAAACATGACATATCAAAATTGCAAGAGAAAGTGCACCAAATTTCTCTCTTGCAAAGAGAAACTAAAAATGAAATGGAATTTTGAAGAAAGGCATGGAAGCTAAGATGGATGGCATGGAAGCTAAGATGGATGACATGAAATACAACATGGAAAACATGAAAAATGATCTAAAAGTAGAAATGGAAGGTTTGACAAAGTTGATACAAGAAATGTTTCCTAATGCCGAAAAGATAGTAGAGGAAACTCATGATGAGAACAAAATAAATGTTAATCACGATTTCATAAACTCTAATGTTGGATGGAAGAACCACTATATTCCAAAGATGGATATGAGGAAGTTTGATGTCAAGGATCCCGTAACATGGATACTACAGATGGAGCAATATTTTGATCTCAATAATGTTCAAAATACACAAAAGGTATGCATTTCAACTTTACATTTAGAAAAAAATACATTTGTATAGTATTTATGGCTTTTATCTCATAAAAAAATTGTCACTTGGTCAATTTTTATGGAGGAAATTATAGAACATTATGAGGATACAAAGAGCAACACCTTCTTTAGCCAATTGATAAATCTCAAGAAAAAGGGTTTAGTGGTGGAGCACATTGAGGACATCCAAAAATTGAATATAAGGGTAACTAATATTCTAGAGGAACACAAGATTGATGTCTTCATAGGGACTTTAAAGGATAACATCCAACATGAATTTCACATTTGGGAACTTGTAATATTCCTAAATTAGCATGAAACTAATTGGAATATTAAAATCTAATTTTTCTTCTTAGTTAGAAGAATAAGAGGGTAGGGAGACCCATAAATCTCCTTAGTAGGAATAAAGACACTCCAAATGTGAATGGAGGGCATCAAAAGAGCTAGATAAAGCTCCCCTATGTGTGAAAAAGTGATGAAGCATGTGGACTGGGTCAACTTTGACCAAATCAGTGGCGCTGGTATGGAAGTAGTGGACATTCAATGAGGGACAATGCAGTTTTGGAGGGAGATCATTTGCATGGAAGTAGTGCCTTTAATGAGTGGGGCCAAGGATGAGGAAGCTCACCAAGAATATAAGGAAGAGGATGGAAGCCATTGTGATCATGTTTTGGTTTATTATATTTTGATATATGGTCTATTTAGACATATAGTTTAGCTGTTTAGCTAAGATTGCAGTGTTTTTTAACACATGGTGTTCCTACTCGGGAATCCCACCTCTTTCCTTGAGAAGCCTCTAGGAAGAGCTTTTCACTACATTTCCACATTCATGCATCAGGCCAAGCTTTAGTCTTGTGGTACAATGTAGTTTCTGTTGAGATATATGCTGAGTTGCAGGTTGTAGTAGTGGAGACTAGATCCAGGTGTTTTCAGATATGTTTTTCACTGGAGGAAGGTTTCCTTCCATTGGGAGGATGGTGAGGAAGGCGCTTGAGCCTTATTGAAGCATTTGGCATCAGGCCAGTTATTTATTTTCCCCTACAACGCAATTTCTGTCTTGGATTGCATTATTTCTAGTGAGGAGTTGCAAGGTGGTTTCAGTACACAATTTGGAGAGGAGGTTTTCTAGTGAAGGGATCAACCTTTCATCTAGAGGATCTATTGGAGGAGGCTAAATTATTTGGCATATTAGATCAGCCACATATTTCCAGTTTATATGTTGCAGTGAATCTTTAGCCCTAGGGCTTTGATTCCCATCTTATATAGTGGTGTATTTTTGAAAACCCTTTTTGGGTTCTTCATTGGAGATTATATAGTGCCCAGATCTACGTTGGTGTATCTTTAGAGGCATATATCAGCCCATTATCTTTTGTGTATTCATTTGCTATAGCAGTACACCTATGATTGCGTTGTAGCAGTCTTATGACATTTTGATATAGTAGAAGCACCTATTATTGAGGGTTTTCTTTATTGGAGGCTTGTTCTATCTTGTTATATGCTTTTTGGCCCATTATATTATACATATTTTTTTCTATTATGATGAATATATAGGCTACATATTGGCCTCATTTTTTTATCTAATGTTTTACATTGTTATTCCAAAATTTTGCACTATATTCCTACTTTTCCCATTTGGGAATATTACAGAACATGATTCATTGGAGAAGGCATTTAGGTTGGCGAGAAAAATTCAATGTAAAATTATGGCGATAAGGAAGCCTACCACTCACATCTATAAATATGGAAGTGTTGCTACTCCTAGACTTCCACAACCTACAAGTTTGACACCAAAAAAATTGGAAGAAAAAAGAGCAGGAGGGATTTGCTACAAATGTGATAGAAAATACACTAAAGGTTATAAGTGTGCTGAGAAGAAATTATTTTACATATATTTTGAAGAGGAGGAATAAATGAACAAGAAACTTCAAAAGAAGAGGATATACACCAGGAACCAACCCTAGAAGAAGAAGAAATGAGTCCGACCATATCGTGTAATGCATTGGCAGGAATTACCACTCCTCAAACTCTCAATATAGAAGGACATATCGAGAAGAAAAAGGAAATAGTGTTGATTTATTCGGGTAGTACACATAATTTTATTCATTGTAATGTAGCCAAGGAATCGAATTGTTTCCTATACCCAACACCAAAATGTCAAGTGATGGTTGCAAATGGAGGAACTATAAATTTCTCTGGAAAATTCCATAATATCAAGCTAACAATGGGGGAATATGTATTGAATAGTCCAATTCTTTCCATTCCAGTGGGAGGTGTTGATTTTGTACTAGGATTACAATGGTTACAATCTTTGGGGGTGGTAGCTTTTAATTTTCAATAAATTTTCTTGAAATTTTTTTCAGAAGGAAAGAAATCAAATTATGGGTTATCATAGGGAATCCGGGAAAGACAATAAGCTCTAATATCATGACAAAGCTTCTGAAGAAATAACAACGAGGCATAATTGCACAATTATGCTCACTAGAAGTTTCAACATCAAAATCATCTATTTCTCCAGATCTCCAAAAAGTATTGGAAAATCATTCCAAGGTGTTTGATACTCCCAAAGGACTGCCACCTATTCATGATCATGATCATGATATTCATTTGATTCCAAGAAGTGTTCCTCCAAACATCAAGACTTATAGATATCCTTATGTCCAAAAGAGCGAAGTAGAATGCATGATTGCAGAAATGTTAGAGGCTGGTATAATTCAACCTAGTTAAAGTTCATTCTCTGCTCCAGTAGTATTGGTGCACAAGAAGGATGGATCATGGTGCATGTGTACGAATTATAGGGTGCTCAATAAGCTCACTATTAAAGATAAATTTCCCATTCCTGTGATTGATGAATTATTGGATGAATTACATGGCACTATTTATTTTACCAAGTTGGATCTTCATTCAGGATATCATCAAATTAGAATGAAGACTAAAGATGTTCCGAAAACAACATTTCAAACTCATGAGGGTCATTATGAATTTTTGGTCATGCCTTTTGGCCTTACCTATGCACCTTCTACATTTCAAGGGTTGATGAATTCCATTTTCAAACCATTTCTTAGAAAATTTGTGCTAGTATTTTTTGATGGCATACTAATCTACAACAAGTCTTGGAAGGATCATGTTCAAGATTTTGACAGGGTGCTCAAACTTGGAGGAGAAACAATTAAATGAAAAAAAATCCAAATGTTTCTTTGGAGTACAAGAGGTGGAATATATAGGTCATATTGTATCTCACGAGGGTGTTAAGTTAGACCATAAAGAAATTAAGGCCATTAAGGAATAGAAAGTCCCCACAACCATAAAGCAATTGCGAGGATTTCTCGGGTTAACATGGTATTATCGAAAGTTTGTTAAGAATTATGGGAGAATAGTAGCACCTCTAACAACATTATTTAAGAAAGATGCATTTTTATGGACTCCTGAAGCAACTAAGGCCTTTGAACATCTTAAATAGGCAATGTGCCTAGCACCGATCTTAGCTATGCCATACTTCAAAAAAACCTTTATTGTGGAATATTATGCCTCAGGAAATGGAATTGGTGTTGTTTTAATGAAAGAAGGAAGACCCATTACTTTTGAAAGTCATCCAATCAAAGTAAAATATATACAGAAAGCTATTGTGAGAAGGAAATGTTGGAAATATTTCATGCACTAAAGAAATGATGACCTTACCTAATGGGAATGCACTTCAACGTAAAAATGGATCATGATAGTCTTAAACACTTCTTGGAACAAATACTATCTTCAGAAGAGCAGCAAAAATGGGTCACAAGTATGTTGGGTTATGACTTTGAAATCATCCACAAAAAGGGGAAGCTAAATGTTGTTGCAGATGCACTCTCAAGAAAGGATGAAGAGGTGGAAGCATTGATTTATGCAATTTCTGTTATCCAACAAAATTGGATAACCGAAGCAAGGGGTGAATGGAAGAAGGACGAAGAAGTGTGGACACTTATTCAAAATTTGAAGCAAGATCCTAGTAAATATGATACATTTAGTTGGAAAAGTGATTCCTTATGGTACAAAGATCACTTATATCTTTGAAAGAATTCCCAACTAAAAAAAAATATTCCTTTGGAATTGCACACTTCTCATTTAGGAGGACATTTAGGATTTTTAAAAACTTACCACAGGGTGAAGAAATAATTTTTTTGGGATGGCCATAAATATGACATTCAAAATTTTGTGGCAGAATGTTTGGTTTTCCAGCAAATTAAGACCCCGAGTCTTCTACAACCTTTATCCATCCCAAGTCAAATATGGGAGGAGATTTCAATGGATTTTATCACAGGTTTACCTAAGTCCGAAGGAAAGAGTGTCATCATGGTGGTAGTTGATAGACTTACCAAGTATGCATACTTTTGTGGATTATATCATCCATTTAAAGCAAGTACAGTTGCTACTACATTTATGGAAACAATTCAAAAGCTACATGGAAACCCAAAGATTATGGTAAGTGACAAAGATCCCATTTTTATTGGAAATTTTTGGATGGACTTATTTTGTTGTTTGGGTACTCAACTAGCTCATAGATCATCTTATCATCCTTAATCTGATGGTCAAACTGAGATAGTGATCAAATTTTTGGAAGGATATCTTCGTTGTTTTATATCTAATAAAAAAACACAATGAGTCAAGTGGTTACCTCTAGCTGAATGGTGGTATAACACTTCCTTCCATATTGCAGCAAAAATGACCCCATTTATGGCACTTTATGGATATCATCCACCATCCATCACATCATATTTAAGAGAAAATTATAAGGTGCAAGCAGTGGAATATCACATCGAGCATCAACAACAAGTTTGCCAAATATTAAAGGATAACCTCATTTTGGCACAAAATCTAATGAAACAATAGGCAGATCAACATCGTAGTGAGAGAAGTTTTGATGTAGGAGACTGGGTATTTTTATGACTACAACCATACAAACAAATGTCTCTCAAGTAAGCTAAGAAGGATAATAAATTATCGCCAAAATACTATGGTCCTTACAAGGTGTTGCAAAAGATTGGAACTATGGCATACAAATTGGAGCTTCCTGCTTCTTCGTGAGAGCATCCAGTTTTCCATGTTTCATGCTTAAAGAAGGTTATAGGTGACAAAATTCCAGTTCAAACAATATTGCGAGAAATTGATGAGGAAGGAAAAATCATATTGGAACCTGAAATAGTCACGGAAATAAGAACTCGACATCTATGAAATCGATCAATTTCAGAGTATCTCATCAAGTGGAATAACTTACCCACTGCAGATTCTACATGGGAGGATGAGAATTTTATACAGAAGCATCCAAAGCTACTCAAGCGTTGAGGACAACACTTTTTTGAAGGACAGGGGCATGTTAGGTCCCCATATTACTATTGTAGTCCCTTATTGTTATTGTTGTACCCCTGTAACCCCCATATTGTTATTATTGTTCCCTTACATTATTATTGTTAGGTTGGCTAGGATTATATTGTGACCCCATGGACTCGTATATATAGAATGAGGTTTTGTCATTTGTATCATCCAAGAATTTTTCATTTATGTAATGCATTTGAGGTTGTCCTCTCGAAGTGGTTGATTTCTAAGGCATGGATCTCTCTTTTCTTCTATTTTTGGAGTTGGTTTCATAACATGTAGATACAAAGACACCCACCCCGCAAGACCATATAGTGGGGAGAGGCTATGGAAAAAGTGACAATAATTTCATGGACCTCGATTTGACGTGTGCCATGCACACTAAAAATGAGCCCATTTCACCTCTAGAGGTCAAAAATATCTTAGCCACTCTACTCTCTAAAGATCTTGCAAATTTTCTAGAATGCTATGGATCCAGGTCGAAGTTTGAAGAGCTTCAGTAGGTTGAGGATGTTGATGACGCAAGCTAGATATTCAAGCAACAACATATATACTCCCAATTTTTAGCAACTCGAAAAGACACAATGAATTATTTGGAAGATGTTGGGACAAGTAAGAATGAAAGAAAAAATATGGAAGAACATTACTTTGGATATTTGGATCCCTCTTCATTCTCTCGGAAACTGACAATTAAACACATACACAAAAATTCTGGGACAATTGTGGACTCTGTGTCAAAATTTTTTCCATTTGCAATTCCTTTTTTCTTTCTAGGCTTCGATATTTTCATTTAAAATTATGTTCACACAAATAATTGTGTCGGGGGAGCCATAACCCAGAACACAAAGCACCTATATTTTTTAAAAGTGGTTGCAATGACCTATTTTCATTTTGTTTTATTTTTTTAATATGCATTTTTGTTGTAACACCATTTATTTAATGGAGACCCATGAAGACCAAGGAAAATGAAATGAAATATAGGGAAGAACATATGGGAAATCTTCCTTAAGACCCCCAACATGAGCCAGTGACTACTCCTATACAAACAAGTTGGTGCACCAAACTTAGGATGCCCATGTTTGGCCCCTATACTACTAGTGTATCCCCTTATTGTTATTGTTAGTGTAGCCCCTTTATTGTTATTGTTGTGCCCATGTAGTGCCCATATTGTTATTATTGTGCCCTTACATTATTATTGTTATGTTGACTCTGATAATATTGTGACCCCTTAGACTCTTATATATAGAAAGGAGGTTTTTTCATTTAAATCATACAAGAATTTTTCATTTATATAATTTAAAGGAGGTTTCTCCTTCGAAGTGAATAATTTTTAAGTCATTGATCTATATTTTCTTCTATTTTGTGAGCTTATTTCATAACATTTGGAATCATATCTTTGGATTCTAGGGTTTCGTTTCTTCAAATAGGTCATCATGTGATTTTCGCTATAAAGTTTTCTTCTAAGAGGATTCAAATGCTGAAATTTAAACTACGTGGATTCGAAATATTGGGGAAAATAATGTTAAAATTTCATATCTTAGTTCGTTATATTTTCGAAGATATGATCTTTGGAAGTTTGAGTTTTTTCAAGCTCCAAAATTCAGTCTCAAACAAGAGACCTAGGGAAAATCATCATAACTTTCATTTCATGCGTAAAATTTGAATTCTATAAAAAGTGGCCGAAATTGAATAAATTGTAGTTATTCAAGTAGAAATTTCATGGATGAATGTAGAAACAGTGACATGGGTCACTCTGTACAAGTTTTATATACTGAACTAGTCTATAATAAGGTCATCACGGGAGATCAGGAATAAGTATTTTTTAAGACTCTAATCTCAGTCTAACTTGTGGGGTTTCAAAGTATATTCAAAGGGATACAACAGGGCCAAGTTTAAGACCTTGGAGATCCAAAATTACAAAGTTACATTTGTTTCAATATCAATCTCCCAAAAGAAAGAAAAATGTGGGTATTTGTTTTTTAAATTGCATAACTTTTGTTTGAAAAATAAGTTTGAAGTGATTTCAATAGCATATTGAAGCATAGATATCAGTATTGGGTTTTAAAATTCCTCCCAAACAAAATAATTCCATACCCATTAAGCCCTCATAAATTTCTACTATGATGCACGAGGAGGAATAATTGCAACATGATATCTCAAAATTACCAGACCAAGTGCAACAAAATTCGCTCTCACAAAGAACAACCAAAGATGAACTAAAAGATGACATGGATGGTTTAAAAGTAGACATGGAAGTTAATATGGATGGTTTGGAGGATGGCATGGAAGCTAAGATGGATGGTTTGAAAGCAGACATGGAAGGTTTGAACGAAGGTTTGACAAAGTTGTTGCAAGAAAGGCTTCCTGGTGGTGACAAGGTAACCCATGAAAATCATGATGAGGAAAAAAAAATATGAATTGTGATTTTAGAAACTAAAATTTTTGGTTTAATAACCACCACATTCCAAAGAAACATATGAGGAAGTTTGATGGTAAGGATCTATTAACATGGATACTACAAATGGAGCAATATTTTGATCTACATGATGTGCAACACTCACAAAAGGTACACATTGCAACTTTATATTTATAACCCAATCATTTTGTATGGTATCGATGGATTTGTTCTCATAAAACACTTGTCCCTTGGTTAATTTTTAGGGAGGAAATGATAGCACATTATGAGGATTGTTGTGTAACCAACTCCAAAAAGAGAAGAAAAGAGATATCAACGCCTTAGAAATAAGCCACTTCAAGGGGGCAACCTCCAATACATTACATGAATGAACAATTCTTCGATGATACAATTCACAAAACCTCCTTTCTATATATAGGAGTCCATGGGGCCATAATGTAATCCTAGTGGGCCACAATGTAATCCTAGCCGACCTAACAATAATAATTTAAGGGCACAATAATAACAAAATGGGGGTTACAAGGGTACAACGATAACAATAAGGGGTTTACACTAACAATAATAAGGGGCTATACTAGTGATATAGGGACCTAACATGCCCCTCTCCTTCAAAAAAAAGTGGTGTCCTCAACACTTGAGTAGCTCCGGGTGCTTCTGTATAAAATTCTCATCCTCCCATGTAGAATCTTCAGTGGGTAAGTTCTTCCACTTGATGAGATACTCTGAAATTGATCGATTCCGTAGTTGTCGAGTTCTTTTTTCCATGACTGCTTCAGGTTCCAATATCATTTTCCCTTCCCCATCAAGTTCTGGCAATACTGTTTGAACTGGAAGATTTTCACCTATAACCTTCTTTAAGCATGAAACATGGAAAACTGGATGTACTCGCGAAGAAGCAGGAAGCTCCAATTTGTATGCCATAGTACCAATATTTTGCAACACCTCGTAAGGACCATAGTACTTTGGCGATAATTTACTGGTGGAGTAATCCAAGGACCGTTTTGCATGTGAGGTCTTCGAGGGGCAGGTGACTGATGACCACTAACAGGTGATGGACATGGTGATCTACT